>OW240920.1:1247807-1339077 GCA_933207985.1 Pelobates cultripes
CGAACCCATTCCCACTCCAGTACCTGTTCCCGCTCATGTAGTTCACATGACGCCGCCACAGCGCTACAGTGGTGACCCAGCATTGTGTCGTGGTTTCCTCAACCAAATCGATATCCATTTGGTGATGAATCCACGCTCCTATCCCACTGACAGATCTAAAATTGCCTTTTTGATAAACCACTTGTCCGGGAGAGCTTTAGCATGGGCCAACCCCATTTGGGAAAATGCGTCTCCTATGTCCTTTGCTGATTTTCTGACAGCTTTCAGACGCACGTTTGATCAACCCGGTAGGGTTGCTTCTGCTGGCAAGGCTCTGCTTAGGGTCCGACAGGGTAACAGGTCTGTAGCAGATTACACTATCGAATTTCGTACTCTAGCAGCTGAAGTGGTTTGGAATAATGACGCTCTCGTAACAGCCTTTCAGGAGGGTCTGGCCGCTTATATACTGGATGAAATAGCATCCAGGGAATTACCTGCTCTTCTAGATGATGTTATAGACTATGTGATTCTTATAGATAACCGTATTAGAGAGAGGCGTAGCCAAAGACGGTTGGATACACGGGTGTTACCTGCTCTACCCAGTACTTCCCTGCTAGCGTTACCCGCTCCTGTGCAGCCATCCCCTGAACCCATGCAGTTGGGTGCTACAGGGTTAACTGAGGCCGAAAGAGCGTACCGTAGAAGGGAGGGGTTATGCCTTTATTGTGGGAAGAGGGGGCATCACTGTAAAGCCTGCCCTAAACTACAGGGAAACTGCAGCACCTAAGGCCTAGAGAGGGGTCGGCCTCGGGTGTTATGACCTTGTCCCCTCATATGTCCATCTCTAGACCGTTTATTACGGTTTCTCTCTTGGTCAATAAAACCACTATAACAACCAAAGCCCTGATCGATTCAGGTGCGGCAGACAACCTTATGGATGAGACCTTTGCCAAAACCGCAGCCCTGAATTTGATTCGAAAGGAGACACCCTTGGCCGTTGAGGCCATAGATGGTAGACCACTGGAGAAACCTCTGGTGACCCATGAAACCCAGGAAATAGTTATGTCTGTGGGTGTTTTGCACAAAGAGAAGTTAACCTTCCAAATAATTAACTCCCCAACAGCCTCCATCATTCTAGGTTTTCCCTGGTTAGTTAAACACAACCCTGTTCTTGATTGGGGTTGTTTAGACATACTTTCCTGGGGGGAATCTTGTCAGCGAGACTGTGTGGCTCATGTACATCCTGTCTGTTTACTTAACGTACCCACGGCTAAACCACTCTCGGTTTCTGTGCCCTCTGTTTATGCGGATCTTGCCTTGGTTTTTGAGAAGAGGGAGGCAGATAAGCTACCTCCACATCGTGAGTATGATTGTGCCATAAACCTCTTACCGGGCACTATGCCTCCTAGGGGAAAGGTCTACCCTCTTTCTGAAAAAGAGAACCAAATCATGGAGGAGTACATACAGGAATCCCTAAGAAAAGGTTTTATTAGAAGGTCCTCCTCTCCTGCTGGTGCTGGTTTCTTTTTTGTGGCTAAGAAGGAGGGTGATTTGAGGCCATGTATAGACTACAGGGGTCTGAACAATATAACGGTTAAAAACGCCTACCCTATCCCCCTCATCACTGAGTTGTTTGATCGTGTTAAAGGTTCTAAATTTTTCACCAAATTAGACCTCAGGGGGGCTTATAACCTTGTCCGTATAAAGGAGAATGACGAGTGGAAGACAGCGTTCAACACACGCAGTGGGCATTACGAATATCTGGTCATGCCTTTTGGATTGTGTAATGCTCCTGCCGTGTTTCAGGACCTCATAAATGATGTCCTTAGGGATCTATTGCATGTCTGTGCTGTAGTGTACCTTGACGACATACTTGTGTATTCTCCTGATTTGAAGTCACACCATAACCATGTTAGGATGGTGCTCAAAAGGCTATTGCAGAACGGACTCTACTGTAAGTTAGAAAAATGTTTATTCGATCAGACCTCTGTGCAATTCCTAGGATATATCATTACTGAACAGGGTTTCAGTATGGATCCTGCTAAATTGGAAGCTATAATGTCCTGGCCACTTCCCCAAGGACTAAAGGCTATCCAGCGTTTTATAGGATTTGCCAACTATTATAGGAAATTTATAAAAAACTTTTCACCACTCATATCTCCCATAACGAAGTTGACAAAAAAAGGTCTACATCCTAGGGTTTGGACTCCTGAAGCCCTTAAGGCCTTCGAAACCCTCAAGAAGGCATTTGCCTCTGCTCCAGTGCTGCACCACCCTGATCCTTCTCTTCCCTTTGTTATGGAAGTAGACGCCTCAGAGTCAGGTGTGGGAGCCGTACTGTCACAGAGGTTGTCTTATGACAAACCCCTCCATCCCTGTTGTTATTTTTCTAAAAGGTTGTCTGATTCAGAGAAGAATTATGATGTTGGGAATAGGGAACTATTAGCTATTGTGTTAGCTTTCAAGGAATGGAGGTACTTATTAGAGGGTTCTAGACACAAAATTATGGTTATAACAGATCATAAGAATCTATCCTATATTGCTGATGCTAGAAGGTTATCTGCCCGGCAGGCTAGATGGTCTCTATTTCTCTCACGCTTCCAATATGTTATCACCTATAGACCTGGTTGCCGTAATGCCAAGGCTGACGCCATCTCTCGGCAGCATGAACCAGTAGAATTTGTTAACCCGACTCCTGAACCTATTGTACCTGAGTCTCAGATAATAGCTGCTACCCGTTTGGTTGTTTCTTCACCTTTCCTTACCAGTATTAAGACATACCAAACCCAGGCACCCCCTGAGACGCCGGTTGGTAAACTATACGTTGAAGCTAATGACAGAAAAAAGTTGTTAACTTTATTTCACACAGCCAAAACTGCTGGTCATCCGGGGGTTACCAAAACCTACAAGGGCCTCCTTCAACAGTTCTGGTGGCCTTCACTCAAGCGAGACGTAGTGGATTTTGTTCAGGCTTGTCAGGTCTGCACGCAATGTAAGTCCCCTAATATGAGACCCCAGGGTTTTCTGATGCCTCTATCTATACCCAAGAAACCATGGACCCACTTATCCATGGATTTCATTGTAGACCTGCCTCTTTCTGATGGTCAGACGGTGATACTGACTGTGACGGATAGGTTCTCTAAAATGGCGCACTTCATTCCGCTTAAGAAACTGCCTTCTGCGGTTCAGTTAGCTCAGGTATTTGCCAAAGAAGTGTTCCGATTGCATGGGGTACCCCAGGATATCGTATCTGACAGGGGCCCTCAATTTGTCTCTCGGTTCTGGAGGGGCTTTTGTGCTGAGATGGGGGTATCCTTGTCGCTTTCTTCCTCCTATCACCCGCAATCTAATGGTGCGGCCGAACGTGCTAATCAGTCTGTGGAATTGTATTTGCGCTGCTTCACTAATGCGCACCAGGATGACTGGTCTCGCCTTCTTCCGCGGGCTGAATTTGCCAGGAATACGGTGACTCATTCGTCTACTGGCTTAAGTCCTTTTGAGGTTGCTTATGGGTTTCGTCCTTCTGTCCTTCCCGGTGCGTTCTCCGACAAGGGAATGCCCGCCTTGGACCAGCACCTCGCCTCTTTGCGGAAGACATGGGATCAAGTCCATGTTGCGCTGTCTCGTTCAGCGGCTGCTCAGAAAAAGTTTGCTGATCGCCGTAGGGTTGCGGCCCCTTCCTATGTTCCGGGTGATAGGGTATGGTTGTCCTCCCGGAACCTCCGTCTCAAGGTTCCCTCGATGAAATTCGCCCCCAGATTTCTTGGTCCCTTCAAGGTGTTACGTAGGGTTAATCCCGTTTCCTACTCCCTTGATTTGCCTCCTTCCATGCGTGTCCCGAACACGTTTCACGTCTCGCTTTTGAAACCCTTGCTGTGTAACCGGTTCTCTCGTCCCCTCGGGCGGCCCGTTTCCCCTCGAGCTGTCTCTGACGACGTGTACGAGGTGGCTACCCTTCTCGACTCTCGTGTTTCTAGGGGTCGGCTGCAATATTTGGTGGACTGGAAGGGGTACGGCCCTGAGGAGCGGTCCTGGGTTTCAAGCTCCGATGTGCACGCTCCCTCTTTGGTCCGCTCCTTTCATGCCCGCTTTCCTTTGAAGCCTTCCGCTTCCCACCCCCTGGGTGGTCTTCGAGGGGGGGGTAATGTCAGGCTCCCGCGGACGGCTGCGAGGGGAGGCTGCACTCCGCTCGCAGTACTCACCCTCCAGCCGTCCGCGGTCCCCTCCACCTCGTGGGTACGGCGAGCGGCATCCTTCCAGCCTCGGATGCCGCCCGCCGTTCCCTCCACGTCCCCCAGCGGCAGCATGCATGACGCTGCACGCTGGGAGACCGCCCAGGGTTATACACGCCGGGTTCAGTCACCTGACCCGGCGTTAAAGGCAAAGTGCCACAATCACAGTGGGAGGTCTAAATATCTCCCACGTGTGATTGTTAATTCTGATTGGAAATCATCCAATCAGAATTAACCTGATGGTTTAAATACTTACCTTTCCTGTTCCTCCTTGCCCTGTTGTGGTCTTTGCTTGTTAGTATTGATTCTGAACTTGTGCTTCTGGTTACGTACTCTCTGGCTTGTTATCCGACTCTGTGACTTTCTCCTACCCTTTGACCTCGGCTTGTTTCACGTTATTCTGTCTTCTGGTTCCCCTTACTCGGCTTGTTTCCTGACTATTCTTTGTGTGCTTAGCCCGGCCACTCTAAGGTCCGGTACGGCACTTTGTGTGTGTGTGTGTGTGTTGGCGTGTTTGGTTCCCCGAATCGTGACACATGGGAGCTTTTCCTGTTCGTCTGTTAGCAGCTATTCGTGAGGTTTCAGTTCGGGAGTTGGAGGGCTATTTTGTATCCAGTCCGGGAGTTTGGTGTTTTGCAGTAGCTGTGCCTGCATCTCTGGAAAGGGGGCCGATTGCCTAAATGGTTTTTACCCCTTGTGTGCAAAACGGTCCGTTACACCTAATTACTGTGGGACTGAATACTGTGAAGATCTGTCATACATTCACATATGGCACATTACTGTGAGTTTTATTACAGTGAAAATACATTCACATACAGCACTGTCATGGCTTACCTTAGTTGGGAGTCATGTAGGATCGGGGTGAATTTGGGATTTTCATGAACTGTAACCCATTATCATCGCACTTATGACAAATCACAGCTTGAACTTTCTTGCTCTGCATGTAATGCGTCTATCTCATATATTAGTGTTAAGAAACCTCCAGTGTCTTTAGGCAAAACCGCAGTTTAGTAGACCTTCCCCGGCTACAGTAACAGTAACTCCGTTCGCTTAATCTGTAGCATACGAACCAAATGCAGTGGAAGCGGCAATCTCCCGACAGAGATCCGTGAACGGCTCCAAGCTCCCGAACGGCAATACACGAACTGCTGCTAGCCGCCGAACAACAATATTCACCAAGCGGCTTCCGTTCCATCTAGCAGTCTCTAAACGTGAAGAAGAAATCCCCCCAATAAGGAGACAGAAGCTCCTCATTGAGGGTCAAACAGGATCTGGCTTTACTGTGGGCTACCTGCCCGTATTTATGCAGGTCTCCCACTTGGTGGACACTCCCCTAGGGGACCAAATGGGAGACTTAAATGACAGACAGATATGGGGACATTCCAGACGCACAGTCACAGATTTTACCCACAGTGCATTATGATTCCCTCCCCTCTGCCCTGGAGTTAATTACCAAGTAACTCAATTAACTCCAGGACAAAGCCAGTCGCCATTTTAAATATAAAATCACAAAAGACATAAAAATATATAACTTCACAAAAACCGAACATTTCCCATTCGTATCACATATACCCAGATAGCCTGGATCTGAGTGCACATTATTGGCGAATAGCGCTCAGATCCCACACACATAGTTCAATCGCCATGGAGTCAAAGTTCTTACAGTCTTTCGGTATACGAATGTCTCCATGGGAAGGCTATCTGGGTTAAGTCTTTTCGTATGTTCCAAAACTCCCAAACGGCCGGTGTTCGTATGCTTTCGTGGAGGCAGCCAGGCGTTCCGTTGTTTCAGCGGTGTTCGGCAGAAAAAGTGTCCGTTTTTAGTTCCATAGAAATAGAGCCAAACACCGCTGGGCTTTCGCTTGGTTTAAAATGGCCGCTGCCTCGTGGTCGACATACGAACGACGACCACCCTGAATTCGGTTTAATTGAGAAGTGTCTGCGGTTAACCACAACGTTCTAATTGGGATCAATAGGTTAACCAGCAGCACACTTCTCTCCTGGGTGGCCGTCCGTTCGGCAGGTTTGTTCGGGAAAAAGAGTCATTCGAATGGCTGGGCTATAGAAACCAGCCATTCATACGAACGGGAGACAAACAGACGAATGCAATTAAAATACAAGTGTTACAAACTGCTATTTGTAACTGGCCCTTTAAATGACAAATGGCCCTGCTTCCCTGGGTTATGGAGAAGCTTAATTGCCAGCCTTTTACCCTATGACTATGGACCTAGTGGGTATGGCGATTTAACTATATTTGTAGGATCTGAGCGCAGTTTGGATATATTGAGCGCTCAGATCCAAGCTGTACAACAAGCCCAGTATGCCTGCAAAAGACTATGGATTATACAGCTGTTCGGTATTTTTGTAAGCATTCACCATGCGAATGCTTACCTGCCTTAACAGGCCACCCTGACTGTTAATTATGGCCAATTTACCTCCCTGGTTGATGGGCATTACATTCGAATCAACCGCACGAACGCTATGGGACTTGTAAGCTCAGCCGCCATTTCGGGACTTACACGTGTTCGCGGCCATCTTAACTCCCGAACAGCGGTGTTTGCCAATGAATGTCTGGAACTAAAATCGGACACTCAAACAGGAGAACACCGCTGAGACCTCCATACATTCGGGAAAGTATCACCAAATCTACCGAACGACCGGGCGTTCGGTAGAAAGGATTAACAGCAGATGGGGATTTGAGCGAACACAGGATGGTGTACGGATGGCCGGCTGTTCGGGAGTTTTTACCCACGTTCTTAGACCGACTGCAGGGCCAGCATTCATGGAACTGTTTTCGGCTACTGTACCCGTGCAGTCAGTCAAAACTTCTAAGCCCCATATCTCCCGAACGGCTGAACCGATTGAACTGATTTTTACATATGTTGGTACTACAAGTATTTGGGGTACATCCAGACTTTGGGGAAAAACTGTTCTGTTTTAATTATGTTAGGTGATTATCTGAGGGATGGGAATTTCCCCGAATGTATATTGTTCCGATACTTATACTGCTAATTATGTGGGTGTCTCCCTTGCATGGACAGAATCTCATAAAAGCAGAGTGTGTGCCATTAAACATCAGATCTTCTTGACCCTCTAACTTGCAGCCTTGACTCATGTTTGTAGGGGACAGCTATAAACACTACAGGGATTGCTATGCTCTTCATACTCCCTTAGCTACTGAGCTCTTGTAAGAGCTCTTGTTCCTGACCCTGCTTCGCTCTGCAGAAGGAAGAGGTTCACCTACTGCAACCTGGAGCCTGGTCGGGGGTCCAGGGCACAGAGCAGACGGCGAGATACCAGCCCAGCAGCGGTGGTTCGGGGAGTCTGCAGTACTTCTGGTGGCTACGCAGTAGTTATGGTGTCTACGGTGCTGATGGTCCTTTGGTGAGCGCTAGGAGCATCCTTTCTACGGTCCAACTTCCAGCCAGCCTGGAGGCAACCGTAACAACAAGCAGACAGATGGTTCTGTCACAATTAGTTGCCCCTTTTATGTTGCACTACTGAAATAAATGAACTTTTGCACGATATTCAAATTTTTCAAGTATCACCTGTACAGCACATTACTGTGAGTTACATTACTGTGAAGATACAGTCACATACAGCACATTACTGTGAGTTACATTACTGTGAAGATACAGTCACATACAGCACATTACTGTGGGTTATATTACTTATATTACTGTGAAGATACATTACTGTGGGTTATATTACTGTGAAGATACATTCACATACGGCACATTACTGTGGGTTATATTGCTGTGAAGATACATTCACATACAGCACATTACTGTGGGTTATATTACTGTGAAGATACATTCACATACAGCACATTACTGTGGGTTTTATTGCTGTGAAGATACATTCACATACAGCACATTACTGTGGGTTATATTACTGTGAAGATACATTCACATACGGCACATTACTGTGGGTTATATTACTGTGAAGATACATTCACATACAGCACATTACTGTGGGTTTTATTACTGTGAAGATACATTCACATACAGCACATTACTGTGGGTTTTATTGCTGTTAATAAACATTCACCTAAGGCATATTACTGTGGGTTATATTACTGTGAAGATACATTCACATACAGCACATTACTGTGGGTTTTATTACTGTAAAGATACATTCACATACAGCACATTACTGTGGGTTTTATTACTGTACAGATACATTCACATACAGCACATTACTGTGGGTTTTATTGCTGTGAAGATACATTCACATACGGCGCATTACTGTGGGTTTTATTACTGTTAAGATACATTCACATACGGCGCATTACTGTGGGTTTTATTACTGTGAAGATACATTCACATACAGCAAATTACTGTGGGTTTTATTACTGTGAAGATACATTCACATACAGCGCATTACTGTGGGTTTTATTGCTGTGAAGATACATTCACATACAGCGCATTACTGTGGGTTTTATTGCTGTGAAGATACATTCACATACGGCACATTACTGTGGGTTTTATTGCTGTGAAGATACATTCACATCCGGCATATGACTGTTGGTTCTATTGCTGTGAAGCTCATGTAGAGCAGATTAAGATTACTCAGAGCTATAGGTAGGGTGCCACATTGGAGATCCACTCCTAGAGTTCTGGGCTCAGTTTCTTTTAGTGTTGAATGGGTGTGGGGGAAAGTAAGTCTTGTGTGTGTCCAAGTGTGTTAGGTTGCTGACTGTTGCATTTGTGGAACAGGCTGGGAGCTGTATCTGGGAAGGATGGGGGCACTCTAATAATGACTCAGAACACTGCTTTTGACATTCTGCATTATCTAGAATCAAAAACCAAATGGAACTCTTAAAGTGGTCTGCACTCGATATTGTGCAGGCTACAAAGTTTCCTCACTGAAGTGAGATGGCACAGGTCCTAACAGGGGGGATCTTTTAATCTTCCTGGTGGCTCAAGGAGGGTCACAGTCAGAGCTTGAGGCCCAGACAAGGCCTCTCTAGGCCGCCTAATAGGTAATCCATTTCTGTAGCTCTGTTATACACTCATAAACACCACTCATTACTGCAATTTTGATACTGAGGACCTCTTCATACACTCTGCACATTACAGGGATTTTTATTGTATTGGAACTTTTGGATATAATCATACACAGTGCACATTATTAACAGGGTTATTTACTATAACTTCACCCCCAGGCATAAAAGGGTTAAACTGCCGTTTAGTAGATCTTCCCTTCCAGAGACACAGGCCCAGCTACTGCAGAACACCAAACTCCCGAACTGGATACAAGGGAATGCTCCAAACTCCCGAACTGCATACAAAGTAGCACTCCAAACTCCCGAACTGGAACCTCACGAATAGCTGCTAGCAGACGAACAGGAAAAGCACCCAAGCAGCTTACACTCCTGGCAATCAGTCTCTAACAGCATAAAGTAAATCTCCCCAAAGACGAGACAAAGCTCCATGTTGTGGGTCAAGCAGTGAACAGACAGAGCTGTGGGTTTATTGTTCTTATATACACATTCTTACACATTAGTACCAACCACAGGGTTTTGGAAAACAACCAATAAACACGTACAATACACTCAGACACTCCCACACAAAATCCTCCCCTCTGTCTGTGATACAATTACCTTACACAATGGGTAATGTAATTATCACAGGCAGAGAAATACAGTTATTCCACATTATTCGTAATTTTACATACGTCAAAATCATACAAATTGGTCCAGTGGTTCAAAAGATAGATCGTAGCATGGCTTTTCTGCCCAAAACCAGTTCCACAGAGTCTTCTATGCTGGAGATAATTGGGAAGTAATCCAATTATCTCCAAGGACAGAGGCAAAACTCCATTGAACACATGGCAGCAAAAGACAATAAAATACATAAAAATATATAACTTTGTAGCCATTGCATAAAAGGTACATTCAACATATCCCCAGATAGCTGGGATCTGAGTGCATATTATTACTGAATGGCGCTCAGATCACACACATACAGTTCAATTGCCATGGAGCCAAAGTCTTTCCCATAGTCTTTCATTATAATGGGCTCCATGGCATAGCTATCTGGGGTATCACCGCTCAAACAAGGCCAGCACCGAATGACCCGGCTTTCGTGTCTTTGCAGGGGAAAATCAAGCGTTTCAACATGGGGCCATAGTCTAAAGGGAGCAGGCGGGCAACCAGGCTCCTCCAATGCAATGTGGCGAGGTTGCTCTCGTCACATTTACTAAAGAGAGAATTCAAGGAGAAATTTAATTTTAAGGTCACAGTAGCTTCAGTGGCGGATCCAGAGCCTGATCTCGGGAGGGGCACTTGGAGATTATTTAAAGAAATAATCCAGACACAATAACCACTACAGCTCAGTGTAGTGGTTATGGTGTCAATAGTGCCGGGACCCCCTCCCAGAGTAAGTAGTCAAACTCTTTAAGAACAGTTCAACAACTTACCTGAGGTCTGCTGGGAAATGGTGCAGTAGTAGGGCATAGGAGCAGGGGTGTGTGTGAGTGGTGCAATGTGTAAAGGGTGCAGTGTGTGTGTGTGTGTGTGTCTGTGAGGGGGACATTGTGTGAGCAATGTGTGTGTGTGTGAAGGTTGTAGTGTGTGTGAGGGCGGCAGTGTATGTCAGGGATGCAGTGTATGTGTGGTACAGTATGTGTGTGTAACAGTTGCAGTGTGTGTGTGTGAGTATTGCAGTGTATGTGTGAGTGTGGGCAATGTGTGTGTATCGGGTGGCAGCGTATGGGGGCAGTGTGTGTGTATGGGGAGCAGTGTGTGGGTATGGGGAGCAGTGTGTGTGCATGGGGGCAGTGTGTGTGTATGGGGGCAGTGTGTGTGTATGGGGGCAGTATGTGTGTATGGGGGCAGTGTGTATGTATGGGGGCAGTGTGTATGTGTGTGGGGGGCAGTGTATGTGTATGGGGAGCAGTGTGTATGTGTATGGGGGCAGTGTGTATGTGTGTGGGAGGCAGTGTGTGTGTATGGGGGGCAGTGTGTGTGTATGGGGGGCAGTGTGTATGTGTATGGGGGCAGAGTGTATGTGTAGTGTGTGTTTGTGTGATAAGGGTATGGGGGCGCGGGCTAGAGTTCACTCTCCTCACTGGGACCACCTGGGAATCCCCCACGGACCACCAGGGAAATGTCCCCCCTCCCTTCTTACCTTTACTGGGGAGGAGGGGGGACATTTCCCTGGTGGTCCGTGGGGTATTCCCTGGTGGTCCCAGTGAACTCTAGCCCGCGCTCCAGGGCTAGAGTTCACTCTCGCGAGATTTGGAGCGTTGCCGTGGTAACCGCGGCAACTCTCCAAATCTCGCGAGAGGAGGACCCGGAGTAGCTGCAGGCTGAGCTCCCGGGTCCTCTCTCTCACTCACTCCCCTGCCGGCTGCCAGCATGGTGCCTGCGGACCGGGGAGGGAGATCTGTGATCTCCCCTCCGGTCCGCAGGCACATTGCTGGGCTGGCACCTGCATGTGCTGGCAGGGGAGAGGGAGACCTTCGGTATTCTTGGGGGGGAGGGCAATTGCCCCGTTGCCCCCCCCCACTGGATCTGCCAGTGAGTAGCTTTCTAGTTGGCTAGTGTGAACTTAAACTTTGTAATGTCCTTTGAATTCTCCCTTTAGTGAAAAAAGCTATCAGCGTTTTATTGATGTGGAGATTTGTGATACAGTTATATTTTAGTTTAAGTTATTCTGATTCTTTTTTTATCAGTGATCATCACAGGTATCATGACTGAAAACAGCTCAATGAGATTTTCTGATTTTTATTTATTTTTAAACTACCACAACAAGAGGACATAGTCTTAAATTAGAGGGACATAGGTTTAAAAATAATATCAGGAAGTATTACTTTACTGAGAGGGTAGTGGATGCATGGAATTGCCTTCCAGCTGAAGTGGTAGAGGTAAACACAGTAAAGGAGTTTAAGCATGCGTGGGATAGGCATAAGGCTATCCTAACTATAAGATAAGACTAGGGACTAATGAAAGTATTTAGAAAATTGGGCAGACTAGATGGGCCGAATGGTTCTTATCTCTGCCGTCACATTCTATGTTTCTATGTTTCTATTAAACAAGACTAAGCAATGACAGTACAAATAGGACAGAGGGTGCAGCAAACATTAAGTAAGTAGGTTACCAGGCTACTGCAATCTCACACAGCAGGTTGGTGAAGTGGGTTGATGATAGGGAAGACATTGTGAAATACTATTTATTTAGCTTGGCTCATCTTCAAAGCAATATAGAAAGGACTAGCGAAGAGAAGAGGGGGAGGAATTCAAAAGCGAAACTGTTCATACAATGATGATAACTCATCTGATACACTTGATGTCTCTGGAACATTGAGTGTGATATGTAGCGGTTATCTTTACGTTGCCACCTTTGTTAATTAGTAGCTTATAACCAAATAGTTAATACAGGACTGTTGTATATATACAATATTAACCGTCTACATTTATACGGTGTGTTGTAGGATGAGGAAGTTGTGTATGTGTCAACTAATGGAGCGTAGCTCTCTTCTCCCGGGGTCCAGGCCTGTGTCTATTTGGCTTTTGTCCCTGGATGTGGTAGGAGGGGATAATGAACTAAATAGGAAATAGGCAAAAAGAAAGGGGTGGGAATAAAATATAAACTTAAATTGAAGTTAAGAAATAGCAAATGAACTGTTCAGCTCTGCTCACTCTTCGAGACCATGTTCGATTGTGTGTAGCACTTTTGGTCTGCCTCCTGTGATCTAGCTTACTGTAGATTGTTCTGTTCTCTAAACCATTACCGTGACCTTGTCTGACCACTAAGGTGCCTCTCAGACCCTAGGCTTCATTTGCCTTAGTGTGAGTCCACGAACGGGGGTCTGGGACATTGTGCGAGTCTCTTAGTTTTTGTCTCCTTAAAGGACCACTGTAGTGCCAGGAAAACATACTCGTTTTCCTGGCACTATAGTGCCCTGAGGTTGCCCCCACCCTCAGGGACCCTCTCTGCTGGGACTCTTTCTCCAGCATCAGGCGGGGAGCTCTCCTCCTCCTCTCCGCCTCCTCTCCTCCTCCTCGGCTGAATGCCGTGTTTGCTGGGTGCATGTGGTTGCTTCCAGTTTCTGGCAATCAACGTTGCTGCTGCTATAAGCACTTGGAATATCAGTTGTCTTTCTGGTTTGTGCCATTGGGTGAGATGCATGAATAGGATACCTTTTTCTGGTGTTAAGTGGTATGGTTGGCCTATCCTGTTGGTTATTACCTCCTCCACCATCGCCCATTATGTGGTTATTATAGGGCATGTCCACCAGGTATGGTACATTGTCCCCCTGCATCTGCATCCCCTTCAGCACTCACCTGGGATTCCCGGGTATATTCTAGCTAGTTTGTCTGGGACCATGTACCATCTGTACATAATTTTCCTCATTACCTCTAGTTACGTGGCGCATGTGGTATGTCGTTTATGGGCCTGAAATGCTTGTTTCCAGGCTTGCTCTTCGAACGTGTGTCCTATGTCTGCCTGCCATGCCTCCCTAAAGTGGAAAATGATTTTTTTTTTATGCAGGGTTTAACCCCTTAAGACCGGAGGGCATACTATTCCGTCCTATTTTAAGCGGCTCTAAACGCTGCCCGACGTAATAGTACGCCCTCCGTTTTTTTGTATTTACCCGGTCGCCGGCGATCCCATGCCGGCGATCACGGTTGGGGGGACTCCCAGGGAGCACCCCGCGGCACATCCGACGTCCTGAAGCCCGGCCATGTGAGAGTGAGGTCCTTGCGAGGACCTCACAATCACATGGCCGGGTTAGCTGACTTCTGTATTGCCAGTAGGGGGACTGTCTGTAATGACAGGTAGTCCCCCTGCTGGCTGGAAATAAAATAAAATTAAATTAAAAGTGTAAAAATAAAATAAAAAAATTATATACTTAGATCACACATATTCATACACACACACACACTGTCTAGGTGTATTTTACTATTAATATAAATATAATTTTATATATATATATATATATATATATATATTAATATCAAATTACACGTAGACTGATACTGATTAAATATATATATAATTATTGTTATATATTTATATATAATATAAAAAAAATATGTAAATACGTTAAAAAATAAAATTAAAAAAATAATTAAAAATAAATAATTAAAAAATATATAGATGTGTGTGTGACGAGACCAATCTCGCCACATTGCATTGGAGAAGCCTGGTTGCTCGCCTACTGCCTTTGGACTATGGCCCCCTGTTAAAAGACATCTTATTTACCTTCAGAAAAGCTTCATTCGTGCTTTTCTGCCTGGGGTTCGGTAGATTTGTTTGAATGTGTTATACCCCAGATAGGAATCCCATGGAGCCCATTCGTATGAAACTGACTGTAAAGACTTTGGCTCCATGGCGATTAAACTGTATTTGTGTGGTCTGAGCGCCATTCGCTTAATAATGTGCGCTCAGACCTGAGCTATCTGGGGATATGTTAAATGTCTGTGTGTTATGTGTAAAAGGTGACTTTATGTATTTTAAAGTGTTTTACTGTCTTTGTGTCACCATGTGCATAATGGAGTCTTGTCCCTGTCCTGGGAGATAATTGAATTACTTCTCACTTATCTCCAGGGCAGAGGAGAGGAAGCCAGGATGCATTGTGGTAAAAGGTATGTGTATTGGGTTACCTCTCAGGATAAGGGGGAGGGAATCTGTGGGTTGTAACTAATATGTTACTGGATATTTTATACCTCCCTGTGGGCGGTCCTGTATTTGCAAGACTGTAATAAAAACCAGGCTGGGTGTGCCAGCACCTCAGACCACTGCTTGACTCTCAACACGGAGCCTTGTCTCGTTCTTGGGGGGATTCACTGTATGCTGTTAGAGACTGATTGCCAGGAGTGTAAGCTGATTGTCTACTTTTCCTGTTCGTCTGCTAGCAGCTATTTGGGAGGTTCCAGTTCGGGAGCTGGAGTGCTATTTTGTATCCAGTTCGGGAGTTTGGTGTTCTGCAGTAGCTGTGCCTGTATCTCTGGAAAGGGGGACGATCGTCTAAACGGTTTTTACCCCTTGTGTGCAAAACGGTCCGTTACAGTGTGTTATTTCGTTCTAACTGTATTGTGATATTAATATATATATATATTAATATCAAAATACACGTAGAATGAAATAATATATATATATCTATATACATAAATATATCTATATATCACTATATGTATACCTATATATAAATAAAAATATTTAAAAAAAATTATATATATACATATATATACACGTATGTGTATATATATACATATATTAATTCTACATATATATTTATGTAATATTTTTACATAATTAGGTATCTTAATTAATTACAATTAGCGAGACCTGCCTGACAACCCATGCCGAAAGTAAAGGAAATTTAATTTGCTAGCACTATATTTAACCCTATAACTTTCCAAGACACCATAAAACTTGTACATGGGGGGTACTGTTCTACTCGATAGACTTTGCTGAACACAAATATTAGTGTTTCAAAACAGTAAAATGTATTACAATGATGATATCGCCAGTAAAAGTAACTTTTTTGCATTTTTCACGCACAAACAGCACTTACACGGACGATATTATTGCTGCGATACTTTTTACTGTTTTGAAACACAAATATTTGTGTTCAGCGAAGTCTCCCGAGTACAACAGTACCCCTCATGTACAGGTTTTATGGTGTTTTCAAAAGTTACAGCGTCAAATATAAGGCTCATTTTTTTCACATTAAAATTCACCAGATTGGTTACGTTGCCTTTGAGACCCTATGGTAGCCCAAGAATGAAAATTACCCCTATGATGGCATACCATTTGCAATAGTAGACAACCAAAGGTATTGCAAACGGGGTATGTCCAGTCTTTTTTAGTAGCCACTTAGTCACAAACACTGGCCAAAATTGGCGTTTTTTGCATTTTTCACACACAAACAAATACTAACGCTAACTTTGGCCAGTGTTTGTAACCAAATGGCTACTAAAAAAGACTGGACATACCCCATTTGCAATACCTTGGGTTGTCTACTATTTGCAAATGGTATGCCATTATGGGTGTAAATTTCATTCCCGGGCTACTATACAGTCTCAAAGGCAACGTAACCAATCTGGCGAATTTCAATTTCAAATGTAACGTGTTATATTTGACCCTGTAACTTCCCAAAACGCCATAAAACCTGTACATAGGGGGTACTTTCTTACACGTGAGACTTTGCTGAATACAAATATGTGTATTTTATTGCAGTAAAAGCAAACAGTATTATGACATTGACAGTTAAAATGTCATGTAGAACTAAAAAAATTAAAGAAAATCTTATTTTCTCCAATTGTTTTTATATTAAATTATGTTTCATAGCTAAATATTTGATATTAAATGAAAGCCCTGTTTCCCCTGAATAAAATGATATATAATAAGGGTGGGTGCATTTACTATGAAAGAGGTGAATTATGGTTGGACAGACATGTAGCGCAAATGCCAGGTTTTGTTTACATTTTGTTTTGTTCACAACGTGTACATTTGGCTCCATCCTTAAGGGGTTAATGAAAATCAAAACTAAAATATAAAACCCAACCAAGGAGTTTGATCACCAATTCCAGCAGTGATGGGGTAACGGTGACCAGGGCCAGATTAACATAGCAGGCCTCTCAACGCTCTCCATTCCATGGTCCTGTATCGGGTTTGTTCCTTTGTGTCCCACTTTTGCGGCCACCAGTACATTGTGCCAAGAAAGAATAGTGTAATTTTTAGATGTTCTCACACTACGCTAAGGATACGAGGACCATACAGACAGCACTAGACAGTGCTCTATGCATGAACCACTCATCATGAGACCAACCTGGCTTGTATTCACATGAGATGACATGCCTATTCTTCAGGTGGATCTGCCCCTCTGTTCCTGTGGTCAGTGCCAGTGACGCAGTTCCGCTTTACAGGATACCAGGATTGGATTATGACACAAAGGATATTTGTCAACGTATTATTCCAAGACGCAAGATAGATGCAACTAATAAAATAAATATGTATTACTGGACTTTAGAGTGTCTGGACTTAACATAGGGAGCAAAGAATATAGTTCTACTAAAACAGATAACTGGAGACAGGCAAGGATAAGAGGAGGTAGAATAAAAGGTCAGGAATTCCAAAGGTAAGAATAGTCAGATAACAGAGTCAAGTCACACTAGAAACACACTGAATACTATGACGCACTCATAGACTACTAAGACCACGACAGGTAGAGGAAGTGATGTCAGAGAAGGACTTACATAGGCATATGTGTGTGGTGATTGCTTGGGGAACAATAGCATTCATTAGTGATGATTATTACATGTGGTTGGCCAACAAATATTTTGGACTTACTGTATCATTAAAGTAGGGCAGGGCTAAGAGTTCATAGAGTAATGATTTTATTACGGTTGAATGCCGGGACGCATTGAAAGAAGATTCATTGGCATCCAAAGGAGGAGTTGACTGAGGGAAGAGGAGTGGCGCAGTGAGGGCACAGACGAGGTATAAAACTGTTGGAGATGGAGCTCCTGGCCTACACATTGCAACAGGTCTCAGCTGAGTGATTTATTTATTTCTTAGAATTTGCTGCTGCTTTTGAATTTTGGCTGCTGGGTGTCATGGGGGGGGGGGAATTTATCAATGTGCTCTATCCTAAAAAAGTGTAGTATTTTTAACTAAATAAATCCCACATAAAAAGATCCACCCACACAGATGTGATTTCTTGCTGTCAGACCTATGTGATTTTGTGAAGTCAGAACCTGAATATTGTAATCTCTGGTAGGTGTGTAACACTCATGCAATCTGTAAATCTCCTGGCACACATTGTCTCGCTCATTATAGAATTATAATACTTGTAAATCTCCTGGCACATTGTCTCGCTCATTATACAGTGATAATAATTGTAAATATCTTGACATAGCTGAAATGCCCCAGATGACATTCTCTCTGCACCTAGTCATGCTAGAATGTTCAGTCAATGAACACGTGTATCTGTTTACTACGTATTACTTCAAAAAGGAAATCGAAAAAATGTCTTATGAACTCTTATTGAGTGAAAGCTTGTAAACAGCATCTAAATCACACAGCGCAGATACAGAGAGGGTTTCTCACTAATCCGAGAATTGTTGTGAACGGAGAAATGTAAGCAGCAATAGCTAACCTAGGGGGAGAGAGCTAAATGAAGAGCAATCGCCACAGAAACCAGTAGAACATCTCACATCACTTATCATTTCGCCTTGACAAAACTCTACCTTACAAATTTAAAGAGGGATTTAGCAAGGCAAACAGTTATTATTACTACGTTTATCACCTTAACTACTTTGTTATCTCCAAGATGTTTTTTGGAGAGATATACACAAATCTGGGATGAGGGTAGATGGGGGAACTATTTGCTCACAAGTAGGTCCTACAAACCTCATTCTAATCACAGATGTTGGAGCTGGGGGTTTCCTTAACTTTAACTCATAGAAACATAGAATGTGACGGCAGATAAGAACCATTCGGCCCATCTAGTCTGCCCAATTTTCTAAATACTTTCATTAGTCCCTGGCCTTATATTATAGTTAGGATAGGCTTATGCCTATCCCACGCATGCTTAAACTCCTTTACTGTGTTAAACTCTACCACTTCAGCTGTGTTAAGCTCTACCACTCTCAGTCAGTGGTCTATCCTGGTTTTGTGCTGCCCTAGGCATGACAAAACTCAGGCACCCCCACTCTCCTGACCCCACAGGACATGTCAGATCATAATGCGAACTGAAACTCATCAACTTTGCGCAATGTGTGAGTTAGTCAATGGCAATATACTATATGTTCCATAGACCATATCACAACTCACATTAAGGAGTCTTACTCTCATGACACTCAGCAAGCAGAATTCTCGGGCCTGTTGTGCTGAACATGATGAGAGTTGGGTGCTAGGAATACGTTGAAGATTCCATTTTATATTGAAAACAGATACAGATAGATTGTCATCAGCAAAGGTAGCACACATTGTATGAGGTTTGTGTTGGGTCAGTATCATGTTAGTGGAAAGGACAGTCATGTTCCCCAGCTCGTGTACCACTTGCTGATTAATAGTCTGTCACTTTCTGTCACTGTGTCCCTCAGCATATAAAGCATTGATCCCGCCGTGGGGCAGCTGACCTGCTGGGTGAGAATTGGGCCTCTATCTATAGAATTAGTTCACACATGTCATGGTTCTAATGTCACCACAGGCCTCTATACCATTGTCTATCCACCTCCCCTCACACACACACACACACTCACTAACAGACACACACACACACACACTAACAGACACTCACACTCACTAACAGACACACACTCACTAACACCCTAACAGACACACACACTCACTAACAGACACACACACACACACTTTTTTTTAAATTCAATCCCCCCAACCTCCTTACATTTGGGAGTGCTGGGATTAGCATGTTCCCTGGGGTCCAGTGGAGCTGCTGGGCTGCTGGCCGGTCACTGAAGTTGGCAAGGGAGCCCTAATCCTCCTGTTCAGCTTATGGCATCACTGCAGTGCGCAAGGGAGCTGAAAAGGAGGATTAGTGCTCCCTCGCCGCCCGCCCGGAAAGTGTCGCCACTGCCAGCCCACTGGGCCCTGAGGAGGCCACCTGGCTATCTCCTGGGCCCCCCAGGACAAGAGGCTAGCAAGGCATTTGCCATGGCTTTTTTTGCCGCCTCCCAGAAAGTGCCGCCCAAGGCAAATGCTTTGTTTGCCTCGGGGTAAATTCACCCCTGTAAAGTAATACTAAAGTAATATTTTTAAACCTTTGCCCCTCTAAATTAAGACTATGTTCTCCTGTTGTTGTAGTTTTTCTTCTTTTAAATATAGTCTCCTCCTTTACTGTGTTGATTCCCTTTATGTATTTAAATATTAAATGTTTCTATCTGTGAAGTTGTTTCCAGGTGTCATTCCACCCCACCCACAGACATCTATCATTTATAGAATTGTGGTTGAGAAAGGGACTTAGTTCAAGTACATTTTTCATTTTGTGGAGATTTCCAGCATAAATCTTTAGTTAACTTACTAGAATGTTGAGTAACCACATAATGCATCTGGTTAGAGTAATATTTTAATGATTTAATCAAAAACAGAGAATATGAGAACTCTGAGAATGGACAGAACAGCTTGCCCTTTGGTAAATCCTTGCTCAAGTCTCAAAATATTTTTTGTTCCCTTGTGCCATTACAGAGAGAACACATCTGGAGCATATCAGACTGGTCCCACCTGTACGCACAGTCCAGAACCGAAATGCCAGCAAGTTCTCTCTGCACGAGAGATATAGCAACCGCAGAAAATCATTTTGGCCAGAGAGAACTTGCAGGCATTTCAGTTCTGGACTGCCCATACTGGTGGGACCAGTCTTGATATGCTTCAGATGTGTTCTCTCTGTAATGGCACAAGGGAGCAAAATAATTTTGAGACCTGAGCAGGAATTTACTGGAGGGCAAGCTATTAAGTTTCTCTAAGCTTTGTATGTTCTCAGAATTCTCTCATTCTTTCTTTTTGTTTTAATGATTTAAATGCCTGATTGGTATTTTGCAAAACAATTGTGTTAACCCTGATTTGGAGCAGCACAGGGACATCCTTCACATTTTAAGTGTTTTTTTGCAGACTTGCCACTTTTGCATTCGGCTTTAAAGAAATCACAATTTGTCAGAATTTTGGGCGATCAATGAATTTGTTGGAATTCTGCAAATTCTGAATTACTTTGTGGCCAAATCATGAGACAATCGAAAAGGCAATGGTGAAGCCATTTTATTTGTTTTATGATTTGGATTTTCAGTCAATGGTGCCAGAAAAAGGGCTTCGGAGAATAAGCTGTTTTCTTTCCCCTTTATTTTATTACATTAATAGTTTTAATTTTGCACCTTTTTAGTTCATGCCAAATTGATTCAAAATATATAAAAGTATCATCTTTATCTCATGTGCTTGAAATGAGTAGGCAACCAAGACACTCAAACCAAAGTCTCTCAGTCCCGGTCCAATAGATTGTACAGAATATAAGAAGAGAGAGTAGTGCCTTGAAATATTTCTTGGGGTAGGTACGTTCCCAGAGGTAGTAGAATATGTGGAGACAGAAGAGTATAGTAAAATATAGTGTAGTATATCTTGTAATAAACAACAATATAAAATTACTTACAGTTTTTAGAGCTAAGGTAGCTCTATCTAGATGCATTTGTACAGTACAATCCCTGCCCAAGGATTTTGGGTGTCTTTTTTTATCAAAGTGCTTCCGTGTGTAGAATCTCCAACCAAGTATGAGGTTTCAGGATGGAATCCAACCCATCCTTAGTAGTGCTATATATAAAAACAGAAATAAAAAATGTAGGGGGCGGAGCTTAACCACGGAGCCGAATGGATGCCATCATCCACGGCTCCCCAGCACCAAGACACAATCCGCCGCGCATCTCAGGTAGGGGGGGTCATCGACCCACGGGACCCACAGCTACAACCCCAGGGCTCCCAGGGCTACCCACCGATGCCCTTTTTATACCCACAACCGGGCAAAAAACGAGTCCGCAAATCCCGGGCCTACCTCGCTCTCCCGCCGGCATCTACCCGCGGGGATCTCCCTGAGCCTGGAGGACTGGTGCAGACAGCGGGCAGATCACCACTCACCCGACAAAGAAATGGGGAGGCAATCACAGAAGCCACAACAGGCAGCACCCAGGGACTCCCAAGACATTGGGAGTCTGCTTCAACGCACAGCAGGCCACAAAATAGCGGCCGAACAAGATCAGGAAACTGGCCCCACACACTCAGTACAGCTGCCCCAGGGAAGCAGCACAGACATGAGAGCTGAAGCCCCCAGCAGCCCACAAGCAGAGGGGGAAGACTCAGCCCCAGCCACTAAAAGGGATATCAGACTCCTATTACAGGAGATGAAGGGGATGTTTGACACTGACATAAACCTAATGCGCACAGAAACGCAGGCAGTGACGGCACGAGTACAGACCTCTGAAGAAGACATACTAGATCTCCGACAAGAGGTGAAAAGCATGGGGGACGCCCTGAAACATTTACAGACAGCGAACTCAGTGCTCCAAAACACGCTAGACGCCATGGAGGATCGCAGCAGGTGCACACATATTAAGATCCGGGGTATTCCTGACGCAGTGGGATCTTCCGAATTACCACAGTACCTGAGGAGACTCACGGCCACAATACTGCCACATACGCAAGCCAAAAAGCTGTAATTTGACAGCCACTTCCGCATTAACAAAGCAAAAAGTCATCGTCCGCTGCCATTCCATGACAGACAAACGCTGCATACTAACAGCAGTGAGAGGCAAGACACCCTTGGTCTTCGAAGCCTCACAACTTACCTTCTTCCAGGATATCATGCAGAGCACCCTACTCTGGAGAAAGTCCTTGAGCAACATAACGGAACACCTGCAGAAGGGGAACATAGAATACAGATGGCTGTTGCCAAGAACCCTGGCGGTATTCAGCGGAGAAGAGGTTCTAAAACTTACCTCACTCTCGGAGGCCCCAGCGCTTCTCCAAAAATTGGGACTAATTCAGAACGCCCCAACACCGGGACCAACACCAGCCCCCCACTCATGGGACCCAGAGAGAACAGTACCATACGTCCCCAGGGGCAACAAGAGACCGGAGGCAGAGACCTGAACACCTCAAACTGTTTACCTTTTAATTTCCATGCTCTGCTATTCTCTCCCCTTCTCTGATCTCACCCTATCGCTCTACCAAAATACAATGTTTTACTAATAACTCCCCATACAAAGACGGAGACGAACTCCCAACCCCCGTGACCCTCTTTGGTTAAGGGTCAACACTACCTACTAATCCAAGCATAGCAAGCACGACACAAAACCCACACTCAGGCACAGACAGACGCACATATACAACTTTAACCGGCGATGAACGGCAGAACTTCACAATCACCAACACCCTCCCTCAAACTACCGAGAGAAGTGCCACTTAACCACTCACAGGACCCAAGCAACATAGACACAATCACTCACAACCAGCTCACCCCATGGGAACCTACCGCATGGGCACACTCGACCCATTAGAAAAACAGAAAAAGTGCAGAAACACGACCACAAAGTTCTCCCTGACTACTAGGACGCAGGTTAATTCCTCCGACCATAGAACAATAAGACACACACTGTATACTTGCTGCCAATCCTACGCTCCTGATATGTTATAACTGTAAAACATATCTGATCCATGGCAACAACAATGCTATTTACTAATCTGCCTATGTTGAAAAGGCAGCACAAGTATGTTATGTTTTGTTACATTTCTCAATGCACAGAAAATAAAGAATTAAAAAAAAAATGTATAGTGCTCGCTGATGTTTGGTTTATATTGATAAAAACAAGGAGAGGTGCTCACAAAGTCAAGAGCAAAAATACTGTATTTCTCAACACACAGCTCTTACGTGGTATTTTCCCCACCAAAAGAATATGTTGTTCCAGACTCCATCACAAAGTCCAGATGAAGTCCAGAGAAATTCATAAATTAACAATTTTATTGAATTAACTAGTGTTAAAATAATAAAAGCAATACAAAACTTTACATGTTTTGCCAATAAAAACGTTTTTTTCAAAAGTGCTCAAACACACATAAACAAAATTCTGTTAGACTGAATCCAATTATAATGTGGCGACAAATCTACACGGGCTGCCATGCACTCTATGCAAGTCTAGAAAAGATAGATTTGTGTTTTCTGCAATAATTCTGTGAATTAATTTTATGTCTCATGGTTTGCCTGTTGTGTTTGAGTTTTGCTTGCATTGGCAGTACCATAGTAGACAAACGCTTTATTAAAAAGACACCCCCTTCCTCCTCTGTCCCACCCCAGACATTATAAAACACGTTTTGCTGATTATTGTGTCTATGTACAGTTCCCTTTTCTGTCCCTTTATCCAAACCTCTAATTCTTAATAAAATAGCAATATATGTCAGCAGAGGAGCTGTGTGGGAGTTGTAAGAGTAAAATGTTGATGACTAAAGTACAAGTTCATTTCAGGAGAGTGGTGTACAGAAACGTTATGTTCCCTAGTACACTCTTCTCTAAGTAGCCTTGCGGTGCAATATACTAGTGATCATTCTTTTTATTTTTAAAGTTGACTTAACTGACAAGCATGGACTGATTAATATCCTCTTGTCCCCTTTGACATCTGTAGAGATCCAGAGCTAAAGAGTTCCATATCAGGACAATGCCCTGCCCCAAGGCAATTCCTCTTACTTCCAGAAGAAGAAAAAAAGGGGGAAGGATGGAGTAGCACTAAATAACAGGGTAGAGGCAGCAAACCTAAATAGGGGGAATTGTCTCCAAAAACCCTTAAGTGATACTAGAGAAACAAGATAACAGGGTGCACCAAAGGGTAGGTGGAGAGGTCAAATGGGGATCGTATACAAGTAAGATAATCAGAGACATAAATAGGTAAAAAATATATTAACTAAGACCTATAAACATTCTAGAAATAGTAAAACAAATATCCGAAACAGGATAAAAATAGCAGCAATCCCAAAAATGTGAGTCTTTAAAACAGGTGAGGGCTCCTAAACACCTATGCAGATTTTCTTTCTCCTTAGGCTTGCTGGTCACCAGGGATGCTCAGGATCCTGGCTGTGCACAGATAACATTGTAGTCTGTTAGTTAGACGCTCTACCTACAGTTGACATATGCATAGTCCCCTTTTGGCATATGCTTAATTTACCCCATATCCTCCAAAAATACTCAGACACCTTGTATTGGGAAAATTATCACAGCGTTAATGATATAAAGGTATATGTAACGTCACCCTCAGCATAAAAGGTTAAACCGCCGTTTAGTAGATCTTCCCTTCCAGAGACACAGGCACAGCTACTGCAGAACACCAATCCGCCGAACAGGAAAAACATATGAATGCCGTAAACAGCCGAATAGGAAACCATACGAATAGGTTTACACTCCTAGCAGTCAAACTGGAACAGCATACAGTAAATCCCCCCAAGAACGAGACAAAGCTCCGTGTTGAGGGTCAAGCAGTGAACAGACAGAGCTGTGGGTTTATTGTTCTTATGTACACATTCTTACACATTAGTACCACCCACAGGGTTTTGGAACACAACCAATAAACATGTACAATACACTCAGACACTCCCACACAAAATCCTCCCCTCTGCCTGTGATTCAATTACCTTACACAATGGGTAATGTAATTATCACAAGCAGAGAAATACAATTTTTCCACATTATTCATAACTTGAAAAGTATGCATCACATTCACATATAACTTACAGAATCAGCATACTCCAAATACAAACATACGTCAAAATCATACAAATTGGTCCAGTGGTTCAAAAGATAGATCGTAGTCCTCTGTGACCAAAAGAAGCATGGCTTTTCTGCCCAAAACCAGTTCCACAGAGTCTTCTATCCTGGAGATAATTGGGAAGTAATCCAATTATCTCCAAGTACAGAGGCAAAACTCCATTAAACACATGGCAGCAAAAGACAATAAAACACATAAAAACATATAACTGTGCAGCCATTGCACAAAACAGGTACATTCAACATATCCCCAGATAGCTCAGATCAGAGCACACACATACAGTTCAATTGCCATGGAGCCAAAGTCTTTCCCATAGTCCTTCATTATACAAATGGGCTCCATGGCATAGCTATCTGGGGTATCACCGCTCAAACAGGGCAAGCACCAAATGACCTGGCTTTCATGTCTTTGCAGGGGAAAATCAAGCCTTTTAACATGGGGCCATAATCCAAATGCAACAGGCGAGCAACCAGGCTTCTCCAATGCAATGTGGAGAGATTGGTCTCGTCACAGTGAACATATAAAATTATAAGGTCATTGTTAACACAATACATGATACAATATTAACCCCCATTCCTCTAACATAGCTACCCCGACAATGACCCACATAAGCAATCATTGGTACCACCTATAACATATAAATAAATTAACATAAACCATTGACACGAGGGGATGATTTTTCAGCTTTCACAATGTAGGGGCATGCCAAGATACACCCTATACACACCAGGTTCGGAGCTACCAACGAGCTCGAACCTACCACTAACATTCCAAACCTAACTGTTCTTAGCAAACCAAAACTAATGAACAAATGACCTAGCCCACAACTTTTTTATCCATCCACTGCCACAGCTCAGAGCTTGACTCCTTAAGCTACCTGAGCGCCCCCCAACAAAAACACAGCCTTCTGTAAACCATCCTGAAAACCTAGCAATATAAAGTGCAGGCCCAAATCGGAAAGATGAACACCATCAGGCAGGTAATAACCAGGAAGCTTAGCTTCCAAATCTCGATGCCTAACAACCACCCCCCCACTCGATGAATGTAATTCGCCATGATTTTATTCGCCTTACCCCTGCTTTTCTTCTAACGTCCTCATGTCCATAGCATGACGCCAATGCAAACGAGGAATTATCTCAGACCATACCATCTGCCTTAAAGTGTCAACATCCGTCTTCATCTGCTCAATCAATTCCCGCCCCCAAATCGTTCCCCCAGCATGTACCAATGTCACATTCGGTACCTGAACCTCACCAACATGCTTTCATAATTCACAACACACACCCTGCCAGCTGGAACCCCGAAAACCGAACCACAGAACTCGTACTACAGAACGAGGAAAGCCCAGCTGATGATGAATTGTGGCCCTCCATGGTGCCCAGTAGACGAATAAATGTCCAATCACCCAAGCATTCCAGCATTCCTGTACAAGAACAGGGTAACACAATTATACAAACATGTTCCAGCAGAGCCGTGACCCCCCGCACAAGCCACCACCCTGTCCCAATCCTGCCAAACCTTGACGTAGACCGCCCAAGTGGACAGCGACAGTGACCCTCTTATGAGTCCGCCAAGCAAGATGTCCCGAGCTGCCACACCTCCGCCGGACAGAGAATCCCTTCCTCCTCCTGCGCGCCAGGAGCCACCGACCGAAACCTTGCCCACTGAAAACGAGAAAGCGAGTCAGCAGCAACATTTAAGAACCCAGGAAAATGTTGTGCCTGAAAAAACACATTCAATTTCATGCAATATGAGACAGATCACTCTGTCTTGAATTTACAGAGACTTATCGTTCATTCGCTGGTTTAATTCGTGTTTTCACGTTCATGTGGACTGTATACCATTTCCTTTTTTACTACCGAATAAAAACTCCCGAACGGCTGGCCACCCAGTAGAGAAGTGTGCTGCTGGTTAACCTCTTGGCCCCATTTGAACATTGAGGTTAACTGCAGACACCTTTTAATTGATGCCTGTAGCTGGGTGGCTGCCATTCGTATCCTGAACACGACGTCGCAGCCATTTTAAATCTATGAATGCTCAGCGGTGTTCGACGGTAAACCCATGGAACTCAAAACGGACACTTTTTGCCCCAAACACTGCTGAAGCCGCCGACCTCCCTTTTCCTTCGGTAGAGAACTCCCAAAGATCCCTGTATTCAGTATTTTGTCCACGAATTGGCCATACCCCAGATAGCCATCTCGCGATTGAACTGTGTGCATAGGATGTGAGCGCTATTCTGTACTTTTGTGCGATCAGATCCCAGCTATCTGGGGACACGTTGAATGCCTGTATTATGTCCAGTTATTGTAAATTTATATATTTTATGCATTTAGTTATAGTAACTTGAAATCGCGTTTGGTCTCTGTCCAGGGAGATAATTGAATTACTTCACAATTATCTCCTGGGCTGAGCAGAGGGTCTTGGGTAATTAAAGAGGCATGGCTACAGGTGTAACACTGTGATTGGTTGTTGTAATGTCCTTGTCACAGTCTCCCATTTGGTCTCCTAGGGGAGTGTCCACCAGGTGGGAGACCTGCATAAATACCAGGCAGGTAGCCCTCAGTAAAACAGATTCCTGCTGACCCTCAATACGGAGCTTTGTCTCGTCATTGGGGAGATTATTCGTATGGATTATGCTTGTTCGACTATTTGGGAGACTGACTGATTTGCGTGATTGTTGTTTGGCTATTTTGGAGACCAACGGATTTGTGTGATTGATGTTCGGCAGTTTGGAGCGCTCAGTAGCTACCTCTGCATTCGGTAAGGGAAAGTCCTATACGGCAGTAACCCCTCTCCTACCAGAGGAGGCGTAACACAATACAAGACAAAATGCCTGAGTAGCCGAACAACTAGCAGATAAACCATTAACAGCGACCACTACTGACATGTTATCAGAGAAAAATATCACCTTCCTGTTCTGCAACTGCCGCCCCCCAAAAAGCCAAAGCCAACACCAACAGAAAAAATTCCAGAAATGGCAAGTTTCAAATAAGCGAGCTGGCCTTCCACGCCTCCGGCCAATGTTCTGCACACCAATGCCCAGAACAGAAAAACTCCAAACCCCACACTCCCAGACGCATCCGTAAACAATTCCAAGTCCGGCGAAGGAACCGCCAACTCCTGAAAAAAACACCCGACCATTGAAATCCTGCTGAAAAACTGACCACACCTCCAAATCAGCCTTCATGGAAGCAGATACCCGCACAAAATGGTGAGGGAACGAAACACTCGTAGACCTAGCCAGGAACCTATTAAACACTCAACCCACCAGAATCACCCAACAAGCAAAATTCAAACGGCCAATCAAGGACTGCAAAGCCCGCAACGTAACTTTACTAGACCCGCGGACCTCAGATACTGCCTGCCGAAGAGCCATCAGCTTGTCCTCCAGCCAGCGAAACACCCCCTGCACTGAATCAATCTCCAAGCCCAGAAAGCAAAAGCAGGTGGTGGGACCCACAGTCTTATCCCCTGCCAACGGCATGCCGAACATTCCAGTGTTCGCAATCCAACCTGGCACACATCCGACCCTGCCGGCCCGAAACAAAGAAAGTCATCAAGATAATGGACTGTGAACTATGTGTCCACCTCCACCCGGACCACCCACTCTAAAATGAAACTGAAATTTGCGAAGTAGGCGCACAAGATGGAACAACCTATAAGAAAGAACAAATCCACAAAATACTGCCCTTTTAAAAAAACAGCCCAGTAAATTATGACAATCGGAGTGAATCGGTAATAAGCGGAACGCTGCTTCCATGTACGCCTTAGCCAATAACGCCCCTCGACCCGCCCTCCGAATGAACTCGACTGTAACAGATACCCCTGTTTTTTTTCGTAACCTGTAATATATGTTGTAACAGATCCCCTATGTGTTCATTCAGCGGATCTATACTTTATGTGAAATGCTCATTCGTTTCCAAAGCTGCGTATGAACTGACTGCCATAGACTACCATACAATATATTCAAAAGTCCCGAATTTTCTACCGAACATTCCGACCACCCAGATGATAAGTGTGTTCCCCATTAATGTTCGCAACAATGTTGCCGTTTCATAATTAGCACTCAATTCCACATATGCTTTGTTCTCTGGGTGGCCACCATTTCATGAGATGAACACTTGGTGGCGGCCATCTTAATCTCCCGAACAGCGGTGTTTGGCCGTTGAGTGTCTGGAACTCAAATTGGACACTTAACCAAGCAAACACCGCTGAAACCTCCAGAGTGCCAGAACCGATGGAAGGAAACTACCGAACGAGCCGCCGTTCAGTAAAAAAGACTAAGCTAAACATGGGGATTCTAACGAACACCAGGATATCCACGGATGGCAAACGTTCGGTACTTTATATTTCTTGAACAGAGACCGACCACAAGGCCAAAACTTATGGAAATGTTTTTGGCTAGTGTTGCCTGTGCGGTCGGTCAAAACTTTAAGTCCCTGTAACTCCCGAACCCCTGGTCCGATCTGAGTGATTTTTTAATATGTTGTTCACCCAGATCGGGGTTATCAGAAGATACTGGTGTTAGGGATGTACCCCATATATTTTGGGTACATCCAGAAACTTGGGAACATTTTAATTGGGTTAACTGTTTATCTCAGAGGAGGGGATATGTAGGATATACCTTATCATTGATTGGTTAATGTATAATTGCTTGTGGGTGTCTCCCTTGCATGGGAGCACTGCATAAACAGAGAGTACATGCCATTAAAAATCAGTTCTACTTCACCCTCAATCTAAAGTTCTGTCTCTTATTGGGGGTAACCGCTATACAGCTATTCACGCTAGCTCTTGTGAGAGTTTCTTCACTTGGATCACGACTGGATGCTGGGAATCCTCCTCACTGATCTGGAAAAAGGACACCCTCCAGAGGATGAAACCCCTCTGCTGCACGGGGTAACTGCTACATCGACCACATTGTCGAATGATGTATAAGACACCAAGCAAAGATCCTTATCAATAGTATCATTCCCCGCCAATCCTTTTGGATACGACAAATGATGTATAAGCCGGTACTTACCAGGTTCCTTCTTTGGCACCACCTCTGTAGATACAAATATCCATCTCCCTATCTATCCTAGCTGTTCATATAAGGGTTAATTTTATTTTATTGATTGTGACCCAAACTGTACAGAAGTGGGTTTGATATTTTGGTCATGGAATGTATTATTAGAAAACCATGGACAAAGGTTTTTACCTGTGTTTTTATGACTTTTGGGAACTCAAAGTGACCAGTCCAAATTTTGCATTGCCTTTAACATGGAGTAGTATAAATATTTTGAGTCTTTGAGAGTTCTGACAAATGCAGGTGATACCATGACTGTGTAATCTGGTCCAAATGTTCTATAAGCGTATAAGAGAGAAATTCTATTGACAGGGTACATATGTGGCAACTGGTTAATGCAAGTGTTATACAAATGTTTAAGTCAAACGCGTTATATGGCCGTACGGGATCCCTTCTTTAAAAAGAAACTCTTAAATAAATCTGATACAAACTAAAATTGGTATACCTTACAATAATATGTTCTGGATACAGCTGTTAAAAGTTTATTCTGTGTAAATGGTGATTGTGATAAATGTGTGTTTTGGGTACTCATTTTGACGTATGCAATTTAATTGTCATATATGTTAATGAGTATTTTGCTGTGTTATTTTAAATTATATTTGAATAAGTTTGTCTCAGTATTGATACAGATGCAAATGGCAGCGTAATAATCTATTAAATTACTGATTTATTATTGAATACTAGTCCAAGAGCAATATGAGTTGTAATCCTTAAAGAAAAAAAAAACTTACATTGTTTTTGTAAGTTTTAGCTGATTTCCAAAATTCTGTTGCAATAATGGACTTTTTGCCAAAATTTGACTTTCCTGTCCAGTTGCCAGGTGCTCTGATCTAATCTTAAAGCAGTACTGCTTGCATTGTTTGCAGACATGCATAATGCACAAATATGAGAACCAAATTATGTCCGTCACATAGTGTGACATTTATTAATTTATTTTGGATTGAGTTAATTGCCTGTCCATGAATATGCTTTTTGTATTGGCATGTCTGCTGGATATCTGCTAATTTCGTTGTGTTCTTTGTTATAAGATGACGTGTGATATTACAATGAGTATGAAGAATATTTAAAGATTATTTGCATGTCATTAACGCAAGCCTTTAGTGTCTTTTTACAATAGATTAAAAAACGCTGATCAGTCGACAAGAAAGGGGCCCCTGGGAAAGAAATGAAAAAAAAATCATCTGCTTTTCAAAATCGTGGTTCCACGTTTCCAATTTTAAATGGCTCTCTCTCTCTCTCCGTATTATTAGGGGAGTATTAAGAATTAACTCTACTTTTAAAGTGCATTGTATTATTTAAGAAAAAGAAAAATTTGTTATCTTTAACATAAACAATTGTTATGTTATATGGTTATAAAAAAAAAAAAATTATGGATGTATAGGATAGGTTTTTTTCCAAGATTAAGATTCATCTAGTATGCCTCATTGATTATAGCAAAATGATGAAATGGTATTTTAATAGAGATCAGATAAATATTGATAAATAATTTCTTTTGAGGCAATTCTAAACTACTGTATTATATTTGTATTGGTATATTGAAAGCATTTTGCAGACCCAGAAGAGAATAAATAATATAATAATTATAAAAGGAACCATAATATGGGAAGAGGTCACCCTATTAAATCGCTAAGGGGGTAAACTCATTTTTGATAAGCATATAAAATTTAGTTTTTGTGGTTAGACTTTTGATACTCAATTTGAACTCAATTGAAGTATTACAACCATATGCTTGCAGGTATAGGAAACAGCTGCAATATGATTTTAATATTTGCAATATATTAGTGTTCTGACAATGGAAAAGTACCTAACCACACGTCTGCATTACACCTATGACCCAGACTGTCAGTATTGCAAACCCTATATGAAGACTCTGCTTTCACTGTTTATGTATACACCCCTAGACAACCGTGCTATACATGCACAATAAATCTTCAAAAGCTTATTAATATTATATCTGTGTGGTACACAAAGAGGTGTACACAAAGAGGGGGTGTGAGTTAGGTCATCTCGACCTGCATATGGAATATGCTTCCTCCTTGTTCACTTTTGGTCAAACTGTTGGTCTGTGACTGGCCCTCTTTGACCACAACTGAATTTCTTGGGAAGATTCATGAGAAAGATACAGCAGGTTGTTTTGATATAAAGAAAGAAGGAAACGAGTATGTTGTTTCAATCAAAGGGTTTACAGCATTCTGACCCTAAGCAGGCGAGACAAAGAAATTTGGGAGGTGATAGGAGATTGAATCAGAAAAGTTTTAGAAGCAAAGGTAGAGGATTTGATCAAAGGGTCTAACTTTTGTAGAGGTGGCAACTTCAGCATTGGTGGAACACACTGTTTTAATTGTGGATAGAAGGGGTTCACCCCAAGGTGCTCGTGGTGAACCCGGTTCTCCTGGTCAAGCTGGCCCCACTGGTACTCCTGGTATTTCTGGTGCCCCTGGCTTCCCTGGTGCCTGTGGTGCTCCTGGACCTCAAGGCCCCGGAGGTTTCCCTGGACCTAAGGGTAACAATGGTGAACCTGGTGCTCAAGATAACAAAGGAGAACCCGGTGCTAAGCGAAAACCTGACCCAGCTGGCGTTCAAGGACCCACCCTGGCAGGTTCCTCAATACCAACCACAGCTTCCAACCGATAACCACACCCAACAACCCCAGCCTAATACATAGATGGTTCATGTTTTTAATACTTTATATATAGATAAAACAGTATTAATGCTGGCTCTTGGAGGATGTACAAGCTGAAGTTGGGACCTAGACATTGTTTGCATAGGCTGCGCAATGTGAAATAACTAGAATAAAATAGGATAATAATAAGCATGCTTAGTTAATCTGTAACGTGGTATCATAGAGGCATCTGCAATAAAATAAGTGGGTTTCCAGGACCTGACAAGTGAGGGCAACTTAATAACATATGTCTACAGTTTGCTGCCCCTTCCTTATCAGAGGCCACTTGCAACCTTAACACAGCAAGACAACTCTTCCGAAACCTGTATTAAACAAAGCACTTTAGAACAATAGTAATTCATTTTGTTTCTCCTATTTCCAGGGCCAGATTAAGAGCCCAGTGGGCCTGGTGCTGACAATTATGATGGGCCTAATTACAAAATCTTATTGACCAAAAACACTAAAACAGTGCTACCTCCTAAGCGTCATGTATCTGATGGAGATGGTGCTAGAGGGATACTCATAGGATGCAGCTATGAGAAAACACATACCCTATACTAATCTTATGCTTTCATCTTTCAAGTAAACCCATACCCCCTAACAGCAGTATCCAGTAAAGCAGGAAGTCTATGGATCGCGTAAAAGGGTGGGCCATTGACACAAATCACAGCCAGAATTGCCGAAAGAGGCGAACATACACAAAAAGGGGGCATGTCTGTGTCCCCATGTCTCCCAGTCCCTTTGTGTCAGTGTCCCCATTTCTCCCAGTGTTCCCATAACACTAGGGGACATTGAGAGACATTGGGGCACTGGAAGACATGGGGACATTGCGATACTAGGGAACACTGGGAGACCTACTTGGATTTTGCCAAGGCACTTGATAAGGTTCCTCAGAATAGGTTAGTCTTCAAACTCAAAGAAATTGGTCTAGATGAATATTCTTGTTCTTGGGTAGAACATTGGCTTAAGGATAGAGTACAACGAGTTGTCATTAAAGGTAAATTTCAAGATGGACAAAAGTGGTAAGTGGTGTCCCTCAGGGTTCTGTTTCGGGACTGCTTCTATTTAACATATTTATAAATGATCTTGAAATAGGCATTGAAAGCCATGTATCAGTGTTTGCAGATGACACAAAACTTTGTAAAGTAATAAAATGTGTGCAGGATATTGCCTTGCTGCAGAGGGATTTGGATAGCTTGGGGGACTGGGCACTAAAATGGCAGATGGAATTTAACATAGAGAAATGCAAAGTTATACACTTCAGGGTTAAGAATGCACGAGCAATTTACACCCTAAATGGTAGTGAACTAGGGATAACCAAACACGAGAAGAATTTGGGAATTGTTATAGACAACAAATTAGGCAGCAATATTCAATGTCAATCTGCCGTTGCTAAGGCCAGTAAGGTTTTGTCATGTATAAATAGGGGCATAAATTCTTGGGATGAAAATATTATTTTGCCTCTTTATAAATCGCTGGTAAAACCACACCTTGAATATGCTGTGCAATTTTGGGCACCTGTTTTAAAGAAAGATATCATGGCACTAGAAAAAGTGCAGAGATGAGCTACAAAATTTATAAAAGGAATGGAGCATTTTAGTTATGAAGAAAGGTTAAAAAATTTAAATCTCTTTAGTTTGCAAAGACGGCGCCTGAGAGGGGATATGATAACATTATACAAATATATTCTGGGCCAGTACAAACCATTATCTGGAAATCTATTAATAAAACAGGGCTATACATAGGACACAAGCTCACACATTTAGGCTGGAAGAAAGGAGGAGATTTCATCTAAGGAAAAGAAAAGTTTTTTATTTACAGTAAGTAATAAGGATATGGAATTCTTTGCCTGAAGAGGTGGTTTTGTCAGAGTCTAAAGAGATGTTTAAACTGCAATTGGATAAATACTTGCAAAAACTTAACATACAGGGATATAATTTCTAATTAGTGGCGTAATAGCTGCTTGATCCAAGGAGACATCTGACTGCTATTTTGGGGTCAAGAAGGATTTTTTTCCTAGTTTGTTGCAAAATTGGAAGTGCTTCAAACTGGGTTTTTTGCCTTCTTTTGGATCAACAGCAAAAACATATGTGAGGAAGGCTGAACTTGATGGACACAAGTCTCTTTTCAGCTATGTAACTATGTAACCTGGGAGACCTGGGGACAGTGAGATTCTTGGGGACACTGGGTGACTTTGAGACATGAGGGGACACTGGGAGACATAGGGCACTGAGACACTGTGATACATAGGGGACAATGGAGGCTTGATAAAGACCTGGGTACAGGTCAAAACATCGCGGTGTCCAATAAACCTGCTTAAATCTATCACAGTGAGTGCCTGAGATTTTTTTCTTTTATACTAGGGGACTCTGAGACATAGGGGACTCTGGAGACTTGAGTGACTGAGATTTTTATTTTATACTAGGGGACACTGAGACACTGGGAGACATTGGGACACTGGGAGACTAGGGGACTTTGGGAGGCTAGGAAACACTGAGGCACTAGGGAGACTGGCACACTACAGACAGTAGGGGACACTGGGAGACATGGGGATACTAAGATACTAGGGACACTGGCTGGGAGACATGGGGACACTGGGAGTGCCCCATATCTCCTAAGTCTCAAAGTAGCTCAGTGTCCCCATGTCACCCTGTATCTACCAGTGTCTCCATGTCTCTCAGTGTCCCCATGTCACCCAGTGTCCCCTAGTGTTTGTATACCCATGTCTCCCAGTGTCCCGACGTCACTAGGACACCAGGGGACACTGTGAGACATGGGGACACTCAGAGACTGGGAGAGACATGGGAACACTGAGATACATGGGGACTCTGGGAGATAAGGGACACAGACACTAGGAGACATGGAGACACTGAGAGACATGGGGTCACTGTGTACCTAGTGACTCATGGTCCCCATGTTCCCCAGTGTCCCAATGTCTCTCCGTCCCCATGTCTCGCACGTTCGGAGCTGCTGTCTGGACTCTGCGCAGAACTGCTTCCCCGCATGTCAGTGAGTAGAGAGAGGCATGGAGGGAGATGCTGTAACTTCTTATCCCTGCCTCTCTCCACACAAACAGCGACCCCTACTGGCCGGTGCTGGTATTGCAGAATAATCTGTTTATACTGAGAGGCATTTGTATTGCCGGTATTACTGCAATACCGGCACTGGCTAGGCAGCCTCAAATACCTGAGAAACACTTCTGAGAAATACCTGGCAACCCTAAGAAATACATGATAAATACCTGGCAACCCTAAGAGTAGTGTGTAAAAAAAAAAAAAAGACCGTAGAGATATGAATTATGTAAATTCACGTGTGGTGTTAACACAATGTGTAACACTCAGGATTCTGCACCTCTGTTTGAGTGTCAAGCAATATGCCTTCATATAACATTACACACCTTATGGCATTGACAGTAATACCCTTACAATAAAGCCAACAGGTCCTCCATAAACCACAGTAGGAAATGCGTTATTATTATTATTATTATTGTTATTTATAAAGCGCCAACAGGTTCTGTAGCACTGTACAATGGGTGGACTAACATACACCTATTTGTGACTAGACAAGCTTGAGGGACAGGAACAGAGGGATTGATGGCCCTGCTCAATAAGCTTACATGTTACAGGGAGGGGGTTATAGTGACACAAAAGTTAAGGTAGAGAAGTCTGTTGCTAGGATAGTGGTCATTGAGGGCTTAGTGTTGTTGTTTTGATGACAGTTTAAGGAGAGGAATCACGGTGTGGGGAGGGAAAGATGTTCACAGTTTAATTGATATGCTTTCCTAAAGAAGTAAGTTTTCAAAGGTTTATGAATGGTCCAGCCCTAGATAAGTCTTTAAGGTGAGCATCAGAGGTAGGAGTACGAACAGTGGTTAGACGTAGGTCTCCAGCAGAATGTTGGGGCCTAGAGAGGACATATTTGGGTATTAGTGAGGATAAGTAGATGGCAGCATTGTGTAGAGATTTGTAAGCAAGTATCAGGATCTTAAATTGAGTCCTTTTTCTTACGGGAAGCCAATAGAGGGACTTACAAAGAAGAGAGGTGTGGGAGGTACGGGCAGACAGGAAGATGAACCTCGCTGCTGCATTCATTATAGACTGTAATGGGGCAAGTTAGGAACACATAAGACCACTGGGAAGTGGATTACAGTAGTCACGTCGAGAGAGGACAGCAGCATGGACAAGCATCTTGCAGTATCAGGTGTTAAATAGGGTTGGATGCACGAAAAGTTTTTGAGATAGAAGCGGCAGGATTTGGCGATTGATTGGACATGAGGGATGAAGGATAGATCGGAGTCAAAGAGAACACCTAGGCAGAGAGCCTTAGAGGTTGAGCGAATGGTAGCGCCAGTATCTTGGAGGGACACAGACAAAGGAGTAGCAACACTTGAGGGAGAGAAAACCAGAAGTTCTGTTTTGGACAGGTTCAGTTTAATAAAATGAGCAGCCATCCAGTTGGAAATAGCAGAGAGTCAGTGAGAGACACGAGTAAGAGGGGTGGGGAGAAACCAGGAGAGGACAGATACATTTGCATGCCATCCGCATAGAAATTATACTGGAAGCCGAAGAAGCTGATGAGTTTACCAAGGGAGGCAGTGTAGATTGAGAACAATAAGGGACCAATGACAGACCCTTGGGGAACACCAACAGAGAGCGATTGGGGAGAAGAGGCAGAGCCAAAGAAAGAAACACTGAACTGAGTGATGGAGATTACAGAGGATGAGAAAAAGCTGTTGATGATCAACAGTGTAAAAAGCAGCAGAAAGGTCGAGGAGAATTAGGATATAGTCATGACCATGGGATTTAGCAGTGATGGGATCATTGTATACTTTGGTCACAGCTGTTTCAACAGAGTGACGAGTGCGGAATCCAGATTGAAGCGGGTCAAGCAGAGAGTTGGATTTGAGTAAGATTTCAATCTCGCATACACAACTCGCTCAAGCATCTTGGAGACAAACTGCAGTAACAAGATAGGGCGGTAGTTGGATGGGGAATTAGGATTAAGGTTGGGTTTTTTCAGAATCGGGTTATGGTTGCATGTTTGAAGGGTAGAGGAAATGTGCCAGAGGAGAGGGAGAGATTGAACATTTTAGTGAGAGGCAGAAAAAGAGAAGGAGACAAAGTGCAGATGAGATACGAGGGAATAGAATTGAGGGAACAGGGAAAGGGGCGGGAGGAACGGAGCAGAGCAAATGAGCGTAGGACAGCTGAGGGAGTGTGGTTAGGGGAAAAAGTTCATAGTGGATGGAGAAAGATGAGAGATCTCTTCCCTGATTGTAGAAATTTAGATTGTAGAACTAGTTTTATTTTGAAGAGGAAAGAGCCAGACTGTAGGAGCACAGCAGTTAATTAATCGATTCAGTTCCTCTGGGATCCCTCCTTGAATATGGTTTCAATTTAATATTTTCAATTAATTTAATATTTTAAAACATATTTTAATAACATAATACTTTGATATTTTTTGCTAAACATATATATGTTTTCTTCTATATGATATATTTGGCACCATGGGTGGAAGTCTGAATCATGATCTCAAACCCAACATGTTCAGCATTGTGTGGTTGATTTGATTCATGATTCAGGTACATTTGGGATCGGAGTTCAGGGAATTTGTCTGTCACCCTATATGCCCAAATTTGGACGAATTGAAGTTCAGCCCAATCTAGTTCTTATTATAGTGTTAAAGTATTGTTATTATTCAGCTGGGTTATGGATTTGGTAAAGAGTATAATAACTTTTTTTTACCTTTGATACAAACATAGAAAACAATGAGATCAGGCAAAAGCGTTATCAATATTCTCTTTGGTTTGTCCCTGCTCAGGTATCAAACTTGTGCCATTAGAGATATAATCTATAGCACCCACATGTCTGACTGATTCCACCCACGGTGACTGATGAAATAACAGAAATATCAGAAGATCGTGCCTGAGGTGTATGAGAGAGATACAGTAACCCTAGACAATTGAATCAGCATTCTTGGAGTTTGTCACTGAGATACCCCTCTAGATCCAGTGAGAAAGGGGTCCACACCTATATTATTAGTAGACCTTAGGAGACCCTAAGAATGAGTAAGTAAATCAAAACAAGTAGTAAGAGGCAAACACTGAAAAAGGACATTTTTATTGAAATGAAGCCGAGTTGATGCCATGATCACAGTAGATTGAACTGTTGCATTTTATTCACTGTGCTTTTCAAACCATTCAAAATACTAAAATTGATCCATTAGTTTGGCTGCCTAGTGTTCTGTACATCTGCAGGATTTATGTGTATTTATTAGTACAGAGACAATGCTAATGATAAACTGTAATAATGTTAATAATAAGGTGTATAATATAAGGCGTAGGCACTCTGCAGCTCACATCCCCTGGGCAGATGGAAACATGTTGTGGCACTGAATCAGGAGGGAAGAACAATAGATATGTTTTGCTAAGAACACTAAAACTATAATACAGGGTGGCAGTTCTGAAATCTTCTGGGGACAGAGGCAAAGCAGAGATACAACATGGAAAGAGTTCGAGAAAGAGAGGACGATATAGAGTAGGCAGGATGTAGGGATTGAAAGCGACCACAGCCATCACTATAGATTCATTCTTATAAAAACATAGCGCCTGTTTCTCTAGAACACGGCAATGTTTCAAACCTCCAGATAAATTGTAGGCTGCTGTCTTTAAATCCAATTACATGCCCAACTGGGAATGATGAGAGTTTCAGTCAACATTAACATTTTTTAAATCCTGTGCCCCCATCCATTTCCGTACCCTTAGCAACCCTTAACCCTACGCCCCCAATTTTATATTTATGTACTCTAAGTGTAACCGTGTCTGTCTGCCTGTCATTTGCTATTTACAGGACATTTCTATTCTTCCTATTAACATATAACTGCAATAAATACTCTGGCCTTATTCCCAGGTGACATCATTGGCATAGTATGAAGTCTCACCTGCCTGACACATCAAGCAGAGACTATGTGGATTGTCAGATTAGGTGAGATGTGTACTCATGGGGAGGGACCAGGTCAACCAGTATACACAACAAAAGCAAATCAGTATATTTCCCTCACAGGACTCGAGGCATCTCTTATCACCTACATAGGACCATGAAGGACCTGGGATGGATTTTAATCTTTCTAATATTAGGTAAGAGAAGGAACATTTACACAAACCCAAAGCTGTTTCCCCATCAATCTGTATGTCTACCTACCTTTATATCAGTATCCCTGTCTATTAGATATATGGATAGACAGACAGACAGACACACAGACAGACACACAGATAGATAGATAGACAGACAGATAGATGGATAGACAGATAGATAGATAGATAGATAGATAGATAGATAGATAGATAGATAGATAGATAGATAGACAGATAGATGGATAGACAGACAGATAGATAGATAGACAGACAGACAGACAGACAGATAGATGGATAGACAGACAGATAGATAGAGAGAGAGAGAGAGAGAGAGAGAGAGAGAGATAGATAGATAGATAGATAGATAGATAGATAGATAGATAGATAGACAGATAGACAGACAGATAGACAGACAGACAGACAGACAGATAGATGGATAGACAGACAGATAGATAGAGAGAGAGAGATAGATAGATAGATAGATAGACAGACAGAGAGACAGACAGACAGACAAACAGACATATAGACAGATAGATAGATAGATAGATAGATAGACAGACAGACAGACAGATAGATAGACAGACAGACAGGCAGATAGATAGATAGATAGATAGATAGATAGATAGATAGATAGATAGATAGATAGGTAGATAGATAGATAGATAGATAGATAGATAGACAGACAGAGAGACAGACAGACAGATAGATAGACAGACAGACAAACAGACATATAGACAGATAGATAGATAGATAGATAGACAGACAGACAAACATACTTTTTACCCTTAAGCATCACAGTGTAATTAATAACATTTATTATTATTATTAGTAGTAGTAGTAGTAGTAGTAGTAGTAGTAGTAGTATTTACATACCACCAACCTATTCTGTAGCGCTTTACAATACTATGGAAGGGGGGGAATTTAACAATAAAAGGGACAATTACAAAAGGTTACAGTAACAATAGATAGATTAGGACCCTGCTCAGATTAGTTTACAGTCTAGAGGAGTGGAGTATAAGGATACAATAGTAGGGGCATCAAGGAGAACAAAATAAAATGAGCCATAGAAGTTACTTTGTGGGTCCATAAGTATTTATTTTGTTACATTTTCTTAAACAATGAGGAAAAGACTAGGGGAGAACCCGATGGCGGTAGGCAGGCTGTACCAAAGGAAGGAAGCTGCCTGCGAGACGTCCTGCAAGCATGAGTTGGCTGTATGGGTGCGATCAGGGGACAGGAGAAGGTCACCAGAAGAGTGGAGAGACCGAGAAGCGGCATACCTATGGATCTGTGAAGAAATGTAACAGGGGCTAGAGTTGGTTAGAGCTTTATAGGTAAGGGATAGTATTTTGAATTGACACCCATAGAAAGCCAGTGGGAGGGGCGAGATATGGTCGAGATATGGGAGGAGAAACGGGTGAGGAAGATCAGCCTGGCGGCAGCATTCATTACCAATTGTCGTGGGACAGTTCGGCTTCTGGGGAGACCGGCCCTGAGAGAATGACAGTAATCCATGCAAGAGATTACCAGAGCATGAACAAGCTCCATTGGCAGTATCTTGCACGAGAAAGGGGCGGATGTTGGCAATGTTTTTAAGGTGATAACATTTCACAGTGACAGAGATTGAAAATGCTATCCAAGTATTTGGATTTATAAACTGATTGATTTGACCAATTCACTGACAAAACACACTATTCTGGGCTTTATCTAACGTAGCATACTAACTGCTTTATTCATCTATGGGGTAAAATAAATCATGTGCAATAAAAAAGAAAAACCCCCCTTACACATAGATGAAACCAGCATTTGGATGAGCAGAGGAACCCTCGGCAGATAAAAAACCTGCTTATCTACTGTAATTTGCAATTAGTCCCCCACCATCAATTTTGCCAGTTTCTCTCTAATCAGCTATACTTTAAGCTGTATTTACATCCCCTTTACCCACAGTGTTCTTCGGCACCTTCATTAGAAACATTTAAAATGCCTTCCTGCTCCCGTAACTTCCTTTCCCATTTGACCACTTTCTTTCATGTTCCTCTCTCCATTATCTGTCTCATTGTAGACTATCATTTACATCTCCACCCCAGTCTCTTCCCCCATCTCGAACTATCATGTTTCCATCACTATCATCCTTAAAGAATACCAACCATCTATTCTGTCCTTATAATAGATGTGTACATAAGCTGTGGGTTTATTGTGCTTATGTACACATCTATTATAAGGACAGAATAGCTTCGCAGTCCGAGTCCATACTTGTTCACACAGTTGGAACCTCCGATTTCCTGACCTCAGCTCTCCTTACTTTTCTGCTACTTGCTGCCTGCATTGACCTTGTGTTGTTTATGATTATACTGTCCTGTGGTTTTCTTGACTTCAGCTCTGCTCTAGTTTTCTTATTGTCATTAGCCCAACCACTCAAGTGTTTCTGTCCCATTGAAGATAGATTTGTTTTAACACAGCCATGCTAACGGCTGATAACAATCCTTAAGTGGAACTATCGGTTTGCTAGAAATGATGATTCAATTTTGAACCTCTTACTGGGGCTAATAAAGAAGCAGATGATGACTCTTTTGAGTTCATGGTCACAGCCTCATCCCGTTTTCTTTCTGCTGATGCTCGTGTGGTCAGGTACAGAGAAAAGCAATATTGGGACAGGTGTACTCAAATTTAATTCATTTTAGAAATTAAAGGGACACTATAGTCACCAGAACAACTACAGCTTATTGTATTTGTTCTGGTGAGTAGAATCATTACCTTCAGGCTTTTTGCTGTAAACACTGTCTTTTCAGAGAAAATGCAGTGTTTACATTACAGCCTAGTGATAACTTCACTGGCTACTCCTCAGATGGCTGTTAGAGATCCTTCCTGGGTCATGGCTGCCTAAAATGCATCCAAACATTCAGTGTCTCCTCCCTCTGCATGCAGACACTGAACTTTCCTCATAGAGATAAATTGATTCAATCCATGTCTATGAGGAGATGCTGATTGGCCAGGGCTGTGTTGGAATCGTGCTGGCTCTGCCCCTGATCTGCCTCTTTGTCAGTCTCAGCCAATCCTATGGGGAAGCATTGGGATTGGATCAGACCACCCCTTCTGATGATGTCAGCAGACTGCTTGTTTTTCTGAGGCAAACAGCATGCAGCTTCAGGCTTGAATACAGTAAGATTTTGCTATATTTATAGAGGCATGAGGGGCCCAGGGGGGCTAGATGGTGGTTTTAACACTATAGGGTCAGGAATACATGTTTTTGTTCCTGATCCTATCGTGATCCTTTAAGGCCTAGAGTTCACATTCCACAAATGTCAAATGGAATTCTCCAAATGTGCCTGAGTTTGGAATTATCCAGTGCCAATTTGGATTTATTCTAATATTTGATATATTTGACTTGAAATGAATTTACTAAGCCAGAGCTAATGTAATTTTGTGTCAAATGGGACTGTTATTCATGCCTTTTAACATTGAGATAAGCCTCGTGTGTTAAGTAAACTAATAGTGAAGAATATACCAAACATAAACCCAGCCAATATCTATTTCTGCATTGTTTCTGTAATACGTACTATAACCACTAGGTGTCCCTGTCCTGTGTATGCTAATCTGACAATATGTTACTTATTCCAGGTATTGTGTGCAAGCCTACATTAGCAGCTGGTAAGTAATATGCTTTTTCCAATATTTACAACAGTAATAATGAATGATCTAATACTCCAATTAATCCTTACAGAGTCACATCATATTTCTAATTACATTTGTTTTATTGTATTCCACCGAAATATTTACACATAATATTGTTATTAAAAACATCCCCAATTATACAGTATCGAATTGAACCTCAGATTCTTCTGATTTAATCCTTGCAACCTGTAACGCACCCTCAGCATAAAAGGGTTAAACCGCCGTTTAGTAGATCTTCCCCTTCCAGAGACACAGGCACAGCTACTGTAGAACACCAATCCGCCGAACAGGAAACCATATGAATGCCGTAAACAGCCGAATAGGAAAAACCATACGAATCCAGTCAAACTGGAACAGCATACAATAAATCCCCCCCAAGAACGAGACACAGCTCCGTGTTGAGGGTCAAGCAGTGAACAGTCAGAGCTGTGCCTGTGATACAATTACCTTACACAATGGATAATGTAATTATAACAAGCAGAGAAATACAATTTTTCCACATTATGCCTTCCAAGGCAGGTATCATCCCCTCTGCCTATTCCTCTGCAGCTCTCCTTCCAGGCAGGTATTATCCCCTCTGCCTATTCCTCTGCAGCCCTCCTTCCAGGCAGGTATCGTCCACTCTGCCTATTCCGCTGCAGCCCTTCTTCCAGGCAGGTATCGTCCCCTCTGCCTATTCCTCTGCAGGCCTCCTTCCAGGCAGGTATCGTCCCCTCTGCCTATTCCTCTGCAGCTCTTCTTCCAAGCAAGTATTGGCCCCACTGCCTTTTCTGCTGTAGCCCTTCTTCCAGGCAGGTATTGTTCCCTCTGTTTATTCAGCTTCAGCTTTCCTTCCAGGCAGGTATCGTCCACTCTGCCTATTCCTCTGCAGCTTTCCCTCCAGGCAGGTATTGTCCCCTCTGCCTATTCCTCTGCAGCTTTCCTTCCAGGCAGGTATCGTCCCCTCTGCCTATTCCTCTGCAGCTTTCCTTCCAGGCAGGTATCGTCCCCTCTGCCTATTCCTCTGCAGCTTTCCTTCCAGGCAGGTATCGTCCCCTCTGCCTATTCCTCTGCAGCTTTCCTTCCAGGCAGGTATCGTCCTCTGCAGCTCCTGGCAGGTATCGTCCCCTCTGCCTATTACTCTGCAGCCCTTCTTCCAGGCAGGTATCGTCCCCTCTGCCTATTCCTCCGCAGTTTCCTTCCAGCCAGGTATCGCCCCCTCTGCCTATTCCTCTGCAGCTCTTCTTCCAAGCAAGTATTGGCCCCACTGCTTTTTCTGCTGTAGCCCTTCTTCCAGGCAGGTATCGTTCCCTCTGTTTATTCAGCTGCAGTTTTCCTTCCAGGCAGGTATAGTCCCCTCTGCCTATTTCTCTGCAGCCCTCCTTCCAAGCAGGTATTGCACCCTCTGTCTATTCCGCTACCGTCCTTCTAGTCAGGTAGTATCGTCCCCTGTGCCTATTCCTATAATAACATAACATATTTAGAAAGGGGTGGGAAAGACAATAACTAACACAAAATATCACACAAAACACTTAATATTTTACACACACCCTTCACTTATAATGGGCTCAGGGTGACCAATACATAAGAATAGTCAAGGAACCTACATTAATAATCTGTCTGAAGCTCCTGGTCATAATATCGATATGTGCAGTAGTTCACAGCACATACAGACTCCAGACACTATGACCACTTCAAATCAGCGTAGTGGACATGGTGCTTGGAGTAACTCATTAACATATGATGATTTAAAGTGTTAAACCATTTATATTAATTAAAATCTTAAGAAAAGGCCCAGTGAGCTCCAAAACACTGAATGCTGGCTTGGATGGCTGGGTGTTTAGTCAGTGTATCCAGATTAGTTTAGATGGAATGTGAGAGATTTAGAGTAGAATCCTTTCTGACAGATGGACTGGGTGGTTATTGTTGCAGTAACCTACTTGTCAAAACCTCTCCGCCCCGAGGAAATGAATTAAGTGAATTAACTCTCTAGCTTTCTGAGAGATGCTCCATTCCCTGGGACTGAATACACCATGCTGCTTGCGTTGTCAGTGTAATGGGTTAATTGCTGAACACCAGGCTATTCATATAGCAGTTATTTTAACTCTTTTATCTGAGGGGGTCTTGTAAAAATAGGCCAGAGTTAACCTCGTAAGAACTCACTAGCTCAGTCACTAATATATAATATATGGAACAGAAATGAAATGGTTTCCTTTATCTATGGACTAAAGCATTAACACAAATGGCTGTATTCACCAGGCAACAAATTGGAGTGAGCTAAAAAGAGAAATGCAAAATATAGATAAAAAAAAAAAGTAAAATACAGTAAAAAGCAAAAATATATATAGAGATATAGTCAAACATCTGAAAAGGAAAACTGGAATACAGTCACAACATGTCTAACTCAGCCTAATCCAGCAATTTTGGCATTACAGTCTCTACAATTCACTGACTTAACATCAAAGGCTGTTTGTATTTATATGTGAAAAAAACAGTCAGCAATTCTCAGTGGTATTTTTTTTCCAGTTGTGATTAGAAAATGTTTCCCAGGATGCAACTGGCCTCTTCCTGTCTGGATGCTATTTTTCTAACAGAAGCACACACACACACACACATACAACCTCACACAGACCCAACACACACGTTCACACACACACTAACACACTCAAACAACCTCACACGCTCACACACACCCAACACACACACACATAGTCCAAACATACACGTTCACACACTCACACACACACGACCTCACACACACCCAACACACACACACCCAACACACACACTTACACACACAGACAAACCCAACACACACCCAACACACACACACAACACTCACACCTAAAAACCCACACTCACACACACAACCTCACACGCTCACACACACACCCAATACACACAGACAGACCCAAAACACACGTTCAAACACACACACACACACACACACACTAACACAACTTACACACATGCACACATACACAGACAGACCCAACACGCACCCAGCACACACACACACACTAAAAAATAAAGAAGACAAGTGATGTTCTTTTTAATGATGATATATGTAGTTTGGTTTTACCTAAAACACTTTATGTTGGAAATGTAATGTGTGGATATTTGTTAATGGTTTCCTTTGTCCTGTTACTGTCCTCTCAGGTTCGGATGACTTTCCCTTCTGGGCGATCATTCTGATCTCCCTGGCGGCCATTATGACTTTACTGTTCCTGCTCTGTCTGATCTGCACAGTAAGTATCACATTAAGGATACAATGTGTGCATGTAGAATATAATTCTTATTATAGAAATGAATGACTGAGGAATGATTGTATGTGCACACAGAAGATGGGACAGTTCACAATGCTGTCTATACAGAAATGAATTGTACAGTAGATTGTGATGTGTGTACAGGAGGATTAGGAAAAGAGAGGGTGTTGTGTGCAGGGATAAAAGGGCAAGATAATGTATTGTGTGCAGGGATAAAAGGGCAGGGGAAGATACTGTGTGCAGGGAGAAAAGGACAGGGGAAAATACTGTGTGCAGGAAGAATAGGGCAGGGGAAGATACTGTGTGCAGGAAGAATAGGGCAGGATAATGTATTGTGTGCAGGGTGAATAGGGCAAGGGAAGATACTGTGTGCAGGGAGAATAAGGCAGGGGAAGATACTGTGTGCAGGAAGAATAGGGCAGGATAATGTATTGTGTGTAGGGTGAATAGGGCAAGGGAAGATACTGTGTGCAGGGAGAATAAGGCAGGGGAAGATACTGTGTGCAGGGAGAATAGGGCAGGGGAAGATACTGTGTGCAGGAAGAATAGGAAAGGGGACAATACTGTGTGCAGGAAGAATAGGGCAGGATAATGTATTGTGTGCAGGGAGAATAGGGCAGGGGAAGATACTGTGTGCGGGAAGAATAGGGCAGGGGAAGATACTGTGTGCAGGGAGAATAGGGCAGGATAATATATTGTGTGCAGGGAGAATAAGGCAAGGGAAGATACTGTGTGCAAGGAGAATAAGGCAGGGGAAGATACTGTGTGCAGGGAGAATAGGGCAGGGGAAGATACTGTGTGCAGCGAGAATAGGGCAGGGGAAGATACTGTGTGCAGGAAGAATAGGAAAGGGGACGATACTGTGTGCAGGAAGAATAGGAAAGGGGACGATACTGTGTGCAGGGAGAATAGGACATGGGAAAATATTGTGTGTGCAGGGAGAATTGCCCAGGAGAAGATATTGTGTGTGCTAGGAGAATTGCTCGGGATACAATATTGTGTGTGCTGGGAGAATTGCACAGGAGAAGATATTGTGTGTTCTGGGAGAATTGCCCAGGAGAAGATATTGTGTGTGCTAGGAGAATTGCTCGGGAAACAATATTGTGTGTGCTGGGAAAATTGCCCAGGAGAAGATATTGTGTGTGCAGTGAGAATTGCCCAGGAGAAGATATTGTATGTGCTGGGAGAATTGTCCAGGAGAAGATATTGTGTGTGCAGGGAGAATTGCCCAGGAGAAGATATTGTGTGTGCAGTTAGAATTGCCCAGGAGAAGATATTGTGTGTGCGGGGAGAATTGCTCAGGATACGATATTGTGCGTACTGGGAGAATTGCACAAGAGAAGATATAGTGTGTGCTGAGAGAATTGCTCAGGAAAAGATATAGTGTGTGCAGTGTGAATTGCTCAAGAGATGATATTGTGTGTACAGTGAGAATTGCCCAGGAGAAGATATTGTGTGTGCTGGTAGAATTTCCCAGGAGAAGATATTGTGTGTGCAGGGAGAATTGCTCCTGAGAAGATATTGTGTGTCCAGGGAGAATTGCTCAGAAGAAGATATAGTGTGTGCAGGGAGAATTGCCCAGGAGAAGATATTGTGTGTACAGTGAGAATTTCCCAGGAGAAGATATTGTGTGTGCTGGGAGAATTGCCCAGGAGAAGATATTGTGTGTGCTGGTAGAATTGCCCAGGAGAAGATATTGTGTGTCCAGGGAGAATTGCTCAGCAGAAGATATAGTGTGTGCAGGGAGAATAGCTCGGTATACCATATTGTGCGTGCTGGGAGAATTGCACAAGAGAAGATATAGTGTGTGCTGAGAGAATTGCCCAGGAGAAGATATTGTGTGTTGAGAGAATTGCCCAGGAGAAGATATTGTGTGTGCATTTATAATTGCCCAGGAGAAGATATTCTGTGTGCAGTTAGAATTGCCCAGGAGCAGATATTGTATGTGCTGGGAGAATTGCCCAGGAGAAGATATTGTGTGTGCAGGGAGAATTGCTCAGGAGAAGATATAGTGTGTGCAGTTAGAATTGCCCAGGAGAAGATATTGTGTGTGCTGGTAGAATTGCCCAGGAGAAGTTATTGTGTTATGCAGGGAGAATTGCTCAGGAGAAGATATAGTGTGTGCAGTTAGAATTGTCCAGGAGACGATATTGTGTGTGCTGGTAGAATTGCACAAGAGAAGATATAGTGTGTGCTGGGAGAATTGCCCAGGAGACGATATTGTGTGTGCTGGGAGAATTGTCCAGGAGAAGATATTGTGTGTGCTGGGAGAATCATCCACGAGAATATATTGTGTGTGCTGGGAGAATTGTCCAGGAGAAGATATTGTGTATGCAATTAGAATTGCCCTGGAGAAGATATTGTGTGTGCTGGGAGAATTGCTCAGAAGATATTGTGTGCGCAGGGAGAATGGCTCAGGAGAAGATATTGTGTGTGCAGGGAGAGTTGCCCAGGAGAGGATACCGTGTGTGCATGAGATGTGTTTTTTTTATGGCGGTGCTTACATATACAGAGCATTATATAAGTCGTATTATGCGAAGTGACTTATTGTATTCATTGAAGGTTTCTGACAGTTAATTATTGGCATTGTGCTCAATATTTGCCTCTTTTTAGATTTCAGTGATAACCTGCCCCTCCATAAGACTTCGACACCATTGGATACGTTCCTACTTCCCTCACTTGGCATTCTGGTGGGAAGATACAGAAGCGGAGATTGGTGGTAACATTGCCTAATTGCAGGAGATCCTTTTGTATTCAGTGGACATTAATATGTACCTGTGACTGTCATAATCAAAGGGACAACATGTAGCATACCTGAATGGAGACACCCAAATGATTGGTTCTGCTACACTTCCTCTGATTTACACACAATCTGTGTGAAATATGATAATTAAACTGTGAATCTGTAAAGCGATACTGAGAAGTATACAGCTTTGTTTAATACTGGGAAAAAGTTCATGTAAATGTACTAGAGTTTGACACCAATTCTTCTCTTGTGTTCCTGAAAATGTATTCCTAAAGGCTGTGTAGTAGCTGGGGTATCTCTACTACTTGTATGTACGTAGCTGGGAATGTGGTGCGACTAAGAGTAAGGAGACTACCCCAATTCTCCCCCCAATAATGACAAACAACGAATATTGGATGAAACAGGCCACAGCATTTATTAAACTTACAACTGTAGGACTCATCCGAACTTTATTCTTTTTCTTTAATTCAAATATAAACAAACAGATAAATATATTTACATACCATAATTAACATATAAATTAACATATAAATTACACTTATTGCCCTACAGCCTCCAACTTAAATAACCGTCCTTGCCAACGAACTTAACCAGGTGTCTATGCACCAAAACTTTACCCACTGGTGTCTCGCTTCCCCCCTCGTCCAAACCAAAAATTCCCATCATCTTAAATGCTCTACCACCAGCCGGCTCTTAGCTCGGTGGGCACGTCCTATTCGGTAACTTACCTTACAGAGCAGGGGAGGTTGAGACCCACCATGTCCATCTCCTGACATTCCACCTGCTCCCCAACCCTGTTGGCAAGGACACGCTCCCCGCTAGCTGTGACGAAACAAAAACAGAACATTAGGGTGGGTGGGAGGGAAGTTGTTTGCTGGCCAGATTCCCAAAAGGCACTGAGGTAAGATGATCCCTGCCCCCCTACAAACACATAACCACTCCCCTAAACACATATAGCCACACCCCTAAACACATACAACCACTCCCCTAAACACATACAGCCACTCCCCTAAACACATATAGCCACTCCCCTAAACACATGTAGCCACTCCCCTAAAACATACAGCCACTCCCCTAAACACATACAGCCACTCCCCTAAACACATATAGCCAATCACTAGCACCACCCCCACACTCATACATGTGCCCTTGTCCATTTAGCTCCCCAGGGCCTAAACCAGAAATCCAGACTTCCCAGAGTCGAAAAGGGCGCCAGATGAAAATTTACACACTAAAATATTATTAGATACTTTCATGGAGTTGTGGTTTTCCAGCTGTATTTATAGAAAAAACACAACGCATTTGAGGGTACAAATTGTAATGCCACAGGGGCAAGAAATGGGGTTCAGTGAGAAGTACAGCTTCGTTCAGGTTTAATAATTAAGTATAAAAAGCCATAACTAAAATATGTAACACCCTAATCTCTATGGTGGTATTTAAAGGGGAAAATATAGTAAAGACTACAGCATGTACCAAGAGAGAGTCAAATAATACTCTCAATCTAATACTCTGCACTTTGGGTGATTTACGCCAAACCTTACCCCAAATTGGACTTCAGACACATTATGTGGTTCCTCTATTTATTATTATTATTATTATTAACATTGTTATTGTTATATTGCTTGACACAGTACAATGGATGCATAAACCAACTCTAATAAAGAAATGATTCCAGTTATGCAATCTCGACAATATTCCACATAGAAATTATATGAAATTATACCGTTACTGTCACATAAGGACATAATAGGGTCTATAATGGGGAAATAAAACGTTTTGTAAATTGGTTAATGCACATTTTCAGCAATGTTAACAGATATCGTTATATGCCGATGACAAATTAGCAAATATTGTATTTGCCACGTGAACATTCTATAGATGTAAATGTGTCCACCATTCACTGTCTGCTAAGCAGTTAGGGATTTTCCTTTTATTATTGAGTTATTGCATTTCTGCTCACTATTTCTATTTGTGAACTCGTCAATGCATTCTCCCAACATAAAAACAGTCCCCAATAATGATAATTTATATCTATATTCGATATTATCAATGTATGAAAAATATTACATATATAGTCACAGATTGTAAAATATATCTTGCTTTATAGAAATAAATGCATTTCAAAGTACGATATTTACTTTTTCAGTTTTACACTGCAATGCATTACTATCATTATTATTATTATAGTATTTATATAGCGCCATCAGATTCCGTAGTGCTGTACAATGGGTAGACTAACATGTAACTGTAACCAGACAATTGGACGTACAGGAACAGAGAGGGGGAGGGCCCTGCTCAATGAGCTTACATTCTAGAGGGAGTGGGGTATAGTGACACAAAGGGTAAGTAGGGGTGATAAAATAGGTTACTAGTAAAGTATTCACTGAGGGCTCAGTAGGTCATTTTTGACAGTTGCAGGAGAGGAGTCATGGGGGATAAAAACCGGCTAACAGTGTAGATACGAATATCCATTTTGCTTAATATCCTAGCTGTTCATATAAGGGTTAATGTGAACCAAGAATACATTTGGAATTGTATCTTCGATTCTGGGAAGAATTTATCTAATATCAGTTACGAGAATGAGACAAAAATAAATACAGAGTCAAAAGCGATATGAAAAAGAGACACCAGGATTACTCCGGGTGTCCAAGAAACTCAGATCTTACCCATATACAGTAACTAGCTCAAAAAGATGAACCAATAAAAAGAAAAAAGTAAAATAAAAATAAACTTAACCTTTATTCAAATTACTACACAGAATGAAAACGTGAAAACAAGATGTGCAACAGTGTACGTGATTTAAAAGAAAGGGACCTCATGGAAATGACTGGCAATGCTCCAAGAAAAGGAGCTAATAGGTCAATCTCTTATAACCATAAATAAAAGATGTACCTATATCTGAATAAGTGATGCCTAGACCCATATATATATTGATTTTTATTCCAGACACTAGGTGCATCAGATATCGTTCACAGTGGATAGTTAATGTATTTTTCAGAAAGAGACAAACTATCAATTCCTGAATTATTATGAGTTAATAGTAAACTGACCAGCTCAAAAGCTCAAAAGCTGCAGTAGCAACACTATGTTGTAACAAACAGTGTCTAAAAAGGGAAACATTCCCATTACTCAATTAAGCCACTTAAAGCTCCAGAGCTTGTCAGTTAAGAGAGTAGCAACAAGTGAGATATTCATAGGGATGCCTATAAGGTAGGATACGTATACTATTATAATCACAGGTGTGTTATCAATGTGGGTCCTTAATGAATGTTTAGACACACGATTTGTAAAAAGACCAATACCCTGCCTCCGCAGATACACAGAGAAAGCCCAACCTAAACAGTCTCAAAGTGTCTGGGAAACAAAAAAGTCGATGTAGTTTCCTAATTAGACACTTTGTACTGTGCCCCCAATATGGCTACAGACAACCGTATATTGAGCCATATGGGTAATATATTCATCTGTTATCCTAGCGGTAATAAGACCCCAGGCCAAGTCATTCAATCAATGAGAATTCTCATAGTAAAGTACATTTCTATAGTAAGCTCAGTAAAGATCCATTAGAGTCCCCATCGGATTAAAAGTCAGCTAAACATCAGCATGACCATGCTCAACGCGTTTCGGCGCTTTGTTGCGCCTTTTTCAAGAGCTAAACCGAGTCCGGAGTCAGCGTGTGATTAAAAAGGAGGAGACCGCACCCCTCGCGATGTCACGTGGCCAATCAGCCCACAGAACATCAAAACATGGGTGGTTCCAATTACATGATGTTTGCGGGATAGGTTACTCTATCCCTGTGGGCGGCAAATAGTAAACCCGCCTTACTGTGCCGTCAGATTGGCCAATCGTGCGGAAGCTACAGTCCAGCGGGCAAGGGCACATGTGATTGGCAGCTGTAGGTGCCAATCACATCCCAGCAGGGGCGGAGCCAACACGCACCAACACGCCCTACCAAAGAATACCGTCCTTGCCATATATCATAAAAATAACTACAGCAGACAAAGTCTTTCATTTAATCATATGTAAATTACTGTTATCAATATGTGTAAACTATACAGCATGACATACATGGGCAGGAAAGGATGCGGTATATATATAAACCGCCATATTACTTTAAATCAAAGCATAATAAAAACTGATCCCTGACTCGGGCTCATTGTGTAGAAGTAGTATACATATAATTCCACATAATTCAATTTAAATATCCGAATAGAGCTATAACCTTACCAAAATTATATATAAACAGGTACAATATCATTTGCTATAATTAGTTAATATTCCATAGAGAATATGTATCGCAAACAAGGACCATAGGTTTTAGAGAAAGAATATAGAGGGGACTGGTTCAGTCCACCTCTTATGTCTCATTTTAACCCAAAAAAGGGGTGAAAGAGAAACCCTCATTCAACCCTTTTGGATTAAGTGTTTTCAGTTGATAAATCCAAAAGCACTCTCTCTGTCTGAGAAACTTATCATAGTCTCCCCTCCTTACATTCTTTTTGACTAGTTCCAGGCCACAGAAACGTAGCTCCTTAGAGTCACCTCCATGATATTCACGTAGGTGCCTTGATATTGGATTATATTTGGGGATCGAATATGTTCTTGCATTCGTTTTTTAAAAGGCCGGAAAGTTTTGCCCACGTATTTTTCTGATTACATTGGCAAGTGAGCAAATAAACCAATCCTGTTGTATTACAGTTAAAAAAAGAAGTTATCTCAAAAGATTCCTGGTTATCACTATCCCAGACTTTCTTAGAATTTCTTTTTTAAATTTACATGAGACGCATCTGCCACATCCATAGGTCCCAGTGACAGTATTATGAAACCAAGTTTTAGTTAGAGATTGTCTAGTTTGTAAATGGCTCGGAGTCAAAATGTCACGGAGGTTTTTACCTCTACGGGCTGTAAGGGTAACAGAGGAGGCTACTATCTTGTGTAGATGTTCATCTGTTCATCTCTAGTTAATAGTGGCCAGAAGCGTTTTAAAGAGGTTCTCACCTTTTCCCACCCAGCATCATATGTGGCTATCAGTCTTATAGTTTTTGATGATGAGAATTTATCTGATCTATTATGTACGGATTCACTAAGCAGTGAATTAAGGTCAGATTCCAAAGCCCTCTTATACGCTTAATTAGGATAGCCCTTCTCTTTGATAGCCCTTCTCTTTGAAAGACTTCCCGAGTTCTCTAGCTTTTAGCTGAAATTCCTCTAGATTGCTACAATTCCATCTCACACGTAGGTATTGGCCTTTCGGGATACCTCGCTTTACAGGTGTAGGGTGAAAACTGGCCCATTTCAAAAGGTTATTCGATGACAAAGGTTTTTTATAAAGAGTGGTATGTATTTGGTTAGTTTCAGTAACTAAAATTGTCAAATCAAGAAAATTCAGACTGTTTCCACCAAATTCGCTCGTAAATCTTATATTTTCATCATCAATATTAAGTAGCCATACAAATTCATCAAACTCGTGCCTATTGCCACACCACACTACGAGTACGTCGTCTATATAGCGACACCACAAGCAGATGAGGGGGAGGTACTTGGAAATACTCTCAGAATGAATCAGTGTTCTTCCCACCATCGTAGATATAAATTGGCATACGATGGGGCACAAGCTGTCCCCATAGCAGTGCCCCTTATCTGGTGGTAAAATTTATTTTTAAAAATGAAATACTTGTGTGTCAATATATATTCCAAAAGTGTAAGGCAAAAGTTAGAATGTAAGGAATGTTGTTCACCTCTTGATTCGAGGAAATGGCCAGTGTGTTTAATACCATTCGAGTGAGGAATCGAGGAGTATAGTGCTTCAATATCCAAGCTGCATAATTGTGCTGAGGGTGGAACATCAAAATCGAGGAGGGTATTCAAAGTTTGTTTCGTGTCTCTGAGGTATGAAGGGAGCTTTTCAACAAATGGTCTTAAAATTCTGTCAATATATATACTCCCATTTTGGGTTATATTGTCAATACCCGAGACTATCGGTTGGCCCGGAGGGGCAGTCAGGCTCTTATGGACCTCTGGCAGTTACGAGAATGACCATACTGATATTGAAATGTTCTTGTTAATTGTCCAAGTTTTTGGTATTTGTAAATATCTGGTTTTGATCAAATATGCATGCGTTATATAACGTAGAATTATAATAAGAAACAGCTGCTCATAACTTGTGAAAAACAATCTATGTCATTGCCACGCCTATATGCTCATTTTCCCCCCTCCCATCCAGCTATGAAAACGGGGTATAAATATAACTGACGGATGAATACAATTTGAATTGGTTATTGAACACATCTCTGCTATTCATTTCCAATTTCCAGAGCTCTGAATGAGTTGGCAAATATCCATCATCCACAAAGGGCCCGGGCTGATTTGATCACCAACAAATTGGTGTCAGAAGTTTTTGGGGTGCATTTGAATGGAACAAAAAAAAAGGTAAGAGGATTGGGTGTCTATTTGACCTTTATTCTTTTACTTTTCTTTTTCCATCCTTCATACATTGCATTTCTACGTTTATTTAAAGGGGAATTTCACTGCATAATGTCTTTGACACACATATTTTTTTAAGTCTTAGGTAGACTTCTATTACTCCTTGGGTTGGAGGAAAGCCTTTGGCAGGCAGTATTGTGTACAATTGTCTATGGTAGACAATTCCTCTTTGGTCAAGGTTCACCTTTGGCAGGTGGCAAAATGATTTTCAAGCCTTTGGCAGGCTGTCATGTCATGTCATGTAATGTAATGTAATGTACATGTACATGTGGGTTTTGCAGACTAAAATGGTTTAGAAAAAAAAGGGTTAAAAGGGAATATTATTTAAACCCTGTATGATGGATACATACAATATAGGGTGGAGTATCTTCTTGTTTAAAGCAAATGTTGATATTGCCTAGAGGTAGAACAAATAAGAACACATAATAGTGCAATATTGTCTAAATCACAAATGGAATGAAAAGGAAATATGTGAAAATACACTCACAAAACAAGAGCCTATATACTAAGGCTCAATCTTCCAGCATTGTGGGATTAAGGATCCCACTACCTTCTTTATACTGCCAGGAGGTGGTAAATAATCCAATGTCCTCTCGCAGATAGGTATAAGTAGTTAAAGTGCTTTAATAATAAAGTGCACAAATAAAGTAAAAAACAAGACCTTACAATTGAAGGTGACCTTGTTGAGATAGTCTCTGGTTGCAAAACGCGTTTTGCCTCATATAGAGGCTTCGTCAGTTGCTCTAGTTGCTTGTTGTCAATGTTCTATATTTATATCGTGTATTTTGCGCCCTTTTTCCTTAATCATGGCACTTTCGCTTTACTTTTTTCTTGCTCCATGTGAGAATAGGATTTATGCAATATATTTATGATGTTAGAAGTCTTCTTTATAGAGTCATTTGCATGTTTTTATATTTATCTTGCTTTTCATTTGTATTCTCTTTTTGAGCTATTTTCACAAAATGCCAGTGATCTTATGTATTAATGGACTCCCTCCAACTAATGAAGTAAAGTGGAACGCATGGATACGTCCCAATGTATGAAAACCGGAACAAGGGCGCATGCGTTCCACCGATGGAACGCAAATGCCGAAACCGGAAGTGATTGAACTAATGCGTTCCACTGATGGAACGCGGAAGCGGAAGTGCCGCGTTAAAGGAAAAAGGGCGCAAAATACACAATATAAATATAGAACATTGACAACAAGCAACTAGAGCAATTGACGAAGCCTCTATATGAGGCGAAACGCATTTTGCAACCAGAGACTATCTAAACAAGGTCACCTTCAATTGTAAGGTCTTGTTTTTTACTTTATTTGTGCACTTCATTATTAAAGCACTTTAACTACTTATACCTATCTGCGAGAGGACATTGGATTATTTACCACCTCCTGGCAGTATAAAGAAGGTAGTGGGATCCTTAATCCCACAACGCTGGAAGATTGAGCCTTAGTATATAGGCTCTTGTTTTGTGAGTGTATTTTCACATATTTCCTTTTCATTCCATTTGTGATTTAGACAATATTGCACTATTATGTGTTCTTATTTGTTCTACCTCTAGGCAATATCAACATTTGCTTTAAACAAGAAGATACTCCACCCTATATTGTATGTAACTTTGTTTGATGTGAGGGCGAAGGGTACTCACTAAGGTGTACTGAGAATCTCTTGTTTTCTATGTATGTGTTCCACTGGTAATACTGTATTCTTTTGATTTCCTGTATGATGGATGTTTGGCATTACTCCAGCTTGCTAATTTATGTGCTATTTTAAGATATGCAACGCTGATTTTAAGCATAACATCTAAATTGAGGGAATGTCAAAAGTACATGTAGAGGAGATGATGAATAAGAGAAAAAATAGAGGTTATTTAAGGGGGGCTACAAATTCTAGAACTAACATGATTTCTCTGCATGTATGTTTGTTTGCATAATGAGCCCCTTATTTTTATACTTGGACAAAAGTACTATAAGCCCACTACACTTTTTCATGAGATTGGGATGTATGATTGTTTATAGGATGAGCCCTTTATTTTCATATTAAGACAAAAAGTCACTTCATTCAAAACGTCAAACACCACATTCTTTCTGCCCTGAGTGTTTGTTGCAGAGAATTCATGTTGTAAATGTAGATGATTATAAATTAGAGAGCAAAATTTATATTTTCAGCGGTCCAACACATGCTTCATATTGTGCTGTAAGCTAACTTGTAGTATTCCAGTACGTCACATGTTGTATGTGCTTTAAATTGTATGTATTCTGTAAATTATTGTATGGGGTTGCTGAGATTTTATTGATTGTGACCCAAACTGTGTATAAGTGGGTTCGAATTTTTGGCCATGGAATGTAGGATCAGAAAACCATGGACAAAGGTTTTTACCTGTGTTGTTATGACTTTTGGGTCAAAATTTTGCCATGCCTTTAACATGGAGTAGTATAAATATTTTGAGTCTTTGAGAGTTCTGACAAATGCAGGTGATACCATGTCTGTGTAATCTGGTCCAAATGTTCTATAAGCGTATAAGAGAGAAATTCTATTGACAGGGTACATATGTGGCAACTGGTTAATGCAAGTGTTATACAAATGTTTAAGTCAAACGCGTTATATGGCCGTACGGGATCCCTTCTTTAAAAAGAAAAAATAAACCCTTTGGTACCAGAACTCTTAAATAAATCTGATACAAACTAAAATTGGTATATCTTACAATAATATGTTCTGAATAAAGCTGTTAAACGTTTATTCTGTGTGAATGGTGATTGTGATAAATGTGTGTTTTGAGTACTCATCATTTTGAAGTATGCAGTTTAATTGTCATGTATGTTAATGGGTATTTTGCTGTGTTATTTTAAATTATATTTGAATAAGTTTGTCTCAGTATTGATACAGATGGAAATGGCAGCGTAATAATCTATTAAATTACTGATTTATTATTGAATACTAGTCCAAGAGCAATAGGAGTTGTAGTCTTAAGAAAAAAAAAAAGGGGGGGGGAGGCTGTTTTTGGAAGTTTTAGCTGATTTCCAAAATTCTGTTGCAATAATGGACTTCTTGCCAAAATTTGACTTTCCTGTCCAATTGCCAGGTGCTCTGATCTAATCTTAAAGCAGTACTGCTTGCATAGTTTGCAGACATGCATATTGCACAAACATGGGAACCTACATTATGTCTGTGTTTCTTTTGAGGACACCGAGTGGGACATGTATTAATTTATTTTGGATTGAGTTAATTGCCTGTCCATGAATATGCTTTTTGTATTGGCATGCTGGATATCTGCTACATTCGCTATGTTCTGTGCTATAAGATGACGTGTGATATTACAGTGAGTATGAAGAATATTTAAAGAATATTTGCATGCTTTTCCACTTTTCCAATTTTAAATGTGTCTCTCTCTCCGTATTATTAGGGGAGTATTTAGAGTTAACTCTACTTTTAAAGTGCATTGCATTATTTAAGTCAAATAAAAATAAAAATTTGTTATCTTTAACATAAACAATTGTTATGTTATATGGTTATATAACAAGATAAATTATGGATGTATAGGATAGATTTTTTCCAAGATTAAGATTCATCTAGTATGCCTCATTGATTATAGGAAAATGATGAAATGGTATTTTTAATAGAGATCAGATCATTTCTTTTGAGGCAATTCTAAACTACTGTATTATATTTGTATTGGTATATTGAAAGCATTTTGCAGACTCAGAAGAGAATAAATAATATAATAATTATAAAAGGAACCATACTATGGGAAGAGGTCACGCTAAGGGGTTTTTGATAAGCAGATAAAATTTAGTTTTTGTGGTTAGACTTTTGATACTCAATTTGAACTCAATTGAAGTATTACAACCATATCCTTGCAGGTATAGGAAACAGCTGCAATATGATTTTAATATTTGCAATATATTAGTGCTTTCAATGTATTCTGACAATGGAAAAGTTCCTAACCGCATGTCTGTATTAGACCTATGACCCAGACTATCAGTATTGCAAACCCTATATGAAGATTCTGCTTTCACTGTTTATGTATACACCCCTAGACGACAGTGCTATACATGCACAATAAATCTTCAAAAGCTTATTAATATATCTGTGTGGTACACAAAGAGGTGTACACAAAGAGGGGGCGGTGAGTTAGGTAATCTTGACCTGCATATGGAATATGCTTCCTCCTTGTTCACTTTTGCTTAAACTGTTGGTCTGTGACTGGCCATCTTTGACCCAGGGCCGGCGTTACCTGTTAGGCGGACTAGGCAGCCGCCTAGGGCGCCCCCTGGGAATGGGCGCCGCCATGAGCGCCTGCTCCCCCCATGCTGCAGCCGCCTGAGCGCTCTGTAGAGAGCCTCAGGCGGCTGCAGCTTTGCCCGGGCTGGTGCGTCCATGAGGGTGCACCACCCGGGCACATCCTGAGGAGAGGGGCTGACAGGAGGGGAGCGCTCAGCGCTCCTTCCTGTCACTCCCTCACTGTAGCGTGGCCAAGCTCTGTATCATGGTCCGCGGGTAAATGGAGCATCTGTCTCCTGTACCCGGCCGGAATAACAGGAAGTACACACTCAGTGTGCACTTCCTGTTAGTCCGGCCGGGTACAGGAAACAAAAGCCCCCTGTACCCATGGACCATGATGCAGGGCTCGGCCACGCTACAACAGAGGTAGGGGGAGGGGAGCAAGAAATTGGGAGGGGGGTTCAGTAAGAGAGTGACAAGTGGGGGGGCAGAAAGAGAGTGACAAGTGGGGTGGGAGAAAGAGAGTGACAAGTGGGGGGAGAAAGAGAGTGACAAGTGGGGGGGAGAAAGAGAGAGTGACAATGGGGGAAGATAAAGAGAGTGACAAGGAAGGGGGGAGAGATTTACATACATCACACACACACACACAATCACACACAATGCACCCCTTGCACACAGAAAAACACACAAGGCATTACACACACAGACACACATACACAAGCAATGCAACCCTTACACATAATGCATCCCTTACACAAACAGAAACACACAATGCATTCATTACACACACTCAATGCACCCCTTACAGACGCACACACTGCATCCCATACATATACAGAAACACACCTTGCAGCCCTTACACATACAAACACAGATTCACACAATGCATTCCTTATACACATATCAGGACACCCCCTACACACTCCACCCCCTGTGAACAAACTCATTGGTGGAACATGAAGGTGGACCCTGGGACCCAGACCTTGAGCTGTTTAAAGGGCCCTCAAAAAATGGAGCTGCTTCCCGTTCTCCCAGAACATTGATTTTTGTGACCTCCAGAGAGCCTGTTCTACACCAGACCAGTGGAGCCAAACTGCAGCTAGAGCCCATCATCATCCTCATCTGGTTGTAAGTTGGCAATCTAGTATATTATTCGTGGCACTAATCTCTAATTTACCTCACATTAAAGAAACACTATAGTCCCCAGAACCACAGCAGCTTAATGTAGTGGTTCTGGTGTCTAGCCTGTCCCCGCAGGCCTTTTAATGTAAACACGGCAGCACTGCAGCACTGGCGTTAGTTAACATGGCAGATCATATGGGTAGGGCATTGTGATGTCACATGGGGGGGTGGCAAACTTTACTTTTGCCTAGGGTGGCAAAAATCCTTGCACCGGCCCTGCTTTGACCCCAACTGAATGTCTTGGGAAGATTCATGAGAAAGATACAGCAGGTTGTTTTGATATAAAGAAAGAAGGAAAAGTATGTTGTATCGGTCACAAAGGATTGTGATCTTAAGCAGGCAAGGACATTTGGGAGGTGATAGGAGATTGAATCAGAAAAGTTTTAGAGGCAGAGGATTTGATCAAACGGTCTAACTTTTGTAGAGGTGGTAACTTCAGCACTGTTTTAATTGCGGATAGCAGGGATTCACCCCAAGGTGCTCGTGGTGGACCCGGTTCTCCCGGTCAAGCTGGCCCCACTAGTATTGCTGGTGCCCCTGGCTACCCTGGTGCCTGTAATGCTCCTGGACCTCAAGGCCCTGGAGGTTCCCCTGGACCTAAGGGTAACAATGGTGAACCTGGTGCTCAAGGAGGCAAAGGAGAACCCGGTGCCAAGGGAGAATCTGGCCCAGCTGGCGTTCAAGGACCCACCCTGGCAGGTTCCTCAATACCAACCACAGCTTCCAACCTATACCCACACCTAACAACCCCAGCCTCATACACAGATGGTTCATGTTTTTAATACTTTATATATAGATAAAACAGTATTAATGCTGGCTCTTAGAGGATTTACAAGCTGAAGTTGGGACCTAGACATTGTTTGCATTTTTTAGCCTGAAATAGACCGACCGCACAGCCCAAATCTATAGAACTGTTTTGGGCAGGTCATAAAGGGACCTCCAGCTAACTTTTTAACCCCTGGATGGATTTGTATAATTTGTGGTTATGTTTATGTTTATGTTTAAAGTGTGATGATTAATAATATGTAATTTTTATGAAGATTGGATGTGTAGTTTTAAAGTTACAGTGTATGGATAAAAACTGTATTTTTACTGCATGTGTTAATAAACCATTGTGGGGAGGATTTTTGTGTGTAATTGCTGGGAGTGTTTCTGTAATGTACGTTTATAATTGGTTGTTGTGTAAAACCCTGTGGGTGGTACTAATGTGTAAGAATGTGTATATAAGAACAATAAACCCACAGCTCTGTCTGTTCACTGCTTGACTCCCTAACACGGAGCCTTGTCTCGTTCTTGGGGGGATTTATTGTATGCTGTTCCAGTTCGACTGCTAGGAGTGTAAACCTATTCGTATGGTTTTTCCTATTTGGCTGTTTACGGGATTCATATGGTTTCCTGTTCGGCGGATTGGTGTTCGGCAGTAGCTGTGCCTGTGTCTCTGGAAGGGAAGATCTACTAAACAGTGGTTTAACCCTTTTATGCCTGGGGGTGCCATTACAAAAAGGTTTAGGCTTTCAAAGATGTTATCAGGGTACACAAAATTTCTGACAGACTTCAGCATTCCAATTTTATTAAAGTAATTAATTGAGATGATCAAATCAAGGTTTAAGTTTAAGAACATCATTTTATTGGGAATTATTCCAATATGTATATGTTAGTGTTTTAGTACTCAGCAAGCATTTATATAGAATGAGTGCTTCTCTCATCCATACAAAGGCATTCTAAAGGGAAATTATGTATTACAATTTTATAAAGGACAAATTCAATGAATTATAAGCAAAACTGAGAGAAGTACATGTTACACTAGTTAAGAGTTTAACTTTAGTCTCCTATTTGAGTTTAGCCTAGTTAATTAATTTATTGATGTCGTACTGATCCTTGTGTTTGTATGATAATAGAGACCGTACTGGAGTATTTGTGCCGTCTGATATTTGGGACTACACACCAATCTCTCTGGCTGACCTACCTTTTTTGCAATTAAATCTGTTTGGTCAAAATTCATGCTGGTCGAAGAAACTGAGATGCTTACTTATGAGGGCATAAACTAACTTGGAAAGTCCTGAAGATGCAGTGCTGTCTAATGCCGCTATTTCTGTATTACCCTTTTAACAATTGGGGTGTTGCACAGAGTATTGTTGTGAACATCCAGCAAACAGAAGAATTAAGAGCTGACATTGTCTTGTTGTCAGCCATATTGCTACCCTTAGCTATGTTATGGTGTCTAAGATTATGGAACAAAGTTTATGGTGTCTAAGATTCTTTATATTCCTTGAAAGACTTATAATATTTTTCTGGACTATACTGGACTATTGAACTATTTTGTTATTTTTATTTTTGTAGAGTTAGCCGGAGAGAGAGGAAGTGTTAGCTTACTCAGGCATACATGTACTATGTGCGTCATTGATGTATGTTGAGTGTACCAAGCAGGGCCAGATTAAGAGCCCAGTGGGCCTGGTGCTGACAATTATGACGGGCCTAATTACAGAATCATATCGACCAAAAACAGTAAAACACTCCCAAGCGTCATGTATCTGATGGAGATGGTGCTGGAGAGAAAGAAAACAGCAGCTATAAGAAAACACATACCCTAGGCTAATCTCTCACTAATTTATGTTTTCATCTTTCAAGTAAATCCATAACCCCTAACAGCAGTGTCTAGTCAAACAGGAAGTCAATGGGCATGGTAAAAGGGTGTGCCTCTGATCACGTAACCTGCCAAAAGGGGCGAACATGTCCAAAAAGAGGACATGTCTGCTCAAAGAATTAGAAGGCCAGCCTGGCATGAATGTGTTAAGACACCTCCAGTGTCTTTAGGCAAAACCACCGTTTAGTAGACCTTCCCCGTCTGCAGTAACAGTAACTCCGTTCGCTTAATCTGTAGTATACGAACCAAATGCAGGGGAAGCGACAATCTCCCGACCAAGATCCGTGAACGGCTCCAAACTCCCGAACGGCAATACACGAACTGCTGCTAGCCGCCGAACAACAATATTCACCAAGCGGCTTCCGTTCCATCCAGCAGTCTCTAAACGTGAAGAAGATATCCCCCCAATAACGAGACAGAAGCTCCGCATTGAGGGTCAAACAGGATCTGGCTTTACTGTGGGCTACCTGCCCGCGTTTATGCAGGTCTCCCACTTGGTGGACACTCCCCTAGGGGACCAAACGGGAGACTTAAATGACAGACAGATATGGGGACATTCCCGACACACAGTCACAGATTTTACCCACAGTGCCTTATGATTCCCTCCCCTCTGCCCTGGAGTTAATTACCAAGTAACTCAATTAACTCCAGGACAAAGCCAGTCGCCATCTTAAATATAAAATCATAAAAGACATAAAAATGCATAACTTCAAAATAACCGAACATTTCCCATTCGTATCACATATCCCCAGATAGCCTGGATCTGAGTGCATATTATTAGCGAATAGCGCTCAGATCCCACACACATAGTTCAATCGCCATGGAGTCAAAGTTCTTACAGTCTTTCAGTATACAAATGACTCCATGGGAAGGCTATCTGGGTTAAGTCTTTTCGTATGCTCCAAATCTCCCGAACGGCCGGTATTCGTATGCTTTCGTGGAGGCAGCCAGGCGTTCCGTTGTTTCAGCGGTGTTCGGCAGAAAAAGTGTCCGTTTTTAGTTCCATAGAAATAGAGCCAAACACCGCTGGGCTTTCGCTTGGTTTAAAATGGCCGCTGCCTCGTGGTCGACATACGAACGACGACCACCCTGAATTCGGTTTAATTGAGAAGTGTCTGCGGTTAACCACAACATTCTAATTGGGATCAATAGGTTAACCAGCAGCACACTTCTCTCCTGGGTGGCCGTCCGTTCGGCAGGTTTGTTCAGGAAAAAGAGTCATTCGAATGGCTGGGCTATAGAAACCAGCCATTCATACGAACGGGAGACAAACAGACGAATGCAACTAAAATACAAGCAGACAGATGGTTCTGTCACAGAATGCATGTCAGGCTGCCTGCCAATCATGCAGCTGGCCAACTAAGGGCATACTATGCAGACAGCACCCTGAGCTTGGCATAAATGCATCTAATGATGCACTCGCTCAATGCTTTCTAAGGACTGTCCCCAAGCACTCGCTGGTCCACTTGTCTCCTTACCTTCTTACTAGCAGGCAGAAGCTCCTGGTATATAGTCTGGGACAGAGAAAAGCTGTGTGTAGTTAGTGTACAAGAAAGGGAACATGCCACAGTGTTAGAGTGACCAAAATCAGCATTACCTTAAAGGATCACTATAGGGTCAGGGACACAAACATGAATTCATTACCCTATAGTTTTAACACCACCATATAGCCCCCCTGGGCCCCTCATGCCGCCATAAATATAGCAAAATCTTACTGTATTCAAGCTTGAAGCTGTAACTCTGCATGCTGTTAAACTCAGAAAAACAAGCAGTCTGCTGGCATCATTAGAAGTGGTGGCCTGATCCAGTCACAGTGCTTCCCCATAGAATTGGCTGAGACTGACCCTAATCAGGGTCAGAGCCAGCATGATTCAAACACAGCCCTGGCCAATCAGCATCTCATTATAGATATCCAATGAATTAAAGGAACACTATAGTCACCTAAATTACTTTAGCTAAATAAAGCAGTTTTAGTGTATAGATCATTCCCCTGCAATTTCACTGCTCAATTCACTGTCATTTAGGAGTTAAATCACTTTGTTTCTGTTTATGCAGCCCTAGCCACACCTCCCCTGGCTATGATTGACAGAGCCTGCATGAAAAAAAAAACTGGTTTCACTTTCAAACAGATGTAATTTACCTTAAATAATTGTATCTCAATCTGTAAATTGAACTTTAATCACATACAGGAGGCTCTTGCAGGGTCTAGCAAGCTATTAACATAGCAGGGGATAAGAAAATCTTAATTAAACAGAACTTGCAATAAAGAAAGCCTAAATAGGGCTCTCTTTACAGGAAGTGTTTATGGAAGGCTGTGCAAGTCACATGCAGGGAGGTGTGTCTTGGGTTCATAAACAAAGGGATTTAACTCATAAATGGCAGAGGATTGAGCAGTAAGGCTGCAGGGGCATTTTCTATACACCAAAACTGCTTCATTAAGCTAAAGTTGTTCAGGTGACTATAGTGTCCCTTTAATGAATCTCTATGAGGAAAGTTCAGTGTCTGCATGCAGAGGGAAGAGACACTGAATGTTTGGATGCATTTTAGGCAGCCATGACCCAGGAAGGATCTCTAACAGCCATCTAAGGAGTGGCCAGTGAAGTTATCACTAGGCTGTAATGTAAAGACTGTATTTTCTCTGAAAAGACAGTGTTTACAGCAAAAAGCCTGATGGTAATGATTCTACTCACCAGAACAAATTCAATAAGCTGTAGGTGTACTGGTGACTATAGTGTCCCTTTAACTAGATTCATTGTCAGCCAGTCCACACAAGTTTTGTTCCCATACATCCCTCTTAAGTTTCCATACTTAAGTAAGAGTATGTGAAAAGTAATTTGGGTTGCCATCTTTCTTGGAAAAACATACCGGCCTTACTAATTTGCATAATTAAATATGTATGGGTAACATCACATGATGTAAATCACAAGGAGTGACATAAGAGAAAATGCTGGTTTGATTCTGCTGTATAGATGGATTCCTCCCAGTGCCCCCATGTCTCTCAGTGCCCCCATGTGTCGATTACTCCAGGTCTCAGTGTTCCTGTGTATCAGCGTTTCAGTGCCCCAGGTCTCCCAGTGTCCCCTAGTGTCGTGTCCCCAGGTCTCATAGTGATCCTATGTATCACAGGGTCCCCATGTCACTAGGACACTAGGAAGACGGGGAGACCTGGGGACACGGGGAAACCTAGGGACACGGAGACACCAGTGACACTGGGAGACTAGGGGACTCTGCCGGGACACATGGGGACAATGGGAAAATAGGGGACACTTGAAGACATGGGGACACAGACACTAGAGACACTGGCAGGGGGACATGGGGACATTGAGACATGGGGGCACTGGGAGACATGGGGACACTGAGAAACCAGGGCCACATGCACTAGAGACACTGGATGGGGGACATGGGGACATTGTGACAATTGAGGCACTGAGAGACATGGAGGCACTAGGAGACATGGGGACAGTGAGATACTGGCAGATTGAGGGCACTAGGAGACTAGGGGGCACTGAGACACCAGGGACACTGGCTGGGAGACATGGGGACACTGGAAGACATGTGGACACTGTGTCCCCATGTGTCTGTGTCATAATGTCTCCCAATGTCCCTTAGTGTCTCAGTGTATGTCTCCTTGCAGCCTTTCCCCCCATCCCTTACTTCCCTGAGATGTAGGCTGTCTCTGCAGGGTGGGAGTTGCTGTCTGGACTCTCTGTAGCTGCACCCCTGCAGGTCAGTGAGTATAGATAGGCAGGGAGGGATAAACTGGAACTTCCTATCCCTGCCTGTCTCCACACACACAGTGACCCCTACTGACTGGTGCTGGTATTGCATTGTAATCTCTTGTTTATACTGAGAAAAATACCAGCATTTGTATTGCCAGTATCACTGCAAATACTCGCTGTGTCAATAAAATAAAAGGCAGGTGGAATCCCTAAGAGTATTGTGTGGAAAAAAAAATGTAAAAAAAAAATATATATATATATATTTTTTTTAAATCAATGGGCCTATTCCATGGGCCTGGGCCTGGGCCTGGAGCTGCAGCTCCATCAGCCCCTATGTTAATCCTGGTACCAAGGATGGATTCCCATGTATTAAGTGTGGATATGACTAGACCATCGAAATAGGGATGTGATTAGGAGGCATAGGACGCAAGGTCATGATTGGGATTATTGTTAGAATTGCAAACTGATTAAAAGTTATCTCAGGATTTAATATGTAAGTGGGCCTTTTCAAACTAATCAAGAAGTGTTTCCTAATACCCGAGCTATTTACTTACAAGTGCGGGTTTTTATAAGTCACTAATGCTGTCAACGTGAGGGGATGACATGTCTACACAGTCATGGCCCTCACAAGAGTTTCCCCAGATGTGCTTTTTTCCTCAAATATGAGTTTTTGCCACTGGGTTTTTTGACCTGGCCCCAGATCACTGGGTGGACTGGTAATCCAAGACCCTGGTCCAAAGAGGGGGAATAGATATTATTCCCATTTTGATTATATGTGTTTACATTGTGAATTATAATAATATTCCCGTTGTTGGGAATAATACACTTTGCCTGTATTGACCCAAGGCTCAAGTTACAGATAACATGATGTGCAGTCTGTTTAAAATTGGTTAACATGTCAGCTGTTTGAAATATTTAACTTGCATACTTAAAAGATGTATTCAACAGATAACTGAAAAAGCTGAAAATTGACAGCTCGAACTCCTCTTAAAGGGAAAACCTATGGCATAGAGGAAATGGGGGAAATCGAGGTGAAGAAATAATGAAAATCCTGCAGACGTGATTGAATATACCTCCTTTCGTTTCTCTGCCGCAGGCCTTCCATGGATATTTTTCGTAAGGTAGATCATGATATGATCTAAGAGGGGAATTGTACATACGAATATCCATTTTGCTATCTATTCTAGCTGTTCATATAAGGGTTAAAGTGAACCAAGAATAAATTTGGAATTGTATCTCTGATTCTCTGAAGAATTTATCTGATATCATTTACAAGAATGACCATACTGATTTCGAAATGTTCTTGTTAATTGTCCAAGATTTTGGTATTTGTAAATATCTGGTTTTGATCAAATATGCATGCGTTATGTAACGTAGAATTATAATAAGAAACAGCTGCTCATAACGTGTGAAAAACAATCTATGTCATTGTCACGCCCATATGCTCATCTTTCCCCCCTCCCATCCTGCTAGGAAATCGGGGTATTAATATAACTGACGGATGAATAGAATTAAAATTGGTTATTGAACACGTCTCTGCTATTCATTTCCAATTTCCAGAACTCTGAATGAGTTGGCAAATATCCATCATTCACAAAGGGCCCGGACTGATTTTATCCCCAACAAACAGTTTAATTGATATGCTTTCTTGAAGAAGTGAGTTTTCAATGATTTTTTGAATGAGTGGAGACTGGGTGAAAATAACGTCTAATAATGAACCTGTAAATGACTCACTCTTTTTATTGTATCTTCTGGATTATATTTTACCCTTTTTACTTATCGAGAACTAGATTGGGTTTGATTGATTATTTATAGGGTTAGTATAGGAACCATATTAAAGGCCTTATGGGTTCTGAGCTGTTTGGAAGGGTGTGGAATCCTGCAGGCTATAAAATGTTATCAAAGCCCTTATTATTTTTCAGGTGAAAACTATTTATTTGCATTGAGTTCTGGACTGTCTTCATACAAAAATGTATCAGCAGATCTGCTAACTCATTGTATAAATATATATTTTCCGTTCTAGAAACCTTTTCCAACATGTTTTGTGTGACTGGTTCACATTGTGATCGCCTGCAGATAACAAATAATATCTATATTTTAAGTTTTAGATTTTCCACCTTTTTACTTTGCTCTGGTGTATTTTGCTGAATCCCTATGACTGCCTTCACGTAGGTCTTCCAAATGTGTTTATTATAAATATAATGCAAATTATAATTCCCAATCGTAACCTTTTCTTAAAGGGTAACTGTCACCTCAAATGTATATTATTAATATAATAATCCTTTCATCAAGTTTTAATAAGAAATATATATATATTTAAAATTTATGTATATGTTAATTTAAATACATATCAGCAAATGTTTTATCAATTACTGGTCTATCTATATTATAATTGTGTAAGGGGCAAAATAGCCGTATATGGAGTAAGGATCCAGCATAAGCTTAGGATAGTGTAAAGGGAGCAAGTCGGTTGTGGTGTGCCGATACCGACGATACGGTAGGCCTGTAAATAAAGAGGGCCCACCAAGGAGTAAGAAAGTAAAGTAAATGGAAAGAAAAGAGAAAGTGTTGAAATGAGGAGTGGGTGGGACACACCACAACCAATACTTGTGGTCGGTTAATTAGTGACTGTGAAATACCATATGATAGGTTAAAGTCGGTGAGGTGTGACGGAACCGACGTAGGGGGTAGGCCTGTAAAAAAAAGGGACATCCCGAAGGTATTGTGTGAATATGAGAGGGTGCGGTGGGTGGGGTGAACAGTGTATGTCACGGCAGAGGTAAGCAGGGGGGAGTAGCGTTTTATAGGAACGCTAACTCGTCCCACAAATACAGGCCTACGGTCTTACACTTGTGGTCGGTTAATTAGTGACTGTGAAATACCATATGATTGATTAAAGTCGGTGAAGTGTGCCGGAACCGACGTAGGGTGTAGGCCTGTAAAAAAGAGGGCAAAAAAGATTGCAGATAAACACACTTCATTCTTTTTTTTTTTTTAATGATCTTTATTGAAAGGTTTTTCCGTTTTTTTTTCCATAAAAGACGATACAATACGACAATTACATACATATGGTAGGAAACATTACTCCCATTTGGAAAATACATCCATAAAATTTTCCTTTGTACATTTCACTTAGCCAAAGACAAACCAATACATTTAACTTACATATCTACATAGACAAAACAATGCAGCAAAAGAGGAAGGAGAAAACACATATCGAGTAAGAATGTATATATTATATCTTATATTATCCAGAGTATGACCAATCCAACACAGTTTCCCTTTAGGTTTGTAAAGAAATTAAGTTTAATAAACCTTTTATTTGTTGAAAGCTCTATTTGTTGATCCTCTCCCAACATTTCGTCCAAACAGTTATTTTTTTACTTAATTTTTGTTTGCTCAACAACAATTCCATTTTAATCTGAAACTTAAGCTGGGCTCTAACTTGTTCCCAAGGAACGTCCCTATCATTTTTCCAGCCTCTCGCAATCACAATTTTGGCGGCTAAAAAAAGATGAGTAAGAATAATTTTCAACTCATACGCCATTACCGGCCAATTTAGATGGAGCAGGACGACCTCTGGAGAGAGCCTCAACTCAAGATCCAGATCTACAGACACAAATCTTTGGATATTAGACCACAAATTGTTCAATTTACTGCATTCCCACCAAATATGCTTAAAAGTACCTGTAACTATACCACATCTCCAACATAGATGGTTTATTGTGGGGTACATATTATTCAATTTATCTGGTACTAAGTACCATCTATTTAGAACCTTAAAATGGGTTTCTAATAGATTTAGCGAGTGTATATTTTTTGAAACTCCTACCAATGAAGAACCCCAATGCCTGATATTTATATCTATGTTTAATTCCTCTTTCCAAGCAGCTATGGCTGTTGGTGTTTTTTCTTTGTTACACATTTTGCTTAATAGCAAAGCTTTAGAGAGCGGTTTGTTTATCTTATCTGAATTGAATAGTATTTTTATCATATTGTACAAACTAGATTTTGATATTATTAAATGTGTCGTCAAAAAACTTTTCAGTCTTAAAAAATTAAACAGCTCTTTTGATGGTAAGTTGTATTCCTTTGTTAACTGAACAAAGGTTTTAATTGTACCTTCTACAAATAGCTGGGACAGTGATACAATTCCTGCTTGGTTCCAATTATTAAGGTCTATATCTGCAACTTGTTGTTCAACAAAATTCAATTTCAAGTAACTTGGATTTTTTTTTTCCATTTTTAAAGTTTTTTTAATTTTAAGCCAGCTATTCATTAAATGTGTTAAAACTGTATTGGAATACTCTTTTTTTTTGAGGGAGTTTAGTAGTGTTCAAATTAGACAATCCAAACTAGGGACTCCTCCTGCGGTAAGTTCTATTTTATACCATCCTTCATTTTTATTCTCTTCTATTTGCATCCTAAATATATGTAAAATTGTATCTGCTCTGTAGTTATTTGATATTAAAGGATAAGCTAATCCTCCTCTGCTTAATTTTTGTGTTAATATTGACTGACTCAATGTTGGTTTCTTGCTTTTCCAAATATATTGGGTGAAACTTCTCTGTATCAATTCCAGCCAATGATTAGAGATATATAATGGCAGCATTTGAAACATATAGTTCCGTTTTGGGATAACATATGAATTAACCACATTTATTCTTTCCCAAAAATATATTTCTAAATTCCTTTGGTTTTTTAACCATTTATTAAGATTTTGTAGTAAATCTAAAAAATTTGTTTCCATAATTTTATTTACATCTCTAGTCAGTTTAACTCCCAAGTAATCCATACTATTTTCAACCCATAAAAAATTATATCTATCTTTAATCTTATTTTTAGTTTGCTTATCCAAATTAATATCCAAAATCATAGATTTATTTATATTTCATTTATAGTTAGATATTTTACTATAACTGTCGATTTCTGACATTAAAAAATCCAATGAAATATCAGGGTTGGTTATACTGATTAAAATATCATCAGCATGGGGGGCGTGGCTAACTGCCGAACCGAGCGGTCGCATGGAGTGAGAGCTCCGTGCTCTGGATGACTTCCAAGCCCATTACCCGCAGCACACACAGCCCTCCAGCAACTGCCCAGCCTGGGATATTAACCCCTACAATGGCCCCAGCCAAACAAACGAAATTAACAGACCAAATCCGGCCCGCGAGAAAGGACCGGATGCGGCCTACACAAGATGGCGACGACGAGCAGGCCTGCTCACAACATGCTGAGAGCTCACCAAACCCTGAAGGGGACTCCAGCCCATACACAGATGCACCGGTAATGGAGAAACGGCTGTTTCTTATGCTGCAGGACTTTCGAGTCACACTGCAATCTGACCTCAAGAGGGCGACCAGTGAGATCAAGAGGGAAATCTCTGACCTGTGAGAACGTACTAACCAGCTAGAAGCACGCACAGAAGACATGTGCACTGAACAGAACACGCTGGCGAACACAGTACAGCACTTAATGGAGGAACAAGCTCAGCTCAGACGTAAACTGGCTGATTTAGAAGACCGGTCCCGCAGGAACAATGTTAGGTTCCGCGGAATACCGGAACGTGTGGGCACAGAAGAACTCCCAGCATATCTCAAAAGGCTTTGCGCAACTCTGCAACCCGATATAGCAGAAGGAGCATGGCTCCTGGATAGAGCCCATAGGCTCCCACGTCCACCAAGGTTGGCACAGGATACACCTCGCGATGTAGTTGCCAGATTTCACTATTTCACCTCTAAGAACGCCCTACTAACGGCGTCCCGCAAACTTGACAAGCTACCTGAACCATACACTGCCCTCAGTATATATGCGGACCTGTCGGCCTCCACAATGGCCCGAAGAAGGGAATTCATTACGGTGACGAAGACGCTGCGAAACAACAACATTCAGTATAGATGGGGATACCCGACGAAAATAATCGTATGGAAGAATGGCAAAAACCACGTGGTAAATGAACCAGAGGTGGGCATGCGCCTCATAAGAGAATGGGGACTGTTTCCAGCACAAGCGACGGTAGCGGCCGCTACTGCAACACCACCACGACACCTGGGAGAATGGCGGATGGCGGGATCGCCGACCAAAGAGTAAAGGACTGTACTTCTAGGACTCTCTCCCTTGCCGGACAGCTGAATGGGGGACGTGGTGTCACCCAACCCACGTAACTATATGATATGCGATCCGATAACCACGCATGGGTTAAATGTATATAATCCAATTAATATTTGGGCCGCGTGTCGTAACTGTCTAGACATAACGAGGGCGGGGGGAGGGCTCCTGGGAGTGCTGTTCCACTGCTTAATGCTGAAATGTTCTATTGATATGCTACTGTACTGTACATGTGAAAATAGTGAGGAGTGCCATGAGAGGGCTGTGTCACCGTCATTAGCATGTAAGTCATCCACACCCCACTCCCACCGGGCGTACCCACGGATGAACGTTGGCATCAGCACAAGATGCTGGCCTACGTCTCACCCGGACAAGGCGCCGATCGAAATGAAGGCGCTATGTAAATACTTTAGTTTTGTTACAAACTGGTTGTTTATGTTCTCCCCAATCTTACCCCCTAGTTCCCCTGACATGTCCCCCCAGAGCCGAGCTATGCCACTATCCAGCCATGCACCCTTCTCACCTCTAAGCACGCCACTACCCATACCACATGGATAACACGCTAAAAATTCTCTCCATGAACGTTAAGGGTCTCAACAGCCCTCACAAACGCAGGTTGGCAGCCCAAGAAATGACCAAAACCAAGGCGGCGATAGTATGTCTACAAGAGACTCACTTTTGCAAGCGCAAACCACCAAGCTTTAGGGTCAAACAGTTCCCGCAGGCCTACCATGCCATGGCGAACACAAAATCCAAAGGGGTTTCACTTTACTTCCATAGGGACTGGGTTTTTACGCTCACCAAACAATACATTAGTAAAGACGGTAGGCTACTCATATTGGTGGGCTCCCTAAATGGTCTCCAGATGACGATTGCCTCTTTGTACGCCCCAAATGATACACAGAAGGAGTTCCTAACTAAGGCATTTCGTAAACTAGACCAATACCAATCAGGGCATACTATTGTCTGTGGAGACTTCAACTGCACCCCTGACCCATACGTTGACACACAGAGGACCCAAAACAGACCCCCAAAACAACTATCACTGTCTATGGGCCGACACTTAGCGAATCTCTTGCACTCTTCGGAACAATACTATGTTTGGCGCAACCTATACCCGGGAACAAGGGATTACACATTTTACTCCCCTGTCTACATGACATACTCCAGAATAGATCTCTGCCTCTTTGACAAAAGCACACTACCGCATGCCGTTGACATGCATATCGGCCCCATCACATGGTCCGACCATGCCCCCCTGATAATAACGATGAGAATACCACACCCAGCGAGAGGTCGAGGAGCCTGGCGCCTCAACGAAGCCCTCCTGGAAAACCCCCGCAATTTCGAACACTTACGTGATACTCTAGACACATACTTTGCAATTCACGAACATTGCGAAACCACACTAGCTACACGATGGATAGCCCATAAGGTGGTTATGAGAGGAGAATTCATAAAGCTGGGCGCAAACACAAAGAAGGCAGCACACGCGGAACAGGCTAAACTCACTCAGGAAATAACAAACACTGAGGCTGACCATAAAACTAACCCGTCCAAGCAAACACACAAACGCCTACAAACACTCAGGGCCAAACTACGAGATTTGCAATTACAGACCACAGAAAAACAAATGCGATATTTGAAGCAAACTCATTACACGCTAGGGAACAAAGCTGGTAAGCTTCTAGCTGGCCGTTTGAAACAAAAGTATCTTCAAACCAAGATTCCCTATATTGTATCAAAGCAGGGAGACAAGCTCTACAACCCCCAGGACATAGTGAACTCATTAGCGGACTACTACGCAGCACTTTACCAACTCCACACAGACCCAGGGACTCACCAACCCTCTGGGGCTGGAATAGATTCTTTCTTAGATAAAGTCACTCTCCCTTGTATATCCCAGGACCTTAGCGCACACCTCACCAGTCCCTTCACTGAGGAAGAACTAAGGGCAGCCATCAAATCTCTCCCCAAACGCAAATCCCCGGGCCCAGATGGCCTCTCAAACTACTATTATATCAAATTTATGGACCAATTAGCTCCTCACCTCTTACGACTGTTCAACAATATCAAGCAATCTGGTGACATGCCCCGAGAAATGCTAGAAGCCTTTATTGTAACTTTGCCAAAACCTAACAAACCCCCCACACATTGCGCCAACCTGAGACCAATCTCGCTCCTTAACTCGGACACTAAATTATATGCCAAACTGTTAGCCACGAGAGTAAAGATGCTCTTCCCCACGCTCATCTCTGCTGAACAAGCAGGTTTTGTGCCAGGCAGACAGGTGGGGGATAACACCCGCCACTTCCTCAATCTTATTGACTGGGCAAACCACTCCTCTCAGCAAGGCATGGTGCTGGCGTTGGATGCAGAAAAGGCGTTCGACCGCTTGCACTGGGGGTATATGACACACACTCTGACTAAAATGGGCCTTCCACAGATTTTTATCAATAGCATCCTTGCCCTCTACCAATGACCGTCGGCAAGGGTGTTTAGCACCGTTTTTTTGTCAGCGCCCTTCGCCATATGTAACGGCACACGCCAGGGCTGCCCACTATCGCCACTCATCTTCATCTTATGCCTCGAACCCCTAACACGACTCATAAAAGAAAGCACAATGATCTAAGGCCTGTCAACTCCGAGCGGCATACAGAAGTTGGCTTTATTTTCCGACGACATACTCATGTTCATAACACACCCCGACAGCTCCGTCCCCGCTCTGCTAGATCTTCTCAAAGAGTACGGAGAAGTGTCCCTAACAAACTGATCAAATTAATGCAATCGGTTATCAATGCACACGTCTGGAAACAGAAGCCCCTGAGAATAGCCCAGCGCAACCTCGGCTTCCCCTTCACCAAAGGAGGCCTGGGTCTGCCAGATATCAAAATTTACTACAGAGCCACGACTCTAGCACAGGGTGTACACATCCTAAGACTAAAAGACAGCTCCCAAAAGCCTCTGTGGCTGCCACTGGAGGATACCCTCCTACACCCACACAATACGTCCCGCATACTATGGACCAATGCCCTCGCTAAACCTGATGGGGCTTATTTATCACAATGCTCCCGCTTCCTGACGAGCTCGTGGCGGGCATGGAGCCACCTGATCGTGGACCCGCGCCTGCTCTTCAGAGAGGCGCCGCTAGAGGCCATGTCTATCTTTTCCCCTGACCTACCCACAGCGAGCTGGAAAGCCAAGGGCATGCATTGGGTAAAGGACCTATTAGAGGGAGACAGAATCCAAGCGTTCCCTGACCTCCAACGAAAATTCTCCCTCCCCCAAAGGGACGTGTTCCTCTACCTTAGAACAAAAAACATTTTACTGCCCCAAGCAAGCAGAACAAATGAAATGCCCAAAGACCTACCTCTACTACCCGCTCAGATTCTCTCCACTAAACTAGGGAAACCCCTGTCCATGTGCTACAATGCCCTCCTGGAGGGTCAACTAGGTGAAGCAAGATCATATATGACACAATGGGAAGGTGAGCTAGACAAACAACTAACATTGGCACAATGGTATGAGGCGATGTCAATCACAAAGGGTGCTTCCAAGAGCCTCTCGCTATGGGAGGCATACTGCAAAATAGCCATGAGATGGTACTTAGTACCGCACAAATTAGCGCGCATTTACAGGGGTTCCTCCAGGCTGTGCTGGCGCTGTGAGGAGGAGGAGGGTACCATGCTGCACATGTTCTGGACATGTCAGGCATTAGGTTCATACTGGGAAAAGGTACAAAGCCTTGTCAGGAACACTACCGGCCTTTTCATCCAGCTGAGACCAGAACACTACCTGCTACATATGATAACCGGGCTCTTACTGCACCCCCACAAAACAGTGCTAATAAACATACTCACAGTGGCAAAAATTCTCCTAGCCCAAAACTGGAAGAGCAAAGCGGTACCCACTATAGTGACACTCACAGAGAGACTGGACATAATAAGCTCTTATGAACGTATGGCCAGCAGAGTCCAAGGCCAGGGGACTAGATATGACAGAGAGTGGGCAAGCTGGAATTCTAAGCCTTAAGCCCAGTACCTAGCACAAATACCCCGTGCATCAGGCCACACAACCCACAAACTGGACCACCCAACTATTAATATAATACCTGGAAACAGGTTAGGAATGGTTAGAGACTGCTAAATAGTAGGTGCGAGCACTGGGTAGCAAGGCTGGGGGACTCTAAGTCTCCACTCCAAGTTATCTCTCCCCCCCCCCTCTCTGTCCCTGTTTCCCCCAAATATTGCCAATGCATCACCGACTGCACACAACTAGAACCTCGGTATGAGGTCGAACCAGTCCAGGAGCAAAAAACTATTCTATATCTGCTTGGAATGTGTGTATAATAATAGTTACATGATGTACAAAAAGCAACAAATGTAAGACCGCAAGGTCCAAACTGCATGTCATGAAAACCTAATGTACACAAAACCGAATGTAATGTATGCCTGTTCATGCTGTTGGCAAATAAAGACTATATATGGAAAAAAAAAAATATCATCAGCATATAAACTTAATTTCTGTTCTACATCTAATGTTTTATACCCATTAATCTTCTTATTGTTTCTGATTTTCTCAGCTAATTGTTCAATAGAGAGCAAATACAATAATGGTGAAAGTGGACACCCCTGTCGTGTCCGGTTTTTCAATTGGAACCATGAAGCAGTAATATTTGGTCCTTTAGTACGTGCTAATGGATTTGCATAAAGGGCGATAATGGCTCTCTTAATCCAGCCATCAAGGCCATAATGCGACAGTGCAACATCTAGATAGCTCCAGTTGACTCTGTCGAATGCTTTTTCAGCATCAATCGACAGAGCCAAAACTGGAACCTTACTTCTTTTAGCATCATCCAAGATATTAATCATTTTTATGATACTAGTATAAAAATTTCTGCCTGGAAAATATCCTATTTGATCTTGATGAATAATCAATGGTAAAAGTTTCTTAATTCTAGCAGCCAAAACTGAGGCATACAATTTGGTGTCAACATCTATCAAGGATATTGGACGATAATTCTTGACATCAGTAGGATTTTTATTTTGTTTTAAAATTGGTAAGATGTTAGCTTTTAACATCTGTGTTGGAAGAAATCCTCTTTTAGCTGCACTATTGAAAGCATTGGTCATATAAGGGCAATTTAGATCTTTGAATGTTTTATAGAATAAATTGCTAAATCCATCTGGACCTGGGCTTTTAAACCTTTCCAAATTATTTATAACCTTCATTATTTCGTTTATAGTTATATCTTTATTTATTGCTTCTCTTTGTGATTCTGTTAACTGAAACTTATTTATTTTTTGAAAATATTTTTTTATATCTTCAACTGTCGTGGTTTGAGGTATCTTATATAACTTGCTATAGAAATCATTAAATTGTTGTCCTATATCTTTGGGAGTTACTGCAGTTATTCCATTATTTGTTATTTTTTCCACCTTATTTAAACCCTTTTGTTTTCTAAGTTTTTGTGATAGCAGTTTGTCAGCTCTATTGCCCTTAGAATAATATTTTAATTTTAATCTGTCTAAGCTTTTAACCGTTCTTTCCATTAGTTTTTGATTAATATTATCCTTTATTGCTGATATTTTCTCAGAATTTTCGACTGTTGGATTTTGTTTATTAATTTGGGTCAACTTCCTTAACTGAGTATGGAGGTAAGATAGACCAGTATTTTTATCCATTTGGCTTTGAAGTTTGATAAAAATGGCCCCTTATTACTGCTTTAAAGGCGCACCACAATGTGGATGAATCAATATCTTCTGTACTATTTTCTTTGAAATAATTGCTTATATTTGTTTCCATATGTTTTTATTCACATCAGAACAGAGCAAACGATCATTTAAACGCCAGCTATATGGTTCTTTTATATTTTTTCCAATATCTATTACACATAATACACCATTATGGTCTGTCCAAACTGTTTCCTTTATATTTACCTTTAGAACTATATCGATAAGTTTGGGGTCTATCCAAATCATATCTAACCTTGAGTAGGAAAAATTAACTTTAGAGAAGTGTGTATAATCTCTTAAATTTGGATTGTGAATTCTCCAGATATCAAACAGGTTGAATTCATCTTTGATATCTTTTATGGATTTAGCTTGTTTAACAACCAATTTATTTATTTTAACACCTTTCATTATTTTCTTATCTATTTGTGGATCAATCACCGGATTGAAATCTCCAGCTAATATTAAATTTCCTACTTTTATTTCTTCTATTTTTTCTAGAATAGATCTTAAATAAGAAGCTGGGGAATAATTTGGGAGGTAGACATTACAGAGTGTGAATAACTTAGAATTAATTTTACAGACTATTACCAAAAATCTACCATCTGCATCTTGTAATTGATGAATTATTTCAACTTCTATTTTTTCACCAAATATTATGGCTACACCACATTTTTTTTTATCTTTATTTGAGGCTTGTATGATAAGCGGGAATTTCTTACCGCCACAAGTCTGTTTGTCCGATTGTCTCCAATGGGTTTCTTGTAGAAATCCCAGATCTATGTGTTCAGCAGCTAAATATTTATATACTAAAGACCTCTTTATTGTTGTGTTCATACCTTGGACATTAAGAGTTAACATTCTTATCATTGGACATTCTCAAACCTCTTTCCCTCCATCTCGACATTGTAATCTCCCCTATTTTCCTCTATTGCTGTACAAACATACATATAACAAAAAAAACATATCTAAAATCGTAGGAGGATATCATCCTTCTTAAACACATAGACTGTTAACTCACCAGCTGGGGAGTCAGTCTATTCCTGTGTCTAAATAGTAGACACTAAGTAGGTCTGTCAGGATTAAGGTGATACTGCATGGTGATATCTCTTAGACTATTTTATTGAGGAAAAAAAAAATGTTTCTTTACTTCTAGCAAATGTGCAGAAGGGTATAAATGAGTACCTTTCAATCTATCCTTATAAACCCATCTCATTATTTCTTGTGTTTGTTATTCATCTATTATGTTTAACACATACTTTAGGTTGATTCTTCTACTATAAACATAATAAAAAAACCCTTAATAAATAACTTATATAAAATGAATCTAAACAAATATAAGTAAAAATAGGTGAAAATGTTTCTAACAACCTTTTATCCTTATAATCCATCACATTTTTTTCGTGTAAATCTTTTGTATATTACATGCATCAATAACTTCCAAACATTTCTTCTAATACAAACACATACACATAGAGATGTATTTAAGTATCTTTCATTTATCCTTATTAATCGATCCCATTATTTCTTGTGATTATTATTTGTGATTTACATATATCGTAAGCTTCGAGTAGATTCTTCTGCCTTTAACATAAGTGAAAACCTTAATTTTTCCTAACAGATATACATAAAAATATTTATAATGACCTTTTATCCTCTTTATCCCAACTACTTATTATATTAATCATGAACTGCTAAACAGTTGTTTTACCATTCACATAAGTGAAAAGGGAAAGAGAAAAAAAAACAAAAAAACTCTTTTTCTTTAATTCTAGGATATATACACAAGAATATAAATGAGTACCTTTCAAATCTATCCTTATAAACCGGTCTCATTATTTCTTATGTTTGTTATTCGTCTATTGTGTTTATCACACACTATAGGGAGATTCGTCTATTATAGACATAAAAAAACCTTAATAAGTACAATTAATCTAAACAAATATAGGTAACAATAGGTGTAAATATTTCTAACAACCTTTTATCCTCGTAATCCATCCCATTATTTTCGTGTATATTTTTTTGTGTATTACGTGTATCATGAACTCCAAACATATACACATCGGAATATATATAAGAGCCTTTCAAATTTATCCTTATTAATACATTCCGTTGTTTCTTATGATTATTATTTGTGAATTATATATATCATAAACTTTAAGTAGATTCTTCTACCTTTAGCATAAGTGAAAACCTTTATGAGTAATTTCTCTGACAAATATACGTGAAGATATTTGTAGTGACCTTTTATCCTCTTTAACCCATCTACTTATCATAAATTGCTAACCAGTTATTCTACCATTCACACAGGTGAGAAAAAAAATAAATAATTAGTTCCTTCTGTTTCAGCAATCTTGTTTTTTTCATATTTGGATTCTTGCTAACCAGCTCTTTGCTTCATCTGCATCGGTAAAAGAAAATCTTTTTTGTCTCCAAATAAATTTCAAAGAAGCCGGAATGCTCCATTGAAATCTAATATAATTTTTCCTAAAAAAATCCGTTAATGTTGAAAAAGATTTTCTCCAAGTTCTAGTGAACTAAGATAAATCTTGCAAAAAATATATGTCTTTATAAACAGAATTTGTTAGGGGTTTTGTGCGTCCTTCCTTGGTCAAATTATTTTTAGCTGAGAGTGAGCAAAAACTCACTATCACGTCTCTTGGAAAATGAGCTGCAATTATATTAGGTTTTCGAATCCGGTGGAACTTTTCTATTTGATGATCAATTGTCTCAGGAAGAACTTCTTTAAACAAGCTGCATAAATAATCATTTAATTTCTCCGTTGTTATGTCTTCAGATATACCTCTGAGTCTTACATTAAATTTTCTTGATCTGTCTTCTAAGACGGCTATTTTTTGTTCCAAAGTTGAAGTTTTGTCTTTTAAGAGCGGCACTGTTTCCTTAACTGTGCCTAATTGATTGTCAAACGTTACAAGTTTTTTTTCCAAAGCTTGCACTGATGTTGCAATTCTTTTTGTATCTTGTTTGATATCTTCGAGACTTTTAAGCATATCTTGTTTTAGTGTGTTAAATTGTGATTCTAATAGGAATTTAAGCTGATCTTGTAGGCTGTCTTTCATTGTTTCAAGAACTGATAACTGTCCTTGAACCGTTGAGAAATCTACGTTGGTGTTAGAAGTATTCACCAGGTTTATCTCACATTCACAAAGGGTCCGGGCTGATTTTATCCCCAACAAACAGTTTAATTGATATGCTTTCTTGAAGAAGTGAGTTTTCAATGATTTTTTGAATGAATGGAGACTGGGTGAAAATAACGTCTAATAATGAACCTGTAAATGACTCACTCTTTTTATTGCATCTTCTGGATTATATTTTACCCTTTTTACTTATCGAGAACTAGATTGGGTTTGATTGATTATTTATAGGGTTAATATAGGATGTTAAAGGCCTTCTGGGTTCTGAGCTGTTTGGAAGGGTGTGGAATCCCGCAGGCTATAAAATGTTTTCAAAGCCCTTATTATTTTTCAGGTAAAAACTATTTATTTGCATTGAGTTCTGGACTGTCTTCATACAAAAATGTATCAGCAGATCTGCTAACTCATTGTATAAATATTTATTTTCCGTTCTAGAAACCTTTTCCAACATGTTTTGTGTGACTGGTTCACATTGTGATCGCCTGCAGATAACAAATAATATCTATATTTTAAGTTTTAGATTTTCCACCCCTTTTACTTTGCTCTGGTGTATTTTGCTGAATCCCTATGACTGCCTTCACGTAGGTCTTCCAAATGTGTTTATTATAAATATAATGCAAATTATAATTCCCAATCCTAACCTTTTCTTAAAGGGTAACTGTCACCTCAAATATATATTATTAATATAATAATCCTTTCATCAAGTTTTAATAAGAAATATATATATTTAAAAATTCTGTATATGTTAATTTAAATACATATCAGCAAATGTTTTATCAATTACTGGTCTATCTATATTATAATTGTGGTCGGTTAATTAGTGACTGTGAAATACCATATGATAGGTTAAAGTCGGTGAGGTGTGACGGAACCGACGTAGGGGGTAGGCATGTAAAAAAGAGGGACATCCCGAAGGTATTGTGTGAATATGAGAGGGTACGGTGGGTGGGGTGAACAGTGTATGTCACGGCAGAGGTAAGGAGGGGGGAGTAGCATTTTATAGGAACGCTAACTCCTCCCACAAATACAGGCCTACGGCCTTACACTTGTGGTCGGTTAATTAGTGACTGTGAAATACCATATGATTGATTAAAGTCGGTGAAGTGTGCCGGAACCGATGTAGGGTGTAGGCCTGTAAAAAAGAGGGCAAAAAACATTGCAGATAAACACACTTTATTCTTAACATAATTATGATACGAGGTTCTTAAATGCTTGTCTTAACTCTTTCTCTGGGTGTGGTATGTATCTGTGGTATATAGCAGATTCCCAACGCCCTGATTTCTTAATTATGTGAACTGGCGTATTGGTACTGGACACGGCTGATGCGGCCCGTATCCTGAATGAATGTCCAGAATGAGATCTGGGATCCAAGCCTAATTTAACGCAGAGTACGAATGTAAAACATGAACTTGGTAGTAGTTAGGGGATTGCCTAGCAGAGTAAAAATAGGAGAGTGGCTGGGACTATCTTTGATCTGTGCTAAGTAAGTGTCTAGGACTTTAACCGGGCACCAGTTATTTCCAGTCGGGTAAAAGGGTATTTCTACCGGATGGCCTGTTTGTCTAGTCTTTGAATGTCGGAGGGATAGGATGTAATGGTCATGTACCTTTTTTAAATCCTCTTTGATGAGACATAATTGATTGTTTGATTGTGTTGCAATCGTGAATCCCCTAGGCCTTAGGAACCCATAAAAAGCTATATACATAGAGGTTTTTATAACTAGGTTTGTGCAAGGTTCAAATAGCATCGTGTCCAGTATGTCAGATAATGCCCGTAATTTCTCCCCATCTATGGGTAGACGTTTGTTTGTAGTGTGATGATCAAGTTTATTTATGCCTTTTAATACATTTTTTATCAGGTAAGTACGGAGTATGGTTTGGAATGGCAGTCAAGACGTGGTGCTGTATGCCAGACATGTAAAGTTTTATCGTATTGTATGAAAGCTTGAGTTGACGGTGGCAAAAAGCAGCAAATGTGACCACGGTTTGAACTGAATAGTCGTGTAAGTCGAATTCTACTGAGAACCTTTGGAAGATGCTCATGGCTCTGTCGTATGTTCTCTTGGTATTTGTTGATAAGGCTGCCTGAGCCAATTCATAACTGTGTGCCAAAACCTGGGCTAATCCAGGATTAACTTGTCGAAATCCGGGATTTGGGTTGGGTATTTGTCAGCAGTTGGGTGGAGGCTAAGGAATTCATGTAATTTATAATGGGACAAAGTGTCAGCAGAGGAGTTAGAGTAGCCTGGGATGTCTTCGCAATATAGAAAGAATTGAAAGGTGGCTGCTAACCATGTCAGTCAGCAAACTAACTTCAAAATGACCAATGAAGATGAACGGCCCTTACTGATTATCTCGCAGGCTGCCATGTTATCCGTGTAACCCTTAACAGCCATACCCGACCAGGTTTTTCCCCATGTAACGGCAGCCGCCACTATCGGGTAAATTTATAATAAGGCCGATGTTTCGCGAAAGGAGGGTAAACTAAGAGTCTCCTCTGGCCAGCAATCTCTTAACCAAGAGTTTTTGTATATTGCTGCAAACCCGGTATTGGCAGCTGCGTCTGTCCAAAAGACTGCGGATTGGTCAGATATTGAAGGGATGAACATAGAAAACCCATTCCAATGTTCTAAGAACTCCTTCCACATGGCTAGTTCTGCCATTGCCGGGGGATCTAAGTGACCAATATGATTATCTGGCAGGCAGACCTGGTAATAAACACAATTACCTGCAAATAAACGATCTACCCTGGGGAATTATGCACATCGCGAAGTTCAAAGAACCTAACAAAGATTGTAGGTCTATACGAGTGTAAGTACCCTGTTGAAGGAACCTGACTATATCTTCGCGTATGTGCCCAAGCTTGTCCTCGGGGACACTTGACTGCATTGTGTCAGAATCCAGAGTGATGCCTAAGAAGTCGAGTCTGGTGGTGGGTTCAGTTTTTTTGTCCAGTGATAGAGGGATGCCTAATGTTGTAAATTGGGCTATAGTGCTCTTTAGACTGATCGGAGTGCAGTTGCTACAATCTACTAACAAGATGTTGTCTAAATAATGTATCACCGTGGGGCACCTAGCGATATTGAGGAGATGCCAACAGAGAGTCTCAGCAAACGTGTCAAATATTTTTGGGCTATTCTTAGCCCCGAAAGTAAGCTTAGTCACAAAATAATATTTCTCTCTCCACTTGACCTCGTGAACATGCCATAATGAAGGATGAATAGGTAACAACTTAAAGGCATTGGAGATATCGGTCTTACTGAGCCATGCAGCTTTACCTGCCCTCAAGATTATCCACGGTGGCATAGTGAAGAGAGAATTCGGTAGATGGAATGAGGGAGTTTAGCTTGGGTTTGCGGACAAATGAGGAGCAGACAGATCGATTATTCGACATTTTTTATTTTAATATTTACTGGTGGCTATCCCAATTGGATTTGTGTGCCAGGAGGTGAAGGGGGGGGAGGAAAATGGGCCTATCATGAAGCCTTTTTGGATTTCTTTATTGATTAGTTTGTCTACTGTTTGTGGATCGTTCCTAGCTGAAAGGAGGTTGGGACATTCTAATGTGCCTGCGGGGAGTGACACTAACCTGGTGTGAAAACCTTCCGAGAACCCAAGTAATAAGTATGCTACCAAGTGAGGAGATGGGTGCGACTTTAAGTAGAATTCTAGATTACTTGCATTTACCTTGGTTAGTCATTTCTTGTGATTCAATTTAGATGTGCACATGGTTTTGGTATATGGAACAGATGTGCAGTAATCTGCAGGCACTAAAGCTACATGCCACTGCATTAAAATTATTACATATTTGGGCTTTGCCTAAATAGATGATGTGACAGCCGAGCTTATCTTTTTGACTGCGCTGGTCCATCTTGCTAGCTCCTCCTGAGATATCAGAATAAGAGGGTTCAGCCTCTGAGGGGCACAGGTTGGTGGTATGAGAGGTGGAAGAGCAGACTGCACAAGACGGAGGTACCAAGCCCGCAAAATGCCTGCAAAAGAGTTCCGTGTCCAAGAAACTGCAGTCAGTGCGGATGTTAAACTGAGCCAAGGTTGCGGCTGCTTCTGCTGACACGGACTTGTGGAAATCATAAAACATGAAACCCCCGTACTTGTGGCCTACGTCTACCACCTTATGTAGATATAAGTCTAATTCCTCCCGGCGCTGTGGATAAACCGAGCATACAACATCCCTGTAGATAATGAAGGCTAGGACAAACTCTGGTATGGTAAGTTTTTTATTGAGTCTTGGGTCTCTAGCCTTCATAACGACGGCCAAATCTCCGTAATTGTACACTCTGTTTTCCACAACGTCTTGGGAGGCAATTAGCAAAGAAACCAGATTTACATCTTTCCCGTCTGAAATGTCCTTACAGAGGACCATGTGTGCTGAGGTTATAACTTGTGTGGAGAATGGCGAGGCTGGGGGCCTACCCTGTAAGTTGTCAGAAGTGAGTGCTTGTACTGATCCTACAGGAGGAGGGCCCGTGACAGCTGAGTTAGCGTTTTCCAACTTGGTCAGCCTATCATTGATAGACTGTAGACACGACAGGATGGTGTTTAGTGTCCCTTGTATGTCTGAGCTATGCCCCTGTGAGCTGGTACCCAGCCCAGGATCCTCTGAGGAGCTTAAAAAGTTCAGCTTTCCTTGCCATTGGCGCAATTCAGACGATATCTTGGGGATTGTCCAGGATCTTAAAGAGCCTGGCGTGGATGGTTCTTGGAGTTCCCTGGGGGTACCAACTCTAACAGGGGTGTTAGACCTAGTGGGTGTGCTAGGGCGAGATGACTCTTCGCGTGTGTTGACTACTTGCCACAAAAAAAAACAACACAGCAACAATAACCTGGTTAATAAGATATTGTTGAGCATAAATAGAACTGGCTGGCTAACTAGTGCCGAAGCGAAAAAGCTCTCTACCCCATGACAGGTGAGGCCCTGCTAGTTGCCAAGAGGCAGGTGAGAGGCTCTGTCTATGGTTTGGGCATGGGGCTCGAGCCACTAGCCTGGTGGCGGGGTGTTGGCATCTCGGTGGTGGTAAAAGATTCAATACGTGTGGCCGTGACATGTGAGGCCCTGAATATAATTCCAATAGATGAGTGAATGCAAGGCTCTAACTATGATTTGGGCCGAGGGGTGAAATCTATGTGTTGAGATTGGGGAGTTGGACCAGCTATTGTTCAACTAAGGCCAGCGCCTAACCCTATACAGCCAGTTCTCTGACCCTGTACGGGTGATAAATGGGGTAATGCAACGTACTCAGCGAAACCCAAGCGAGGTTTCAGTGAGGAAATTCTGTAAGAGACCTATGACACAAGAAGGAGGGAGAAGAAGAAGGGGAGGGGGTAATAGTATGATAAAGAGGGTAGGAGAACAGAAGAAAATTAATTAATATATATATTTTTTTGACAATGCAGAAAGAATATCACAATAGGCCCTGAGTGTTTTGAAGGGACCAAAGAAAGTTACTTAATTCCCCTATAAGGAGATCCTTGAAACTATGGTGCTTAAGCGTGGTCTTGATAGTGAAAGAGAGAAAAAAAAAATAGTGAAAGAATGAAAAGATGTTGAAGGAGTTTAGGACGTCTATTGTCAGATAACGTATAACGAGTAGTCGAGTGAAGCCGTGGCCTGACGAGGCAAGGCAAGAAATCAAGCCCCATATGTTAATAACCCCTTCCGGTGTTTGGTGGACTTGTATAGGCAGTAAATAGCGACATGACTTAAGATTGTTTAGTACCTGATAAACGCGAATATTAGTGGAGCTATAACCGGGTTGTAGGAAATACTCTTGCGAAACCTGAAATTGAGGTAGCACATAACAGGAGAAAAAGAGCTTGAGTGAGGCTTAATACAAGTTCAAGTCCTGCCCCTATTCAACCAACGAGAGACCTGGAATTCCGATACCTCAAGTAGTTCTGCCTCCTACCGGAGTTATGCTTGATATTTAACGACCAATATATAATGAAATGGAAGACATAAAACAATTCCCTGCATGCACCAATTATAATATACCTAGTTCACATAACCCCTGAAACTAAACCAATTGCTTAATGTAAAACTAATAACATTATTCCCTTATGACACAATTCGAACTTCTCGCTGTGATCCAAATTTGTTAGCATTGGTATAGGAAATATTTTTTGATGAACAGGTATTTCGGTGAAATGTTGTATTTGACCATTAATGAGATAAATGTTGACAGCTCATCTTGCTGAGCCATATGAAGCAAACCGTAGGTTAGACACCTTGTTTCTACAATATAATTTTGTTTCTACAAATGTAGAAACAAAGTCCTGGACTGAAACATCTGTTTAAAGTCTGCGTTCATGGCATCTCATAATGACAGTGAGAGACTCCTTAATTAAAATATAACCACAAATAAACCTGACTTATGATGTTTAATAGCATGTTTGCCAAAATCATACTGCTATTACAAAGCAGTTGGTATTACAGATTTTTTTTCTTCAAATGTTAGCAGTGAAAGGATTTGCAATATTTCTGTTAGTATTTTTTTTTTTCAATCACATAAAATATATATATATATTTCCTGAAGGCTGATTCCTTGCCACAAATTGTAACATAATTAAAATGAATATTTCAATGAAATAGTTTGCCGAACGGCGGAATAGCCAAATTGAAATGAAATAAAACAAATAAATACAATGAAAATAGTTTACTGAAATGTTGTGCGTTCGCATGATTGTAAAAAATGTAAGTGGTGAATAAGAAATGTCGAACAGCGGGAATAGCCTGAACGCGGTTATTCCTGCCGATTACCTGTTGTTCGGTAGCTTAGATTTTTACGATGGTGCTGCTTGGCGGGGAGGCAGCAAAAGAATGACGGGACCGGAAGCGTGCTGTCAGGAACCGGATTTCCGGTTAGATGAGGGGAGGAACAGTGTACGTCATGGCAGAGGTAAGGAGGGGGAGTAGCGTTTTATAGGAACACTAACTCCTCCCACAAATATAGGCCTACGGACTTACACTTCTTATTATTTATAAAGCTCTGTTCAATGGGTGGACTAACAGACATGTATTTGTAACCAGACGAGTTGGACACACAGTGAGTGCCCTGCTCAGTGAGTTTACATGTTAGAGGGAGTGGGGTATAATGACAGTAACAGAGGAATTGAGGGCCCTGCTCAGTGAGTTTACATGCTAGAGGGAGTGGGGTATAGTGACACAGTAACAGAGGGATTGAGGGTCCTGCTCAGTGAGTTTACATGTTAGAGGGAGTGGGGTATAGTGACACAGTAACAGAGGGATTGAGGGTCCTGCTCAGTGAGTTTACATGTTAGAGGGAGTGGGGTATAGTGACACAGTAACAGAGGGATTGAGGGCCTGCTCAGTGAGTTTACATGTTAGAGGGAGTGGGGTATAGTGACACAGTAACAGAGGGATTGAGGGCCCTGCTCAGTGAGTTTACATGTTAGAGGGAGTGGGGTATAGTGACACAGTAACAGAGGGATTGAGGGCCTGCTCAGTGAGTTTACATGTTAGAGGGAGTGGGGTATAGTGACACAGTAACAGAGGGATTGAGGGCCTGCTCAGTGAGTTTACATGTTAGAGGGAGTGGGGAATAGTGACACAGTAACAGAGGGATTGAGGGCCCTGCTCAGTGAGTTTACATGTTAGAGGGAGTGGGGTATAGTGACACAGTAACAGAGGGATTGAGAGCCCTGCTCAGTGAGTTTACATGTTAGAGGGAGTGGGGTATAGTGACACAGTAACAGAGGGATTGAGGGCCTGCTCAGTGAGTTTACATGTTAGAGGGAGTGGGGTATAGTGACACAGTAACAGAGGGATTGAGGGCCCTGCTCAGTGAGTTTACATGTTAGAGGGAGTGGGGTATAGTGACAGTAACAGAGGGATTGAGGGCCTGCTCAGTGAGTTTACATGTTAGAGGGAGTGGGGTATAGTGACAGTAACAGAGGGATTGAGGGCCTGCTCAGTGAGTTTACATGTTAGTTAGAGGGTGGGGTATAGTGACACAGTAACAGAGGGATTGAGGGCCCTGCTCAGTGAGT
>OW240920.1:1345634-1502901 GCA_933207985.1 Pelobates cultripes
TCCACTACCGATATCAGAAGTAATTTAAATAACTTTTGAGTTAATACTTTGCTTTTTAATAAATGTGAACTGTCTATTAAAATAATTTTTCTCCAGTTTTGCTATTGTTGCACACTATGTATTCAATCAGTGTGTTGAGTCACCTAATAACAATAAATGTCAGAATGGAAGGTCCTCTTAGGTATTCATGTGTATAGTTGCAGTACAATAAGAAAGACAAATTGTCTGCTACCTATAATGGAGCTCCTGTACTGTAACTGAGTACCTCCGCCAAGTATTCCATTTCTCTGGAGCATGATTTTAAAAATGATTATAGCAGTATCCCCAAGCCAGCATACTTTATTCCAAAACTCACAGACATTAATTAAGACATGCACAAGGGGTGGATATCACAATATAATCCCACTTAGGTGCCTTGGTGTCTGGAACATAACTTAATCAAAGGTCAGATAATGTAATTAGCTACCAGACACAAGGATGTTATTCACAAGTTTTATATCCCATAAGAGCTATGTTTATGATATATAGGTTATCCATAAAATCACCTAGATCAGAGGTGTTTGGCTCAAGAGTTATCACTGGTTTGATCGGGCAACAGCCATCCACAAATCAAGCACAGAGTTCCAGGCTGTTTTATGATAATTCCTAGTCTTAAATAACGGCTTCCAGAACCCATCAAAAGCCCCTTAAACGGAAGCTTAAACAAGTCCTTGGGGCTGCTGACCACCTCATTCATCACCACCCCCATTTCACCACCAAATAGCACTCTGCTTGGTGGTCAAGAGACTGAGCAATACCCGGATCTCCAGAGCACATCACAGTTCCAATCCGGTTAGCAGTTCCAGAATAATTCAGGAGATCTCTCGATCAGGAACTTGGTGCTTAGGATGAGTCTAGGTGGTCTCCTGAAGTCCTCAAAGCCAGCTCAGAAGTTGACTAAGCTCTGCGGGGTTGAAGGTGAGCAAGGTGATTTTGGCTCTATTTTGAGGGTTTATCTTAGAGTCTTGCACCAGTTGTCATGGTGACCGGACCAGTCCATCACACTATCCCTTTCAAGCAAAGCAGTTTTGTACACATATTTAACCTTCATAACAAGATTTATGTGTTTTAAAAAAAAAAAAAAATATAATCAATGTTTTATTTTTAATACCAAATGATCATATAAGATTTTTTGAAAACTAATATATTAGTTGGTCATAAGTAGTATTCATTACTGTAACAGATTACCTGTACTCCAACCGAGTACCTTCCGTTGATGGACGCGTCCTAGCTTCGCCGAGGACCACAAGCACTGCACCGGACAATGCAACCACTGCAGACTCCACAACCGCCGTAGCTTAACTGGAGTCTCGCTGTCTTCATTCCAACCTGGATCAGCTTCTGTCCTCCAGGACCATGTGGAAAAGACCTCTCCTCCAGTAGAGAGTATCAGGAACAGCTCTTAAAAGAGCTAAGTGATTAGAGCTCAAAGGAGTATACAAAGTATAGCAATCCCCAGTGTGATTATAGCAGTTCCCCTCCAATCACGAGACAAGACTACGTGTTGAGGGTCAAACAGGAACAGAATGCACTGAGGCTTTATTGCTGTTATATACACCTTTTCCCACAAGGTTACCACCCACGTGGACCTTGTGGTACATAGGACTCAGAGTTACAGCAACCAATCAAACACATTACAGTATAGTCAGACACTCCCATCCAAGGCACACAAACCCTCCCCTCTGCCTGTGATATAATTACTAAACGCAATGGGCTAACTTAATTATCATAGGCAGGAAAATATACAGTTTTACCCAATATTCATAACTTCAAAACTATATATACAATTTCCATAAAAGTTACATATTCTGAACATATCATATAATTTGGTCCAGTGGTTCAAAAGATAGAGCGATGTATTATTTGACCAACTGCAAGCATGGCTTTCATGCCCAAAACAGTTCCACAGATTTAGGCTGTGCAGCCGTTCTATCTTCTCCTCTCTCCTGGAGATAATTGGCTTAAGTGGGTGTGGTAAGATAATTATCTCCAGTTACAGAAAATATCCAAGTCCAAAAACTGTTATAAAACTACATAAAAATACATAACTTATATAATACAATGTTTAACCTATGTGTCCAACATATCCCCAGATAGCTTGTATCTGAGTGCTCAATTTGTCCGAAAAGCATTTAGAGCTCACTGTGACGAGACCAATCTCGCCACATTGCATTGGAGAAGCCTGGTTGCTCGCCTGCTGCCTTTGGACTATGGCCCCCTGTTAAAAGACATCTTTTTTACCTGCAGAAAAGCTTCATTCGTGCTTTTCTGCCCGGTGTTCGGTAGTTTTGGTTGAATGTGTTATACCCCTGATAGGAATCCCATGGAGCCCATTCATATGAAACTGACTGTAAAGACTTTGGCTCCATGGCGATTAAACTGTATTCGTGTGGTCTGAGCGCCATTCACTTAATAATGTGCGCTCAGACCTGAGCTATCTGGGGATATGTTACATGTCTGTGTTTTATGTAATAAATGTGACTTTATGTATTTTAAAGTGTTTTGTGTCTTTTTGAAACCATGTGCTTAATGGAGTCTTGTGTCTGTCCTGGGAGATAATTGAATTACTCTCCAGGATAGAAGACTCTGAAACTGGTTTGGGCCAGAAAGCCATGCTTCATTTAGTCACAAAGGACTTTTTACTAACTTTTGAACCCCTGGTCTGATTTAGGCCATTTTTTTATATGTTGTTCCCCTGAATGGATTGATTGTGAATATGTAATTTTATGTGAATGTGATGTATGGTTTTAGAGTTATGAAGGTTGGGTAGAAAGTATGTTTTAACTGTATGTATAATTGAGTTTCCTCTCAGGATAAGGGGAGGGAATATGTGGGATGTAACTGTGATGTGATTGGTTGTTTTATACCTCCCTGTGGGCGGTCCTGTATTTGCAAGACTGTAATAAAAACCAGGCTGGGTGTGCCAGCACCTCAGACCACTGCTTGACCCTCAACACGGAGCCTTGTCTCGTTCTTGGGGGGATTCACTGTATGCTGTTAGAGACTGATTGCCAGGAATGTAAGTTGCTTGAGTGCTTTTCCTGTTCAGCTGCTAGCAGCTATTCGTGAGGTTCCAGTTCGGGAATTTGGAGTGCTACTTGGTATCCTGTTCGGGAGTTTGGTGTTCTGCAGTAGCTGGGCCTGCATCTCTGGAAAGGGGGACGATCGCCTAAACGGTTTTTACCCCTTGTGAGCAAAACGGTCCGTTACACTCACCAATACAGCTGGATCGCCATGGGGTTAAACAATAGCAAGGGCTGATGAGAGATTAATGATGGACAAAGCAGCTTGTTTCAAATGGTCTGGCAGTGTCCCTGGGACAACGCCCTGCTGGAGAACAATGGGACAGGAAAAAGGGGAAGATGCACATACTCCCATGGAATCAAAGGGGCAGAAGCAGTGCAAAAAAATCCAATATGCCCAAATAACGTTTTTAAAGGGCAAACTCTCCCAGGTGCCATAGTCACACGGCAAGAGGTTGGCAATTGGTCCTCTCCAGGCACAAGTGGTGAAGGGCACTTCGCCACAATTACTTTAACACTCAAAGCATGGATCCATTTCTCTCTGCCAATAGCAGAACACTTGGTCAACTTCCCCATCATCTGACTTCTTCTTTCTAGAGAATATCTTATCTCTTTCATATCTTATAATTGCATTTTTCTCACAGATTTTTACACACTAGGTGAAGCATAGGTAATGCAGACAATTAGACAATTAAATAAATACTCTAAACACCTATAGCACTTTAAGCACTTTAGCTTTCTGAAGTGACTTATGTGTGATGAGTGTGTCCTATTTGTTTTATTTTACAAAAAGTAAATAAAACAAAAAAATTCACATTCTTAAATTTACCTTGTTACAACCCCATGGCTGACAACTTGTCCTCTTAACTCCTGGTTGCTTAGCTCACTGGAACTACAGTTGTGCTCAAAAGTTTGCATACCCTTGGAGAATTGGTAAAAAAAACCATGAGTGATCAGGCAAAACACATTTCTTTTATTTCTTATGGGATTCATATTCAACTGTAGGTTATAACAGAATGGCACAATCATAAAACAAAACATGGCAACAAAGAAACAAATGAAATGACCGCTGTTCAAAAGTCTGCGTACCCTTAGTTCTTCATACTGTGTATTGCCCCCTTTAGCATCAATGACAGCGTGCAGTCTTTTGTAAGAGTTGTCCGAGGCCCCTAATTCCTGCAGGTGGTATAGCTGCCCATTCGTCTTGGCAAAATGCCTCCAGGTCATGCAGAGTCTTTGGTCATCTTACACGAACTTACGTTTAAAATCTCCCTAGAATGGCTTGATGAAATTAAGGTCAGGAGACTGTGATCACCACTCCATAACGTTCACCTTTGTCTGCTGTAAGCAATGGAAGCTTAACTTGACCTTGAGGTCATTGTCATGAAGGAAAGTTCAAGAGTGTCCCATGCACAGCCTTTGTGCGCAAGAATGCAAATTGTCTGTTTTTTCTGATAACATGCTGCATTCATCTTGCCATCAGTTTTCACAAGATTCCCTGTGCCCTTAGACCTCACACCCTCTAAAACATCAGTGAGCCACCAACATGCTTCTTAGTGGAGATGGTATTCTATTCACTATAGGCCTGTGGGAAATTAACCTTTAATTGCCATTTAACCTGTATGTGTCACCTTGAGTGTTTGTAACAAGGACAAACACTCAGGGGTATGTAAAGTTTTGATCAGGGCCCTTTGGGTGATTTATGTTACAATTATGATCTAAAAATGAGCCAAACAACTATATGATAATAAATGGCTTCATATGATCACTATCCTGCAATACAATAATTTTTTAAATGATCAGTCATATTTTTAAAATCAATTCCAAAATTTCACAATTTCTGCCAGGGTATGCACATTTATGAGTACACCTGTAATGTTTGCATTTGCATGCATGGGTGTGTTTGGATGCAGTGTTGTATTTTAAATGTGGATACACATTTGTGTGTAGTGTTGGTGTTTGGATGGGTTTGTATATAATTTTGGAATTTGCATTCAGGGGTGTGTTGTTATGTAATGTTGGTGTTTGCAGGTGTGTGTATGCTAGCTGTGTTTGATTATTGGTATGTATGCACATACATACTTACACAGATCTACATACACATTAATACACAGATACACACACTGACACATGCACACACCTGGACACATACACACATCTTGATGCATACACACACATTGACAAACATATACACAAACTGACACATACACAAATACCCCATTTTCCCACATTAAAGATGGCCCTGAATTTGGGGTCTGATAGAATTCCACCACTGCCTCCTCTGCTGCCGGAAGCTGTCACTAAGCTAAGCCTGGCCAGTTGCTCCATGCTCTTTGTTACACACATACCCTCACCAATTTAGTGATAAGTGGGGTAAAAAGAATGGTAGACTTATTTTATAATATACAGGTTCCTTTAATGATATCCCAGAATATATTCTGACAAGAGCAAATATAACCAAACACATACAGTGGATTCAGCTAAAGATTTACAAAAAACAAAAGCACAATATTTTAGCAATAGTTAAATTGCGATACATGCACTAACAATGTGGCACTCACAAAATGGTGCCTCCCCTTGGAGGCTGATCAAGGACCCCTGCTCTTGGCCTTTGTACCAGTATAGACGATAGGACTCCAGAAAGTTATAATATGAATTTTTTGTTTCTGCAATAAAACCTTTTAATTGTATTGCTTTCTGGAGTCCCATCGTCTATACTGGTCCAAATTTCATATTGGGCAATTTTCAATCCAGCGAGGCTTGCAATCTATAAAGCATAGGCTTACGCATCATTGCAAAATGTATATTTTTCTAATAAGTGATAGACTGAAAGTTGATAGCTGTGCACGTTAACAGGTAATGAACAGATCTGGGTGTTTGGACATGTTCCGTGCCGTTAAGTGTCCTAACTGCGAAAGCCTTAAGCATTTCTGCTCATTCCACACATTATATAGTATAACATTCACTGACACCTAACTTTAAATATAAATCACTCAGAATATAGCCATCTGCCCGCCCTCCTCCTATAAAAAGGGCTATTAAGGAGTTAAAGGACATTTGTTCATTTGGACACTTAAAAGTAAACATTTCATACATTGTATCCCTTTAATTCTAAGGACATTTTACTTATCCCGCGCAATGGACCTGGGGATAATGCAACGTTTCTTCCAGATGAAGGTTCTATCCTTTCTGTATTTTCTCATACATTACACAGGTAAGGAAATGATTCACAGAACATGGTCTTATAACCACACATTTAATAATAGCATTGTATTAATTACCTAGGTTAGTAACAATGTTTTATGTATGTTATATTACATTTGTGTTATTATTTGATTATGCAGTGCACCATGTTCATTAGCAAATTGTAGATACTCAGTATCATTATACAGAGCGTTGTGTTCATTAACAGTGTATAGATACTCTGCATCATTATACATGGCAGTGTGTTAATTATCGGTGTGAAAATATTCCGTATCATTATACAGAGCAGTGTATTGATTATTAATGTATAGTTACTCATAGAAACATAGAATGTGACGGCATTTCGCCCATCTAGTCTGCCCAATTTTCTAAATACTTTCATTAGTCCCTGGCCTTATCTTATAGTTAGGATAGCCTTATGCCTATCCCACGCATGCTTAAACTCCTTTACTGTGTTAACCTCTACCACTTCAGCTGGAAAGCTATTCCATGCATCCACTACCCTCTCAGTAAAGTAATACTTCCTGATATTATTTTTAAACCTTTGTCCCTCTAATTTAAGACTATGTCCTCTTGTTGTGGTAGTTTTTCTTCTTTTAAATATAGTCTCCTCCTTTACTGTGTTGATTCCCTTTATATATTTAAATGTTTCTATCATATCCCCCCTGTCTCGTCTTTCCTCCAAGCTATACATGTTAAGATCCTTTAACCGTTCCTGGTAAGTTTTATAACTCAGCATTGTTATTGTGTGTGGGTGATTAGTGCGTTAATACTCTCTATAATTTCAATAAAAAATCTTTAAAAATGTAAATGTTAATATAATCTTCCATCTTTCTATCTTGTATTCATTACACTGTATGTAATACTCTGTATTACTAGACTTTGACTCTCCTCTGGTGACATATTAAAGCAGCCTTGAAGAGAGGAGCACCTTTAAGACTCCATCAGGGGCCCATTCAGCGTATTCCATTTAGGTGTGTACTCACTTTTGTTGCCAACAGTTTAGACATTAATGGCTGTGTATTGAGTTATTTTGAGGGGCCAGCAAATTTACACTGTTATACGGGCTGTCCACTTACTACTTTACATTGTAGCAGAGTGTCATTTCTTCAGTGTTGTCACATTAAAAGATATAATAAAATATTTACAAAAATGTGAGGGGTGTACTCACTCTTGGGAGATACTGTATATGTAAGGCAGGATGCCTGGAGTTGTGGGAGGCTTATATCTGCTACGTCCTCCCATCTTCCTCCTGACTTTTAAGCCTGTGTTTTTTGGAAACCGACCCACCTCTCCTTTTTTATACTCTTTCAATAGGTGAATCCTCTTTTTCAGGCCTACCCGGTTCATCGGGTTCGGCACACTACAAATGACTTGCTACTACTAGTACAACTTAATACTTATTCTATGCCTAAGCAGTTGACCCGCTACACAAATATATATATAGTTTGTCTGAGGTGCTTCTTCCAAAAAGAGAAACAGTAAACATATGTATATTGACATAGTACTAAAATATATATATGCACATGGATCCAGCACTCACTCTCCCGGTCTTGTCCTTGCCTGGGTGAAAATGACTTCTGCCAAAATATACGTTACAAGGAAGGTGCACTCACAGGACTAAATAAATCTGGAAGTTTTATTGTGCAATCAAACACCAGAAAATGTGTCAATGTTTGAGTCCTCTCGGTAAAAGTACTTATTACTTCTTAGAAAGAAAGATATGATTAATTTTAACATTGAAGCATGCAATACATTTATTGTACATGTCTCACACATTCTTGAAAATGATGATTGTTGTCTGGTTCACTTTTCCCCAGAATTATTTATACAATACACAAATCATTCCCAAATAACGTGCTATCTCTCCAGTAACTCATTCCTAAAATCAAATTTCCTTTTTTTTTCCAGTTCCAGGCACGGCATCATCCATCAAAACAACCACCCCCGATGCCAGACTCTGCCAGTGTCCATGTGCCGTGATTTATCTTGGCTACTGCTTCAGATCGCCGATCTGCGCTCCATGTCCAAGTGAGATTGTGTTTTATATTAAAACAACTAAACCGTCTGCGTATTAGGTTACATTATGATCACGTGTTGTGGTTTGTTATGCAGATCATTCCTAAAAGTGGTCATAGTGCTGGGTTCAGGGGGTACAACAGCCATGTCCTTATATCCAAACATGCCATTCCCACCAATTAATTGATCTAAAGCCAAAGGCCATTACCACATCTTATAAAGCAGTATTATTCTCTGTCTGTCTGATCTCTTGCTCCATACGGACGTTGTCCCTAAGCACTTCACACACCCCTGCTAAAGTATCAATGTTGGGTTGCACGTCATTTGATTAAATTCCTATCTCGAGACAAATGCACAAACATGCTCATAATCGTATGTGCTTATCTATTACTTTGTTTCTGTAACCTATCTTGCATTGATGCTATAAAAACAAACATTTCAATAAAAAGAGATTGACAAAAAAAAAAAAAAGGTCAAGATGTAGGTAGAAGTGTGACTTTCCATATTGTTTCAAAGTTAATGTTAAGAAATAAATCTACATTATGTATTGAGTTCAAACAAGTATTGATAAACCAGAATAGCCTTGTGGAAAGTTATCACAAATAACCCCAATCAATTTGTAAGAATGTATTCAAAACTCAGTAACACTAAATATAGATAAACAAATATCAAACCATTAATCTATAAACCTAAAGATACTTCACTCAAATAAGATATAGGTTGTAAACCTTAGAAATGAATCCACACTTTTTAGAAATAAATAAATAAATCATACCAATTATTCTGATGAAAGTGGTCAGGTTGTTGGTGGAAGGTTCATATATCGATGATGTAATGTGACATCTCAGAATGGACTGCTCTATGAAACATTGGTTTTCCCACAATCACCGTAGATTCTTTATATTTGATCTAAAATTCTAACAGGTTCTCAGGGATTGAATGGGATATAAACAAAAATCATTCTTCTGCTGAGGTTAAAGATGTAATGATATTCAATTAACTCATTTTACCTAAAAATAGACACTTTTGAAGGAGCAAACTTGAAACAGTCATTTGTATTAACTGAACTTATTTGTGATGCTGTGCTTAAAGGACCACTATAATGGATCTTATCTGCCGTCACATTCTATGTTTCTATACTATAGGAGTTTAAGCATGCGTGGGATAGGCATAAGGCTATCCTAACTATAAAATAAGCCTAGGGACTAAAGAAAGTATTTAGAAAATTGGGCAGACTAGATGGGCCGAATGGTTTTTATCTGCCGTCACAGTCTATAGTGCAAGGAAAACAAACTCGTTTTGCTGGCACTATAGTATTAATAGGTCCCACCGTCATGGTCCCCCTCCCATGGGCTCTAGAATGAGGAAGGGGTTAAACACTTATCTTTCTCCAGCGCAGGGCTCCCTTGGCGCTGGGGACTCTTCTCCTTCATCTGCCAAATGCGCATGTGTGGCAAGAGCCGTGCGCGCATTTAGTCAGTCCATAGGAAAGCATTTTCATTGCTTTCCTATGGACGCAAGCGTGTTGTCACTGTGAAAATTTAGGATAAACCCTAGATGGACCTGGCACCCAGACCACTTCATTAAGCTAAAGTGGTCTGGATGCCTATAGTGGTCCTATAAAAAATCATAACTGACCAGTGCAGTAAGTATACTGAAACTGGTAAAAATCGTGGGCTGTGGAGGGCAGGATAGAGTATTGGATAGACTCTCAGTTAGTGTAAAAGGTAATGTAAGTACAATGCACAATGGTTGGAATACATTAAAAGCCGTGGGCTGTGGTGGGCAGGATAGAGTATTGGATAGACTCTCAGTTAGTGTAAAAGGTAATGTAAGTACAATGGACAATGGTTGGAATACATTAAAAGTCGTGGGTTGTGGAGGGCAGGATAGAGTATTGGACAGACTCTCAGTTAGTGTAAAAGGTAATGTAAGTACAATGCACAATGGTTGGAATACATTAAAAGTCGTGGGCTGTGGAGGGCAGGATAGAGTATTGGATAGGCTCTCAGTTAGTGTAAAAGGTAATGTAAGTACAATGCACAATGGTTGGAATACATTAAAAGCCGTGGGCTGTGGTGGGCAGGATAGAGTATTGGACAGACTCTCAGTTAGTGTAAAAGGTAATGTAAGTACAATGCACAATGGTTGGAATACATTAAAAGTCATGGGCAGGATAGAGTATTGGATAGGCTCTCAGTTAGTGTAAAAGGTAATGTAAGTACAATGGACAATGGTTGGAATACATTGAAAGCCGTGGGATGTGGAGGGCAGGATAGAGTATTGGATAGGCTCTCAGTTAGTGTAAAAGGTAATGTAAGTACAATGCACAATGGTTGGAATACATTAAAAGCTGTGGGCTATGGTGGGCAGGATAGAGTATTGGACAGACTCTCAGTTAGTGTAAAAGGTAATGTAAGTACAATGGACAATGGTTGGAATACATTGAAAGCCGTGGGCTGTGGTGGGCAGGATAGAGTATTGGACAGACTCTCAGTTAGTGTAAAAGGTAATGTAAGTACAATGGACAATGGTTGGAATACATTGAAAGCCGTGGGCTGTGGAGGGCAGGATAGAGTATTGGACAGACTCTCAGTTAGTGTAAAAGGTAATGTAAGTACAATGGACAATGGTTGGAATACATTAAAAGTCGTGGGCTGTGGAGGGCAGGATAGAGTATTGGATAGGCTCTCAGTTAGTGTAAAAGGTAATGTAAGTACAATGCACAATGGTTGGAATACATTAAAAGCCGTGGGCTGTGGTGGGCAGGATAGAGTATTGGACAGACTCTCAGTTAGTGTAAAAGGTAATGTAAGTACAATGCACAATGGTTGGAATACATTAAAAGCCGTGGGCTGCGGTGGGCAGGATAGAGTATTGGACAGACTCTCAGTTAGTGTAAAAGGTAATGTAAGTACAATGCACAATGGTTGGAATACATTAAAAGCCATGGGCTGTGGTGGGCAGGATAGAGTATTGGACAGACTCTCAGTTAGTGTAAAAGGTAATGTAAGTACAATGGACAATGGTTGGAATACATTAAAAGCCGTGGGCTATGGAGGCCAGGATAGAGTATTGGACAGACTCTCAGTTAGTGTAAAAGGTAATGTAAGTACAATGGACAATGGTTGGAATACATTAAAAGCCGAGGGCTGTGGAGGGCAGGATAGAGTATTGGACAGACTCTCAGTTAGTGTAAAAGGTAATGTAAGTACAATGCACAATGGTTGGAATACATTAAAAGCCGTGGGCTGTGGTGGGCAGGATAGAGTATTGGACAGACTCTCAGTTAGTGTAAAAGGTAATGTAAGTACAATGGACAATGGTTGGAATACATTAAAAGCCGTGGGCTGTGGAGGGCAGGATAGAGTATTGGATAGGCTCTCAGTTAGTGTAAAAGGTAATGTAAGTACAATGCACAATGGTTGGAATACATTGAAAGCCGTGGGCTGTGGAGGGCAGGATAGAGTATTGGATAGGCTCTTAGTTAGTGTAAAAGGTAATGTAAGTACAATGCAGATGAATATAAAATAGAAAATTTTCACCGGATACATAAACCAGATACAACGGCTCCACATCTCCCAAGAGATGTAATAGTGAGTTTTTCCTCATTATCATTGAGAAATAATTTAATGAAAGCCTGCCGTACCAAACCCCGAACAAATTCTATTTACAAAGACATAATTTTTTTGCAAGACTTATCTTATCATACCAGGACTTGGAGGAAATCTTTCTCTATCGTGACGGATTTTTTAAGAAAAGCAGAGATCAGGTTTCAATGGGCCTATCCAACATCTTTAAGATTTACTTGGAAACAAGAAAGAAAAATTTTTTTGGATGCAAATGAAGCAAATAGTTGGTTATCAAGTATTAATAAAAAAGCTTGAAGGGTCTGTTGCGGCGGAGAGGAAGATGGAAGGAAGAGAGAAGAGAGGAGAAGAGAGAGGAGGGAGAGAGGAAGGAATGAAAGAGGAAGAAAATTAACTTTTTTTTTTTTTTTTTTCACTCATATAGAATCACTTAATTGTGCTTTGCACAATTTGCTAATTTGTTGATGTTATTGGGGCTTGTTTTCACTTTAAAGCTACTAGTCAATTGAGAATTAAGTGTATGCACACAAGCATTTGGAACATAAGGATTTAAAAGCAAATATGTCTAAGTATTGATATCAATTAGATTTGAACTCAACGAGGTGGTTAAAAGAAAGTTATTCACATGTATTAGTAAGTTAAGTAGAAACAGATTTATTTAAAGTAAAGAATCACAGAGTAACTGATCTAAGTATAAAATAATGGAAGAATTTTTTTTTTTTTTTTTTTATTTTTTTTCTCTCCACTCATATAGAATTACTTAATTGTGCTTTGCACAATTTGCTAATTTGTTGATGTTAATGGGGCTTGTTTTCATTTTAAAGCTACTAGTCAATTGAGAATTAAGTATATGCACACAAGCACTTGGAACATAAGGATTTAAAAGCAAATATGTCTAAGTATTGATATTAATTAGATTTGAACTTAACGAGGTGGTTAAAAGAAAATTATTCACATGTATTAGTAAGTTAAGTGGAAATAGATTTATTTAAAGTAAAGAATCACAGAGTAACTGATTTAAGTATAAAATAATGGAAGAAAAAATTTTTATTTTTTTTTTCTCTTCTCTCTCTCTCCCTCTTGGAGAGAGATTGCAAACTTGTAAATATTACTACCTCTTTCTGGATACGCCCACTTAGTGTCTAATTTAAAGACACAGTAAAGACTGAATTTCTATATGAAAATTTACAGTCTTTGTGATAAAAAAGGAGGATTTCCTCCTATGATTTTAATATTTTGTTCTATGTGTTTGTGTAGATATGTTTATGCAGCAATAGGGAAGGGCAATGGTTATCGAGTGGAAAGGGATGCAGGGAGGTTTTTGAAAATAATATGATAAAAATGCTTACACTTAATGTTCAGGGATTGAATACTATAGCGAAAAGAAATCTATTGTACAAATACCTCAGTGAAAAACAATTGAATTTAATATTCCTACAAGAAACTCACTGGAGACAAGTGGATAAACAAAATTGGGGGGGTAAAAGATTTCCACTTATAATTCAAGCTTCCAATAAGGAAAAAAAAAAATGTGGAGTAGCTGTGGTATTTGGAGAAAAGATTAAAGTTGAAGTAATTCATCAAATACAAGACACTAAAGGCAGGTATTTAATAATAATATGCAAAATTGACTCTATACTTTTTACATTATGTAATATATATCTTCCCAATCATTTACCAGTTGCTTATTTAAAAACAATTCTGGAAAAAGTAGATGAAGTTAAAGTGGGAAAGTTAATAGTGGCGGGGGATTTCAATGCTGTACTAGACCCTCAGATAGATAAAAAATTAATGAAAGGAAATATTTTAAATCAGATGGTTATAAAACAAGCAAAAGCCTTAAAAAAAATTAAAGATGAATATAATCTATTTGATATTTGGAGAATTTTTAATCCTAATGAGAGAGACTATACGCATTTTTCTAAAGTGCATTTTTCCTATTCAAGATTAGACATGATTTGGGTCGACCCAAGTATTATTGATATGACCAAAAAAACAAAGATTGACGAGATAGTATGGACAGATCATGATGGAGTTTTTTGTGAAATGATTTTTAGTACATTTAAAAGAGAAGCTTATACTTGGCGGTTAAGAGATAATTTGCTTTGTTGTGAATCAAAAAAAACTCATATAAGAGATAATATAAAAAATTATTTTAAAGAAAATATCTCAGAAAATATTGATTCATCTATTTTGTGGTGTGCCTTTAAGGCCGTTATAAGAGGTCATATTATCAAGTTACAAAGCCAACTTGATAAAAATAATACTTTGGCATTTTTACATACAAAATTAAGAGATTTGACTAATATCAATAAACAATCTCCATCTTCTGAAATTTATGAAAAAATATTAGAACTTAAAGAAAAAATAAAGCAAAAATTAATGGACACGATAGCTAAAAATATGGTTAGACTAAAATTTAAATATTATTCCAAAGGCAATCGAGCTGAAAAGATGCTATCCCAAAAACTTAGAAAACAAAAAGTACAAAATAAGGTAGACAAAATAATACAGAACGGAAAAATAGCACTAACCCCCAGAGAGATTGGAAAGTGTTTTAATGAATACTATTCCAATCTATACAATATTCCTCAGATTAATACAGATGAGGATATTAAAAACTATTTAAATAATATAAAGAAGCCTCAATTAACTTCTATTGAAAATGATTTCTTAAATAAACCTATAACTATGGAGGAGACTATGAAAGCAATAAATGATTTAGAAAAATCTAAAACACCAGGCCCGGATGGGTTTAGCAACCTATTTTATAAAACATTTAAAGATTTAATATGTCCACATTTGACCTCTGCTTTTAACATAGCGGCAAACAGAGGATTTTTACCAGCAGAGATGCTAAAAGCTAATATCTTGCCTATTCTAAAAAATGATAAAAACCCCACTGATATCAAAAACTACCGTCCGATATCTTTAATAGATGTTGACACTAAGTTATACGCTTCGGTTTTGGCTGCTAGAATAAAAAAACTTCTTCCACTAATCATCCATAAAGATCAAATAGGATATGTTCCAGGTAGAAATTCCTATACAAGTATAAGGAAAATTATTAATATCTTGGATGATGCAAATAGATATGATGTTCCAGTTCTGACTCTGTCGATTGATGCTGAAAAAGCATTCGACAGAGTCAGCTGGAAATATTTAGAAGCCGTTTTACAACATTATGGATTGGAAGGTTGGATTAAGAAAGCTATAATGGCACTATATGTAAATCCTGTTGCACGAACTATTGGACCTAATATAGTCGCCCCATGGTTCCAACTTAGAAATGGTACCCGACAGGGTTGTCCCCTCTCACCATTGCTCTACTTGCTGACTATTGAGCCATTGGCTGAGAATATTAGGAATAATAAAGAGATCCATGGTTATAAAATAATGGATGAGGATCAAAAAATTAGCTTATATGCTGATGACATTTTAATTACTCTTACAAACCCTAAAAATTCTTTGGAACGCATAATGCAAGAAATAGAGCGATATAGCTTCATATCAAATTATAAGTTAAATATAAATAAATCCTTGATACTAGATGTTAACCTAAGTAAAAGGATACAACGAGAGATTAAAAACAAATATGATTTTATTTGGGTTAAAGAAAGTATGGATTACTTAGGAATTAAAATAACTAGAGAGACAAATAAGATTATGGAAGTAAATTTCCTAACATTATTATTAGATCTCAATAAATGGTTAAAAGATCGCAGAAACCTAGAGATTACTTTTTTGGGGCGAATAAATGTTATCAATTCATATGTTATACCAAAGTGGAATTATATGTTTCAAATGTTACCTTTACATATCCCAATCCATTGGCTTCAATTAATACAAAGAAGTTTTACTCAATACATCTGGAAAGGCAAGAAGCCGAGATTGAAACAGTCAATATTAGCGCAGAAAATATATAAAGGTGGACTTGATTATCCACTCATAATGAATAACTTTAAAGCAGCTATTACCCTACATGTCTATAGAATGCAAATGAAAGAAAATAAAGATGAGGGATGGTATAAAATGGAATTGAAGGCAGGAGAAGTTTCTAGCTTAGATTGTTTAATCTGGAATATAAATAAAATGCCAAAGAAAAAAGAATATGCCAGTATTATTCTAACTCAATTACTGGAAAATTGGTTAAAAATTAAAAAAGTAATGAATATAGAAAAAAAAGTTCCAAGTTATTTAGAGTTAGATATTGTAGAAAAACAAGTGGAAGACTTAAACTTAAATAATTGGAAAAAAGTAGGGATAACGACTCTGGACCAATTATTGACAGAAGGATTAATTAAAACCTTTGCTCAAATAACAAAGATACACAATCTCCCTCCTAGAGAGGTGTTTAATTTTTTAAGACTTAAAAGCTATATAAATACACATCTAATAATACCAAAATCTAATTTAAGCAATTCGATAGATTTATTATTTACATCAAAAAAAGTTAATAAACCACTTTCTAAAGCTCTAATACTAATTAAATCAATAGCTGAAGACACAAATCCTACTGCTATACAGGCTTGGAAACAAGACTTGAATATCGATATAAATCTGAATCAATGGGGTTCTTCAATGATGGATGTTAAGAAGAATATACATTCATTAAATTTATTAGAAACGCACTTTAAAGTTTTAAATAGGTGGTACTTAGTACCAGCTAAATTGAATAAAATTTACCCTCTAGTAAATCCTATCTGTTGGAGATGCAATAGTATTAGAGGCAATTTTAGACATATTTGGTGGGATTGCTATAAATTAAAAAATCTCTGGTTGAAAATGCAGCATTTTATATCTAACAATTTAAAACTCGAGTTGATTATCTCTCCAGAGGTAGTTCTACTTCATCTAAATTGGCCTCATATGACATATGAATTAAAAGCAATCCTTATACATCTGTTTTTAGCGGCTAAAATAGTAATTGCGAGATGGTGGAAAAGGGATTTAGAAGTCCCCTGGAAGAAAGTTAAAACTCAACTCGAGTTTCAGATTAGAATGGAGCTGATGCTAAGTAAACAAAGACTAAGCAATAAGATTTCTGTTTGGTTAAAGTGTATTGAGATGATTGATGTATAAAATAGTGTCGTTCAATTAACAGTAGAACAATTCCATGAACACTGCAAATAATTATGAGATTTATCTAAATGATATTACCACTCTATTATGGAAGTCTTTCTGATGTATTTTTCTTCTCCCTCCCCTATTTTGCTGCTGTGTTGTTTGTTTGTATTACAAATGTATATTTGTATGATATTGGTATTTGTATGATATTTGTATTTAATGAGATTTAAAAGAAAAAAATTCAAAATAAAGATTAAATATTCAAAAAAAAAAAAAAAAGCCGTGGGCTGTGGAGGGCAGGATAGAGTATTGGACAGACTCTCAGTTAGTGTAAAAGGTAATGTAAGTACAATGCACAATGGTTGGAATACCTTAAAAGCCGTGGGCTGTGGTGGGCAGGATAGAGTATTGGACAGACTCTCAGTTAGTGTAAAAGGTAATGTAAGTACAATGGACAATGGTTGGAATACATTGAAAGCCGTGGGCTGTGGAGGGCAGTATAGAGTATTGGACAAACTCTCAGTTAGTGTAAAAGGTAATGTAAGTACAATGCACAATGGTTGGAATACAGTAAAAGCCGTGGGCTGTGGAGGACAGGATAGATTATTGGACAGACTCTCAGTTAGTGTAAAAGGTAATGTAAGTACAATGCACAATGGTTGGAATACATTAAAAGCCGTGGGCTGTGGAGGGCAGGATAGAGTATTAGATAGGCTCTCAGTTAGTGTAAAAGGTAATGTAAGTACAATGCACAATGGTTGGAATACATTAAAAGCCGTGGTTGGATATTCGTTTTCAGTTCAGCTATTTTGTCCTAAATTCATTTGTGTTTTAATTCACCACAGTTTTAAAATTTGTAAATAAGCCTAACAGTCCTTTTTCTATATTTAATCTAATTACTTATTGGTAAACACACAGTAATTGCACTGCACCATTAAGATACATTTTATTACAAACTGCCATTTGTCTGTGTATGGGTCGGTGTAGTGAGCGTTCCAATTTCAGAATTCTAAGCTTAAACACAGCTGAAGCAGTTTGTGATTCCCAATTCCAGCTGTGACACCATAAAATGGGATTATTGATGATTGATAGCTAGGAGACATTCTTTAAATCTTGATCATATCCACAAATCAAATAATACATGACCAATTGAGGAAGAAAAAGGAGGAGCGATAAAGCCAATCTATAATTCTATGTTAGCAGGGCCGGTGCAAGGATTTTTGCCGCCCTAGGCAAAAGTAAAGTTTGCCGCCCCCTCCCCCCCGTGACATCACAATGCCCCACCCATATGACCTGCCATGTTAACTAACGCTAGTGCTGCAGTGCCGCTGTGTTTACATTAAAAGGCCTGCAGGGACAGGCTATAGACACCAGGACCACTACATTAAGGTGCAGTGGTTCTGGGGACTATAGTGTTTCTTTAATGTGAGGTAAATTAGAGATTAGTGCCACGAATAATATACTAGATTACCTACTTACAAGCAGATGAGGATGATGATGGGCTCTAGCTGCAGTCTGGCTCCACTGGTCTGGTGTATAACAGGATCTCTGGAGGCTGTTTGTAACTGTGGTCACAAAAATCAATGTTCTGGGAGAACGGGAAGCAGCTCCATTTTTTTGGGGGCCCTTTACACAGCTCAAGGTCTGGGTCCCAGGGTCCACCTTCGTGTTCCACCAATGAGTTTGTTCACAGGGGGTGGAGTGTGTAGGGGATGTCCTGATTTGTGTGTAAGGAATGCATTGTGTGAACTTTGTTTGTATGTGTAAGGGCTGCAAGGTGTGTTTCTGTGTATGTAAGGGATGAAGTGTGTGAGTCTGTAAGGGGTGCTTTGAGTGTGTTTAAGGGGTGCATTGAGTGTGTGTAAGGAATGCATTGTGTGTTTCTGTGTGTGTAAGGGATGCATTGTGTGTAAGGGTTGCATTGCGTGTGTGTGTGTAATGCATTGTGTGTTTTTCTGTGTGCAAGGGGTTCATTGTCTTTGTGTGTAAGGGGTGCATTGTGTGTGATTGTGTGTGTGTGTGTGATGGATGTCAATCTCTCCCCCCTCCCTTGTCACTCTCTTCTCCCCCCCTCCCTTGTTACTCTCATTCCCCCTCCCTCCCCTGTCACTCCCCCCTCCCTGTCAATTTCTCTCTCCCCGTCAATTCCCCTCCCTGTCAATGTCTCCCCCCTCCCTGTTAGTTCCCCCCTGTTAGTTTCTTCCCCCCACCTCCCTGTTAGTTTCTTTCCCCCCACCTCCCTGTTAGTTTCTTTCTCCCCCCTCCCGTCAGTTTATTTCTTCCCCCCTCCCCTCCCTGTTTCTTTCTTCCCCCTCCCTGTTTCTTTCTTCCCCCTCCTTCCCTGTTTCCTTCTCCCCCCTCCCTCCCTACCTGTTTCCTTCTCCCCCCTCCCTCCCTCTTTCTTCCCCCTCCCTCCCTGTTTCTTTCCCTCCCTCCCTGTTTCCTTCTCCCCCCTCCCTCCCTCTCTGTTTCTTTCTTCCCCCTCCCTCCCTGTTTCTTTCTTTCCCCTCCCCTCCCTGTTTCCTTCTTCCCCCTCCCCTCCCTGTTTCCTTCTTTCCCCCCTCCCTCTTTCTTCCCCCCTCCCTCCTGTTTCTCCCCCCTCCTTCCCCTCCTCCATGTTTCCTTCTCCCCCCTCCCTCCCTGTTTCTTTCTCCCCCTCCCTCCCTGTTTCTTTCTCCCCCTCTCTCCCTCCCTGTTTCTTTCTCCTCCTCTCTCCCTCCCTGTTTCTTTCTCCTCCTCTCTCCCTCCCTGTTTCTTTCTCCTCCTCTCTCCCTCCCTGTTTCTTTCTCCCCCTCTCTCCCTCCCTGTTTCTTTCTCCTCCTCTCTCCCTCCCTCTGTTTCTTTCTTCTCTCCTCCTCTCCCTCCCTCTCTGTTCTCTTTTTTTTCCTCTCCCTCTCTGTTTCTTCCTCCCTCCCTCTCTGTTTCTTTCTTCTCCCCTCCCCCCTACCTGTGTAGTAGCGTGGCCGAGCCTAGTATAGTCCGCGGGTACAGGGAGCTGTTGTTTCCTGTACCCGGCCGGACTAACAGGAAGTGAACACTCAGTGTGCACTTCCTGTTAGTCCGGCCGGGTACAGGAGACAGCTGCTCTCTGTACCCTCGGACTATCAATGCTGCCGGGCTCGGCCACGCTACAGCAAAGGAAGCTGACAGGAGGGAGCGCTGAACGCTGAGCGCTCCCTCCTGTCAGCCTCTCCTCAGGTTGCGCCCGGGCGGTGCGGTCCGCCCTCATGGACGCACCGCCCGGGCAAAGCTGCAGCCGCCTGAGGCTCTCTACAGAGCGCTCGGGCGGCTGCAGCATGGGGGGGCCGGCGCTCCTGGCGGCGCCCCTTCCCAAGGGGCGCCCTAGGCGGCTGCCTAGTCCGCCTTACAGGTAGCGCCGGCCCTGTATGTTAGTATATTCTTTTCTGCTAAGGTTATGCTATTTGTATGTATTCGGTTTATTAGTGTCTGACATGTGCTGATTAAACATTACTAAGATGTATGTGTGGACAACACACGGATATTGTAAAATGCTGTGTCTGGTCATGAGATAAATCATTTTTTCAGAATTACAAGTTTCGATTTCAGTATCTTCCTTGCTTATTTGTAAAGTGTCTATTGTAATTTTTGTTTGTGTTAAAATCCTTATTTTGGGTTTTACACAGATCGACAGTAATGCACAATTACAATTTGGTAACATTGACAAGTCTAGGCGTGCTTTAACAGCGATCAGTCCAGGCTCTTAACCACAAGTGTTGGATCACAGTAACATTATACTTCCAGATACAATCTTTCATGTGTTTGTAGCCTGCAGTTCCCTATTAAACTTGTCTTTGTAGGCAATATGGCAGAACAAATGTGTGTTATTCGCTAGTGTAGTTGCAAAGTTACAGGTGCTATGTAACTAGTACTACATGTTACCAGGACCTCATGATATATACCTACTCTTCAGGTATTCTGCCATCTGTCCCTGTCCCTAGTATTCTAGATCCTCGACTCATCCAACATCTGTTATACGTCTGAAAAAATAAAATGTAGTAAAAAAAGTGGTAAAAAGGCATTCAAGGTGAATATAATAAAAAATGGGAAAAATTATATATAAATGCACACCACCTTCATATATATTATTAGTAGTACCACATTATGTGTGGGAAAAGTGATATGCCGCTGCACACTTAAGTGTTGTGATTCCAGACACAAACACACTCGTGGAGAAATTTCAAAAGAATAGAATAAGTGGAGCGCAAAATGGCAGAGAAACCTGCCTATAGACCTTATGTGAAGAATTTTTTTATTTTTTTTTAAATGTATACCTACGTTGTAGTAGATTCTCAATGGCATGCAAAGAGAAAATACAATAATAATCGTGCAGTATATCCAAATATTGATAAAAGTAAACAATTTTAATAACAAAAAAAAGCATACGAAATGGTTAAATACTGATTACAGTGTGTAAGTTGGTGAGATTTATGCGGGCAGAGAGGCTCCGTTACTCACAAGCGTTCTGTGTCAAATATCCAGACAATTGCAGCAGTCTGCAGAAGAAGTCCCAGAAGTCCTACCGGATTGAACAAACATGTGGTTCTGGCTCTGTCCGTGTCCCTCAGCTGTGGTCCCAATGAGCCGATAAGCCGGGGAAACTTTAGTCCGGTCACGGGGTCCAGCCTCTAACAGATAAACAGGGAATCACCTTTTCATCTGAATGCAGTGATATATTGATGTTTAAAACAATTTAGAAAAAAATAACCATACAGTGGTGTATAGTACAAACAGCTTTGGCAATATATATATCTAATCAATAAAAAAACAATACAGAATCAATAAAAATCAATAAAAATTAAAATTCAACGTTAAGCAGGAAATACAAATATTAAACCCACAAAATTACAAGATAGTGCAATAGCATTTATAGTTAAAGGGGAGAAAAAAATAATAAATGTAAAAAATCTGTTGTGAAAGACACTGAAAATATGTAGCACCAAGCTTTCTAAATATGTTTTATACAATAGTATATTGTGGCATAGAAACCATTTATCAATGTAGCGTATGAAGAATAGGAAAAAGCAGATAAAGTGCAACCGTATATATATATCTCGAAATTGAATAGGAGCAACGGAGATGCAATGAATATATGGTACAAATAATCACAAGATGTTACATTCAGGATGTAAAATATGAAAAAAAATCATTATAAAGAATAGCTATAAAAAATGGCACAACTCAAAATCTTTATTCATGCCATTTGGAATCAAAGTGTCATTGTATTCTTTTGTTATACGTCTACCATGACAACGTTGTGAGGCTCTACTCATTGCATGTGGCTTCTGTTTGGTCTTCCCATACCCAGTTATGTGGTGGCCGGACAGCTATGGTTAAATAGTCACCACACTAAAATAGCAAAATAAATAAACAAAATTCCTATGGGAGCCAAGGGACACTAGATCCCACCCTTATGATTATTATTATTATTATTATTATTATTTTAGGGCCACCACCCAGTGTCCATGGGTGTGTGCCCCCCATTTATTATTAATATTATTATTATTTTAGGGCCACCACCCAGCGTCTATGGGTGCTCCAATGGACAAGTCCCAGTACCAAATAGGACCAAACACTGAGTTACAAAAAAAAATAAATAGCTTGACAAAGGCCCTAAGGGGTTTGAACGTTGCTTTTTGGTCCTGGATTCTAAATAAATTGCCTTCACTTTGGAATTCATTGGAGTGCCTGGATTTATCTTTTATTTTTAAAATCTGGTGTTTAGTGAATCACCTAGGGCCGGATTAACATAGGGGCTGATGGAGCTGCAGCTCCAGGCCCAAGCCCATGAAATAGGCCCATAAAAAAAAAACATTTTTTTAAACTTTTTTTTCTTTTTTTACACACTACTCTTAGGTTTGCAACCTGCCTGGTATTTTATTTATTTTTTTGAGGCTTGCTGGCCGTGCCTGTATTGCAGTAATACCGGCAATACAAATGCAGATATTTTTCTCAGAATAAACAGAGATTACTCTGCAATACCAGCACCAGCCAGTAGGGGTCACTGTGTGTGGAGAGAGGCAGGGATAGGAAGTTACAGCATATCCCTCCCTGCCTCTTTGTACTCACTGATCCACAGGGGAGCAGCTACACAACACAGAGAGTCCAGACAGCAGCTCACAGCCTGCAGAGATAGCCTACAGCTCAGGTAAGTGAAGAATGGGTGGAAAGGCAGCAGGGAGATATGGGGACACTGAGAGACTAGGGGACACATGAGGACACTGGGAAACATGGGGACACTGGGAAACATGGGGACACTGAGACACTAGACATGGGGACACTGGGGACATGGGGACACTGAGACACTAGAAATGGGGACGCTGAGACACATGGAGACATGGGGACGCTGAGACACATGGGGACACTGTGAGACATAGGGACATTGGGAGACACATTGTGACATGGAGACACTAGGCACACAGTGTTTACATGTCTCCCAATGTCCCCGTGTCTCCCAGCCAGTGTCTCTAGTGTCTCAGTGTCCCCTAGTCTCCCAGTGTCTGTGTCCCCATGTCTCTCAGTGTACCCATGTCTCTTTGTCTCCCAGCCAGTGTCTCAGTGTCCCCATGTCTCCCAGTGTCTGTGTTCCCATGTCTCTCAGTGTACCCAGTGTCCCCATGTCTCCCAGTGTCCCCAAATGTCTCAGTGTCCCCATGTCTATGTCCACAAGTGCCCCATGTATCCTAGTGTCCCAAGTGTCTTTGTCCCCATGCCTCCCAGCCAGTGTTTCTAGTGTCTCAGTGTCCCCATGTCTCCCAGTGTACCCTAGTGCCCCAGTGTCTGTGTTCCATGTCTCTCAGTGACCCCAGGTGTCTTAGTGTCGCCAAATTTCTCAGTGTCCCCATGTCTCCCAGTGTCTGTCTGTTTGTCTCTGTGTCCCTAGTGTCTGTGTCCCCCTTTCTTCCAGTGTCTCCATGTCTGGATCCACAAGTGCCCCCATGTCTCCCAGTGTCCCCAAGTGTCTTAGTGTCACTGGATCGCTCAGTGTTCCCATGTCTCACTGTGTCCCCATGTCTCTCAGTGTCCCCAAGTATCCCAGTGACACAGGGCACACTGAGACATTGCGACACTGCGGGAAATGGGGACACAGACACTAGGAGACTAGGGGACTGGGCGACATGGGGACACTGACACTGTGATACATAGGGACACTGATGCCAGGTTGGCCTTCCAATCATTTTTTGGGCATTTTTTGGGGGCATGTTTGCCCATTTTGGCTGTTCTGGCCACGTGATTCACATCAGTGGCCCACCCTTTTACCCCGCCCATTGACTTCCTGCTTCAATGGACACTGCTGTTAGGGGGTATAGATTAACTTGAAAGATAAAAGCATAAATTAGAGAGAGATTAGCATAGAGTGTGTGTTTTCTTATAGCTGCATCCTTTGAGTTTCCCTCCAACACCATCGCCATCAGATACAGGACGCTTGAGAGGTATGACTGCATTCATGTTTTTGGTCGATAAGATTCTGTAATCAGGCCCATCATAATTGTCAGCACTAGGCCCACTGGGCTCTTAATCTGGCCCTGGAATCACCCTATATATTTTTTGTACTATGGTACAGATATGTGGTGTGATTAAGTGTCAGACATGTTTTTGATTATGTAAAATGTGTAGCGTTTATGCTGATGTTATATAATGTATATAATTAACCCCTTAAGGACCGGACTGTTTTTGCGATGTTGTACATTTGCGACCAGGCCTCTTTTTGTGGTGTTTGTGTTTAGCTGTAATTTTCCGCACTCTCATTTACTGTTCCCATACAAATTATATATTGTTTTTTTTCAGGACAAAAGAGGCTTTCTTTACATATCATTATTTATATAATCTCATGTAATTTAATTTAAAATAAATAAAAAAATATGGTGTAAAATTGAAAAAAATACATGTTTTTTTACTTGAAAAATCATTTACTCATCTACAAAAGCAAATGAAAAAACTGCTTAATAGATTCAAAATTTTGTCCTGAGTTTAAAAATACCCAGTGTTTACATGCTTTTTTTTGCAAGTTATAGGCCTATAGGTACAAGTAGGATAGTGCGGTTTCAAAACAAATTATTTAAATTTATCAATAGTGACATTGTAACACTATAAATCTCTGAATAACACCCCACATGTATGTCCAGTCTTTTTTAGTAGCCACTTGTCGAAAACACTGGCCAAAATTAGCGGTCATATTTGTTTGTGTGTAAAAAAAGTGAAAAACTAAATTGAATGCTAATTCTGCCCAGTATTTGTGACTAAGTGGCTACTAAAAAAGACTGGACATACCCCATTTGCAATACTTTGGGTTGTCTTCTTTTGCAAATGGTATGCCATCATGGGGGTAATTCTCATACCTGGGCTACCATACGCTCTCAAAGGCAACGTAACCAACGTAACCAACCTGGCCTTTTTCAATATAAAAATATTTGATCACTATATTTGACCCTGTAACTTTCAAAAACGCTATCAAATCTGTACATGTAACTTTCTATGACACCCTAAAACCTTTGGATGGGGGTTACTGTTATACTCGGGAGACTTTGCTAAACACAAATATTAGTGTTTCAAAACAGGAAAACGTATCACAACAATTATATCATCAGTAAAAGTGCTGTTTGTGTGTGAAAAATGAAAAAAAAAAGTAACTTTCACTGAAAATATAATCACTGTGATATGTTTTACTGTTTTGAATCACTAATATTTGTGTTCAGCGAAGTCTCCCGAGTAAAACAGTACCACCCATGTACAGGTTTTAGGGTGTCATAAAAAGTTACAGGGTAGAATATAGTGCTAGCAAATTAAATTATCTGGACTTTCGGCCTGGGTTGGCAGGCAGGTCCCTCAAATTGCAATCAATAAAATTACTTAATTATGTAAAAATATTACATAAATACGCACGTAGAATTTAAATATATATGCATATATATATATATATATATATATATATATATGAAGTCTACGTGTATATTTATATAATTATTTATGGAATTTTGTATATGGACATATGTATATTTAGTATTATTTTTATTTATTTATATATACATAGATATATATATATATACAATTTTATTGTAGGTGTATTTTGATATAAAACAAAATATGTGCACAGTATGGAGGTAAGTGAATATTGCAGCTCAAAAACACCTATGAAGTGGTATCCCCTACACCACTTAAAAACACATAATTATACATACATATAAAAGGTGGAGCTTTAAAACTGAAATACAGCAGATGTTCTGCAAAATAAAATTGGTACAGAAAATAGTGCAATATGTCTTTAAAACATTTTATTTAAAGGAATAAGAGAATAGTTGAACTCACAAGCCTGGAGTCATACCCTCATATGACTCGAGTGGTATTTGTCCCTGGACCATTAGGGGTTGTCCAAACCCTTCTTGCCCAGCATTCTTGGCGGTTTTTCTTCTATCCCTCGGCTGGCTCCCAAATATAGAAATGCCAGATATAAAAAGATCCTTAAAAAATAGCTTTATTTCTCCAAGTATAAAAACAAAGTATCAAAAACAATATGTTGAGATCAGGCTGTCATCACACTCACGACCCCGCTCCTAAGCTGAATACTCTACTACCTTTTCTTACTAACTATCTCGCACATGTTATATGCAAATAGTATATGCAAAGGTTTTATGCAATTGTTACAAGCAAATGTTTTCTACAACTGTGATAAGCTGATGTCCTATGCATGTGTAGAGTATCCATATCCATACTTATTCCGGTCCAGACAACAGGTAGCCGCACAACCAATATTTACACCTATACAAGTGTGGATGGGATAAACTAACTGTGCTAACCAATAGCATCTACATAAGTGACTACGATAACGATTCAACTAGCGTGTAACTCAACACATAGATCTAACCACACTAATACAGCTCATCTAGTACTGTCACACATACATAGTTTCTACTTGTTTCATTTACCTTAACAAGGGCACTACAATTGTTTAGTTATATTGGATAAAAAACACAAAATATGTGCGACTCTTCATGCCACTGTCTAACATGTATAAATCTTGCAATACGCCGTTGTGGCGTTTGTTGGTATCTTGTAACCACCTGCACAACAAAAATAAAGAATTTATAAAAAAAAAAAACCAATATGTTGGTGCCAGATATTTCTGGATAGACTTAATAGTCCCAAATAAAGTCCAAAATGTGTTTCGCCTTATTAAAAGGCTTCCTCAGTTGGCTGTCGTGTGTCTCCTCTGTTGCTGCATTCCAACACTCTCACTCCTCATTCCACTTCCGTGTGTGTTATTAGAATCGAGCTTTATTGTTACACGGCAAATCTAACATATACAGTGTATTTCAGAAGATATGTTTTAGGGACGATTTGACGTTGTCATAGCATCCAAAATAAAAGAGATATGCACTTGTTTACTAAAAGGTGTATTACCTTAAGCATATATAAAAATAAAATGTAAAAATGTGTCACCTATATGTATTCAAAATTTTAAAAGTCCTGTCATTTCCATCTCAAACCATTGCGCGCATCCGCCCCCTACTTAATGCCAGATGCGACTAAGGTGTTGGTCCATTCCACTGTCCTTTCTCGCCTTGATTACTGTAATCCGCTTCTCAGTGGTCTTACGAGCTCCCAACTTGCGCCGTTACAGTCCATAATTCCTATAAAATATAGAGCTCAATTTAAAATTCTGGTTCTTTCTTTCAAATCTCTACATAATGCTGCTCCCACCTATCTATCCTCCCTTATACACAAGTATGTCCCGTCTAGGCCCTTACGATCTGCTGAAGACTTACGTCTATCTTCTGTCCGTACTCCCACCTCTGATGCCCGCCTTCAGGATTTCTCGAGGGCTGCACCTGTAACGGACCGTTTCGCACACAAGGGGTAAAAACAGTTTAGGCGATCGTCCCCCTTTCCAGAGATACAGGCACAGCTACTGCAGAACCCCAAACTCCCAAACAGGATACCAAGCAGCACTCCAAACTCCCGAACTGGAACCTCACGAATAGCTGCTAGCAGCTGAACAGGAAAAGTACCCAAGCAGCTTACACTCCTGGCAATCAGTCTCTAACAGCATTGAGTAAATCCCCCCAAGAACGAGACAAAGCTCCGTGTTGAGGGTCAAGCAGTGAACTGACTGGACTGGCACATACAGCCTCTTTTATTCCCAATCCACAAACTTAGTACTGCCCACAGGGTTTTACAGAACAACCAATAACACGTACAATACACTCAGACACTCCCACACAAAATCCTCCCCTCTGCCTGTGATACAATTACCTTACACAATGGGTAATCTAATTATGACAGACAGAGAAATACAGTTTCATAAAACACATCACAGGGACCCCAAAACATGCAATAACCCCCCTGGGTGAACCACATATCCAAAATTCACCCAGATCTGTTCAGTACTTCGAAAGATACAGTTTAATGCAGGTTCTGCAGAACATATACAGGCTAAATGAAAAACAATCACTGTATAATGTGTCCCCTGCTGTATAGTCCAAAACCACTGCACGATGTCTCTGTGCACCAAATACTGGCGAGATGGCACCGTGTTGAAAAGTCCAAACAGTGTCTGTGAGTTAAAATGGCCACCATCCATTGTTCTCACCATGTGCTTCATCCATTGTTCTCACCATGTGCCTCTGATACAGGAAATGGTGGCCACCCAGTAACTCCATTATGTCCCCAGGTGGTTCTTAAACGGCCAGCAGCAGCACAACACAAATCCATTATACCCAAATCATGTATTTAAAGGGCCATACATCCCAGGGGCCATAGTCACATGGCAGGAGGCTGGCAATCAGTCTTCTCCAATGCCCAGTGGCGAGGTCGGTTTCGCCACAGCACCGTTCCTGTGGAACTCGCTTCCCTCCTCCGTTAGATGCTCACCCAGTCTCCACTCCTTCAAAAAATCGTTAAAAATCCACTTCTTCATAAAAGCGTATCAATTAAACTGTTAATAGCTCCTAACTGATTCCTCTTCTGCAACTGTTACTAGTCTAATACTATCCTTACCTTTTTGTTTCATTTTACCCCACTCCCTGTAGCATGTAAGCTCATGAGCAGGGCCCTCAACCCCTCTGTTCCTGTGTGTCCAACTTGTCTGGTTACAACTACATGTCTGTTCGTCCACCCATTGTAAAGCGCTACGGAATTTGACGGCGCTCTATAGATATCATAATAATAATAATAAAAGGGTATTTACACAATTTATAAGAGTTACTTTACTGGACAGTACAGTATGTGAAGTTAAAACAATGGTTAAACACATATTAAAATAAAAATCACATGATGTAATTTAGAATGAACCAAATATAAAAACCTTATCAATTCATAAAATGGCACAATTCAAAATCATTATTTAACCCGTGTGGTGTCATGGTATTAAATTTAAAAATTAATTTCATTTCCTCTCTTTCTATTTTTTTAATATAGTCTCCTCCTCTCCAATCTTTCTTCACAAGTTTTATAGCACTAAAGAACATTCCTTCTGGGTTTTTTTGGTGTATATTTCTAAAATGGTTAGAGACACTGTGTGATTCCACACCATTTTCTTATGTGTTCTGCCACCCTAATATTAAGGTTTCGAATTGTGCGACCCACATATAGAAGGTTGCACGGACATTTAAAAAAATAAATTACTCCTTTAGAGTGGCAAGTTAGATGATCTTTTATTGAAAACGTTTGATTTATAAGGGGTTTTAGATCAGTTATATGTCTTTTTTTTTTAAATGCTATACATTGTCCACATCCGTAGAAGCCTTTATTCATTGTGATATTTCTTTATTACTACTTTGTACTAGAGTATTTCTCAAACCTGGGCAAGAAGGGTTTGGACAACCCCTAATGGTCCAGAGACATATACCACCCGAGTCATATGAGGGTATGACTCCAGGCTTGTGAGTTCAACTATTCTCTTATTCCTTTAAATAAAATGTTTTAAAGACATATTGCACTATTTTCTGTACCGATTTTATTTTGCAGAACATCCGCTGTATTTCAGTTTTAAAGCTCCACCTTTTATATGTATTTATTTTTTCAAAAGCTGACTCCGACTTAAACGTTTGATGTGAAAATTCCTTCTGTCAGGTATCTCCACTCTTGTGTCCAGCAATGAGGACTCTAAAGGCTCTCATAGACACAATAAAATTTTATATATTTTTTTGTATCTTCTTTTTGCATGTCTATTAATATTATTACACATACACTGTTTTTATTATACCCTTGCTCTTATTTAAACTAAAAAGGCATGTTCATTTTCCCCATACCCTTCCTTACACAAGACCCCGCTGTGGTGACCAAACAGAGACAACCTACAACCACTGAGAGGCAACCCAAGGAGGGAGGAAGGGACCAACTATGCCTGGAAAGGCAATAATTAGTGTTTTAAAATGCCTGACCTATACAGTTGTGCTCAAAAGTTGGGAGAATTGGTAATATATGAACCATTTTTAAAGAAAACACTAGTGAGCAAGCAAAACACATTTCTTTTATTTTTTATGGGGCTTCATATTCAACTGTAGGTTATAACAGAATGGCCCAATCATAAAACAAAACATGGCAACAAAGAAAAAGGAAACAACCCATGTTCAAAAGACAAGCATACCCTTATTTCCTAATACTGTGTATTGTTCCCTTTAGCTTCAATGACAGCGTGCAGTCTTTTGTAATAGTTGTCTAGATGGCCTCTAATTATTGCAGGTGGTATAGCTGCCCATTCGTCTTGGCAAAATGCCTCCAGGTCATGCAAAGTCTTTAGTCATCTTGCATTAACCGCACATTTGAGATCTCCCCCAGAGTGGCTCGATGAAATAAAAGTCAAGAGACTGTGATGGCCACTCCAGAACCTTCACCTTTTTTTTTTTTTTGCTTTAACCACTGGAAGGTCAACTTGACCTTGTTCTTAGGGTTATTGTCATGCTGGAAAGTCCAAGAGCGCCCCACGTACAGTCTTCGTACAGAAGAATGCAAATTGTCTGCCACTATTTTCTGATAACATGCTGCATTTATCTTGCCATTAATTTTCACAAGATTCCCTGTGCCTTTAGACCTCACACCCCTCTAAAACATCAGTTAGCCACCACCATGCTACTCAGTGAAGATGGTATTCTTTTCAATATAGGCCTTGTTGACCCCTCTCCAACCACAGCACTTATGGTTGTGACCATAAAGCTCTATTTTGGTCTTGTCACTCCAAATTACAGTGTGCCAGAAGCTGTGTGGCATGTCAAGGTGTTGTCGGCCAGATTGTAACCAGGCTTTTTTGTGGCATTGGCACATTAAAGGCTTCTTTCTCGCAACTCAACCATGCAGCTCATTTTACTTCAAGTATCATCGTATTGTTCTCCTTGAAACAACTACACCATCTTTTTCCAGAACAGCCTGTATTCCTCCTGAAGTTACCTGTGGGTTTTTCTTTGTATTTCGAAACAATTCTTCTGGCAGTTGTGGCAGAAATCTTTCTTGGTCTACCTGACCTTGGCTTGGTATCAAGAGATCCACAATTTTCTCACCATGGCACAAGCATGGCTTAAACCCGAGATCCCCCAGATCAATATGGTACATCATGGACCACCTCACAGCACCGGTGAGAGGCACCTTGAAAGCATATGAAAAGGTCTGGGAACCCTGGAAGGCAAGTGATAGAGAGAGCTGAGGTAGGATCAGGAAATGGGGCACTGCCAGCACTAACCAAACCCGAACGTAATCCAGACGAAACTCCGATCTCCGCCTGAGGGGCTCCCCCCTATACCCCTCTCCTCTTTTTTTCTTCTCTATCCATTACTCGTTTTCTTATATGTCATTGGGAGAAACGGAGCATATACAAAAACCTAAAATTGACCCAAAAGTCAATGACAGAAAGGACTTTGTGGGTAGTAATGGTCATAAACCTTAAATTGATTAAATAAGAAAATAAATTACCATGGAGGACTGGAAGAGGAAAAGGTAAATTACCGTTCCTCTACCGGTCTCCTGCAGTGTACCCACAACGATGGAAATGACTCATAGAGCTGAAAAAACTAAGTTAAAATACCTAATACATCTTTATTGAGTTATACTAAAACGTGAATTAATGGTGAAACACAAAATCAAACGTGCTGGTGATTCTTAAAAAGGGGGAAGACTTGATGCAGCCTATACAAAATCTCCTAATATATTCAGGGTCATTGGTATGCAGTGTAATGAAAAAGTTAATAAGCTGATGCAGTCAAACTATAATGGTCAGAGAAGTTTTCATTTAAGAAACATTCTATCAGGACTTAAAATGTAAGGTGAAACACACAGGGTCTGGGAACCTAGATCGTACTGGAAAATTACTTAATTAGGGTATATATGGTAATACTCAGAAAAATGTCTAAAGTATACCCAATAAATGTTAACAATGTATAAATTTGTTTCAATATTGGAGCGTACCAAAAATTCAAAAAGTGAGAGTCTAAAACCCCCAGGTCTAAAGCCCCAGGTCCTCCAGATATATTGCCAGAGAAAACAATACAGGTTAGCTGGCTAGAAACGGAGACCACAAATTGATGCCACCCACCATGAGCGGAGGGCGTCCAAAATAGACAAAGCACTCTACAAAGGTGTCCAATCTTCTAACATGTTAATTGTTAACCGTTAATATGTTAACATGTGTCGCCAACTCGACAGTATAAATGTATGTACGATGTTATGCCTACTTAATTGCCAAAGTGCAATGTAACAACACGCCAAAAATAAAAGAATTTAAAAAAAAAGAGATCCTCAATTTTTCAATTTCTGATGGAACATTACTGACTGGTATTTTCAAGGCTTTGGATATCTTCTTTTTTCTTTTCTTTTTCTAATTCAAACAAAAGGGCAACATTTATTTTATTACATGTTACAATAAATGAGTGTTGTGCACAACAGCTAACAACTAAACCTAATTTGGTTTCTAGGTTCAGGTTTTATGTAGAAAACAATAAACAGAAAACATTAGTTTTACAATAAAAACAGAACAGAATCCTTAAATAACAATTAAAGGAACACCCCAAGCACCATAACCCCATATGGTGCCAGAAGTGCCCCCGCAACGTCCCACAGGAAGTACACGAGCCTCTTAATTTCAGCAGCTTACTTGGGTCCTGCTTTGCGTGGCTGCACACATTGACTTAGACCACCCAGCTGATCCACCCAGCTAACAACTGTAACCCTGAACGGTGGAGCTTAGCTCAGTGGATCTAACTGGAAGCATTTCAGGAGCTTTTTGCAGCAGAGGAGTGTTGGCTGCAAGTATAACCCACCACACTACAACCACCACAGCAGCTTAGCCTAGTGGAGCCAACTGGAAGCCTTGCAGGAGCTTTTTGCAGCAGAGGAGTGTTGGCAGCAAGTATAACCCACCACACTACAACCACCACAGCAGCTTAGCTCAGTGGAGCCAACTGGAAGCCTTGCAGGAGCTTTTTGCAGCAGAGGAGTGTTGGCAGCAAGTATAACCCACCACACTACAACCACCACAGCAGCTTAGCTCAGTGGAGCCAACTGGAAGCCTTGCAGGAGCTTTTTGCAGCAGAGGAGTGTTGGCAGCAAGTATAACCCACCACACTACAACCACCACAGCAGCTTAGCTCAGTGGAGCCAACTGGAAGCCTTGCAGGAGCTTTTTGCAGCAGAGGAGTGTTGGCAGCAAGTATAACCCACCACACTACAACCACCACAGCAGCTTAGCTCAGTGGAGCCAACTGGAAGCCTTGCAGGAGCTTTTTGCAGCAGAGGAGTGTTGGCAGCAAGTATAACCCACCACACTACAACCACCACAGCAGCTTAGCTCAGTGGAGCCAACTGGAAGCCTTGCAGGAGCTTTTTGCAGCAGAGGAGTGTTGGCAGCAAGTATAACCCACCACACTACAACCACCACAGCAGCTTAGCTCAGTGGAGCCAACTGGAAGCCTTGCAGGAGCTTTTTGCAGCAGAGGAGTGTTGGCAGCAAGTATAACCCACCACACTACAACCACCACAGCAGCTTAGCTCAGTGGAGCCAACTGGAAGCCTTGCAGGAGCTTTTTGCAGCAGAGGAGTGTTGGCAGCAAGTATAACCCACCACACTACAACCACCACAGCAGCTTAGCTCAGTGGAGCCAACTGGAAGCCTTGCAGGAGCTTTTTGCAGCAGAGGAGTGTTGGCAGCAAGTATAACCCACCACACTACAACCACCACAGCAGCTTAGCTCAGTGGGGCCAACTGGAAGCCTTGCAGGAGCTTTTTGCAACAGAAGAGTGTTGGCAGCAAAAAGCTGCCATGGTTGTGACCCAAAATCAGAATCAATCTTACATATGTACCATCTTATTAGCTGACCTAGTGTAGTTATAGGATTAGGATCTGTCGGAGTGATTTAATTTATATTAAACTAATTCAGTTATTTTCTAAAGTCGCAATCCATTTAATGTATTGCTGTTGTTTATTTAGAGAATGTATAGAAGAGGCAGGGAGATCTTTCTCCATGCAAAGCTGAAATAATAATTGGTCAGTAAAATGTCTCCTTTCAAAAGGAAGATACGATTTCCACTGTCTTGCTATCACAATCTTGGCAGCTAATAAACAATGGGTTACAAGACATTTGGATGAGGGGAGGGATAACTTCCAGTTCAGATGTAGTAAGGTCGTATCAGGGCTTTGATTAATTGAAATATTGAACAAGGAATTTCAAAGGGCCATCTCCATAGGCATTTTACTAATTTACAGTACTACCAAATATGAATAAGGGACCTGTCCAAACATCCACATCGTCAGCAATGAGGGAGTTGAGCAGGATACATCTTACTTAATCTATCTGGTGTTAAATACGATCTGTACATAATCTTATGTTGACACTCTATTACATTTCAAACAATGGATATGTTTACGAATGTCTTTAAAGGTAGAGCACCATTCATTATCAGAAATATCAATGTCTAGTTCTTTTTTCCATTTATTGACAATATTTAGAGGATGTTGATCTGAAGTGTGAATCAGATTGGTGGCCTTGGAGATAACTCTTTTAACCCTCATATAATTAAAAATGTCCTGAAGAAGAGAATTGCTCTTAGAAGCAGACTTCAATAATTACGTATTTAGGAAGTTCCTAAACCTAAAATATGAAAAAAGCTCTCTATTAGGGAGGTGAAATTTGTCTTGAATATCAAGGAAAGGTAAGATTAAATCGTTATGAAAACTCTCTTTACAGGACCATTGGGAATTGGGCCAATTTTGTAGTGATATATCCTGCATATGATCCTCCTATACAGCCAAATTACATGTTCCCATTATGTTATTTGAGATTTTCAACCGTTTCTTTAGAATATCCCATGCCCTTATAATTTGTGATAGAATTAAGGATTTATTGCTTAGTTCTTCTGTGGCTTTTGTATTACTATCAAGCCACAGAAAAAAATCTAGTCTGTCTCTATCAGTGGCCTCTGATTCGATCGAGTACCATACTTGTTTTTTGAATGAATCAACCTGAAGTTTGCAAATGTGACCTATAATATTAGCAGAGTAGCAGATTCTTATATCAGGGTATTTAAGGCCACCCATGTAGTATTTTTTTAGATACAATTGTTTTACTGATTCTAGGTTTTTTTGGATTGCCAAACATAGGATTGGAAACTAGATTGTACAATGGTAAGCCAGTGGTTCAAAATTTGCAAGGGGATCATCCTAAATAGGTATGACCATTTGGGAATTATGTTGGATTATGTTTATCCTACCGGACCAGGAGGAATCAAGCATACACCATTCTTTTAACTTTTTATTTGTGTATTTTAGAAGATTCAGAACATTTATCTCCATAATTTTGTCAACATGTGTTGAGATTGATACACCTAAATAGGTGAAAGTATTTTCGGGCCATATAAAGTCATAACGGTCTCTTAAGTCTTCCGGGCTATAATTATCAACCTTATTAATTATAGCTGTAGATACTTATACATTTAACTTATAATTAGATACTTTCGAGTATCAATTTATTTCAAACATAACATGGGGTAGGGAAATTTCTGGGGACGTGAGTGTTAATAATATACCGTCAGCGTACAGTAATATTTTTGCCTCTAAATTTTGGTTGAAAAAAAACCCCTTTATGTTTGTATTAGATCTAATATTAATTGCTAATGGTTCCAAGGTGAGTATATAAAGAAGAGGAGATAGGGGACAACCCTGCCTTGTACCATTTTTCAGGGTAAACCAACTTGTTAGGATATTTACCCCGACTGTTCTTGCTGTGGATTCCGTATAAAGGGCCATAATAGCATCGTGGATCTATCCCACAAAGCCAAAAGAGGTCAGGGTCTTATCAAGGAATCCCCAGCTGACCCTGTCAAAGGCCTTCTCCACGCCCAATGACAGGGTCAGCAATGGAACCCTCTTCCGTCCTGCGCCGTCCAATATATCTATAATTCTTCTGGTACAAGACTCAGAAGATCTGCCTTGAATAAAGCCCACCTGGTCCGAATGGACAACTCTTTCCACATATGGCTTAAGCCTATGTGATAGAATTGCTGCATAGATTTTCATATCAGTATGTATTAATGAAACTGGTCTATAATTTTTTACATCTGTTGGATCTTTGTTGGCTTTTAAAATTGGCAGAATATTAGCCGTAAGAGGCAGACTGATTTCTTTTTTCAAAATTTTATAAAAAGAGTTACTAAATCCATCCGGACCAGGGGCTTTGATAGTTCAAGTCTATCTATTTCCCTTTCTACTTCCGTTATCGTGAACTTGCAGTTAAGTTGGTCCAGATCCAGACTAGTAATTCTTGGGATTGAAGTGTCTGCTAAGTATTATTTTATTTCTGTATTATTTGAGGGGGCATCCAGGTTGTACAAATTACTATACAATTCATTAAATAAATGACCATTTTTTTCTGGGGAGGAATAAGTAATTTGTTTGTCAATTAATTTGTTAACCCTATTAGTTGCATTATGTTTCTTTAATCTCCTAGTTAGTTTCTTGTTGGCTCTGTTACCTTGGTAATAGGTATTTATTCTCAGTTTATTTATTGTTTTCTTTATTTTTTCCTCTACTTTTATATTAATTTGGTTTTGTAGTATCGCTAACATTGACCCATATTGAGACAATGGATGGTCTTTGTTTAGTTTAGAGATATTAGAGCGTTGTATGTTTAGATTGGATCAGGTCTTTATTAATCATATTTTTAGCTTTCTTTTCTATTTCTATGAGATAACCTCTTATAACTAATTTGTATGTAGCCCATAGAATAGAGTCTGAGGTGTCAGGGTTGGAGTGTTCTAGCCAAAAGAGTTTAGATAACTCAGTTATAGAATCCTGATTAGTTCTAAGTTTAAAAAGAGACTCATCTATTCTCCATGCGTTAGTAGATTTTAGTATTAATTTGCCTATTTGTAGTATCAAAGAACTATGGTCGGACCACGTGTTTTCTTTGATTTGGATTATTTCAATTTCTTTAAGCGTAGTAGATTTAACTAAACATAGGTCAATTCATGAATATGAGTTATGAACTTTCGACAAGTATGTAAAGTCGGATAAAACCAGGTGAAACACTCGTCATGTATCATACAGCCCATATGTCGCACATGAATTAGTTAATGCCTTGGCTTTCTTACATATAGAATAGACACCATGCCAACTAGCACCCCAGGGTGTTTTAATACTGAATACTATGTGTATACAGGTGGTACTGATTATATGTAACCGATAATGTACTAAGGAGACTTACTTTGTATGTAGCCCATAGAATAGAGTCTGAGATGTCAGGGTTGGAGTTTTCTAGCCAAAAGAGTTTAGATAACTCAGTTATAGAATCCTGATTAGTTCTAAGTTTAAAAAGAGACTCATCTGTTCTCCATGCGTTAGTCCCCTTAAGGACAGAGCCAAATGTACACGTTGTGAACAAAACAAAATGTAAACAAAACCGGGCATTTGCGCTACATGTCTGGCCAACCATAATTCACCTCTTTCATAGTAAATGCATCCACCCTTATTATATATCATTTTATTTAGGGGAAACAGGGCTTTCATTTAATATCAAATATTTAGCTATGAAACATAACTTAATATGAAAAAAATGGGAGAAAATACGATTTTTTTTGGATTTTTTTAGTTCTACATGACATTTTAACGGTCAATGTCATAATACTGTTTTCTTTTACTGCAATAAAATACACATATTTGTATTCAGCAAAGTCTCACATGTAAGACAGTACCCCCTATGTACAGGTTTTATGGCGTTTTGGGAAGTTACAGGGTCAAATATAGCACATTACATTTGAAATTGAAATTCGCCAGATTGGTTACGTTGCCTTTGAGACTGTATAGTAGCCCAGGAATGAAATATACACCCATAATGGGATACCATTTGCAATAGTAGACAACCCAAGGTATTGTAAATGGGGTATGTCCAATCTTTTTTAGTAGCCATTTGGTCACAAACACTGGCCAAAGTTAGCGTTAGTATTTGTTTGTGTGTGAAAAATGCAAAAAACGCCAATTTTGGCCAGTGTTTGTGACTAAGTGGCTACTAAAAAAGACTGGACATACCCCGTTTGCAATACCTTGGGTTGTCTACTATTGCAAATGGTATGCCATCATAGGGGTAATTTTCAATCTTGGGCTACCATATGGTCTCAAAGGCAACCTAACCAATCTAGCAAATTTTAATGTGAAAAAAATGAAACGCAAGCCTTATATTTGACGCTGTAACTTTTGAAAACACCATAAAACCTATACATGAGGGGTACTGTTGTACTCGTGATACTTCGCTGAACACAAATATTTGTGTTTCAAAACAGTAAAAAGTATCGCAGTAATAATATCATCCGTGTAAGTGCTGTTTGTGCGTGAAAAATGCAAAAAACGTCACTTTTACTGGCGATATTATCGTTGTAATACATTGTACTGTTTTGAAACACTAATATTTGTGTTCAGCAAAGTCTCCCGAGTAGAACAGTACCCCCCATGTACAGGTTTTATGGTGTCTTGGAAAGTTATAGGGTTAAAAATAGTGCTAGCAAATTAAATTCCCTTTACTTTTGGCATGGGTTGTCAGGCAGGTCTCGCTAATTATAATTAATTAAGATACCTAATTATGTAAAAATATTACATAAATATATATGTAGAATTAATATATGTATATATATATACGTATGTGTATATATATGTATATATCTATATCATTTTTTTTAAATATTTTTATTTATATATAGGTATAGAGATAGTGATATATACGTATATATTTATGTATATAGATATATATATATATTATTTCGTTCTATGTGTATTTTGATATATATATATGTGACGAGACCAATCTCGCCACATTGCATTGGAGAAGCCTGGTTGCTCGCCTGCTGCCTTTGGTCTATGGCCCCATGTTAAAAGACTTTGTTTCGCCTGCAGAAAAGCTGTATTCTTGCTTTTCTGCCGGTTGTTCGGTAGATTCAATCTACCGAACAACCGCACGAATGAATAGACCACCTGGGAGCTGGAGTGTGCCGGCAATTAACCTCCCTGAAGCTGCGGTTAACCGCAGCTTAATTGACAATTACTGGGTGGTCGCGGTTACACCTAGCCGCCACACGATGGTGGTGTTATGGAAGCCAGCGCTTGTTCTACCCAGCGGCAGGACACCAAAAGCGGACACTTTTGTCTTACAAGCCCCGCTGAGGCTGGAAGTCTGCAAACCTGTTCGGGAACCGAACAACGGAGCATTCGGGACTTTTAGTGCTGCAATTGTATTCGGTGTGCAAGTACCCAGATAGCCTGCCATGGAGCCTGTTCGTGGAATTAAAGACTTTGGCTCCATGGCGATTAAACTGTATTCGTGTGGTCTGAGCGCCATTCGCTTAATAATGTGCACTCAGACCTGAGCTATCTGGGGATATGTTAAATGTATAGTTTTAATGTAATGTGTCTTACATGGTGTATTTTAACAGTAATGCTTGTTTTAGTATCCCCATGTGCATAATGGCGATTTGCCTTTGTCTTGGGAGATAATTTAATTACTTCTCAATTATCTCCCAGGGCAAAGGGGAGGAAGCCAGGATGCATTGTGGGAATATATTGTGACTGTGTGTCCTATTTGTCTGCTTGTCTGTCCCTTGTCACAGTCTCCCATTTGGTCCCTTAGGGGAGTGTCCACCAGGTGGGAGACCTGCATAAAAGCCGGGCAGGTAGCCCTCATTAAACAGACCACTGCTTGACCCTCAACACGGAGCCTTATCTCGTCTTTGGGGGAATTTACTGTATGCTGATAGAGACTGATTGCTAGGAGTGTAAGCCGCTTGGATGCTTTTCCTATTCATCTGGTAGCAGCAATTCGTACGGTTCCCGTTCGTCTGTTTGGAGTGCTATATTGGATGCCGTTCGGGAGCTTGGAGCATTCACTTATTGGCGATTCGTGTGTTTGGTGTTCTGTAGTAGCTGTGCCTGCATCTCTGGAAAGGGGGCCGATTTTGTGCAAAACGGTCCGTTACAATATATATATATATATATATATTAATTTCACAATACAGTTAGAACGAAATAACACACATCTATATATTTTTTAATTATTTATTTTTAATTTTTTTTTAAATTTTATTTTTTAACGTATTTACATATTTTTTTTTATATTATATATAAATATATATATAACAATAATTATATATATTTAATCAGTATCAGTCTACGTGTAATTTGATATTAATATATATATATATATATATATATATAATTATATATATATTAATAGTAAAATACACCTAGACAGTGTACGTGTGTGTATGTATATGTGTCTATATATACTTAGCTCATATATATAATATATATATATGATTTAAGTATATATTATTATTTTTTTTACACTTTTTAATTTATTTGATTTTATTTCCAGCCAGCAGGGGGACCACCTGTCATTACAGGCAGGCCCCCTGCTGGCAATGCTGCAGCCAGCTACCCCCGGCCATGTGATTGTGGGGTCCTCGCAAGGACCTCACTCTCACATGGCCGGGGGGTTTCCAGGGGGTCGGCCATGCCGCGGGGGGCTCCCTGGGAGTCACCCCAACCACGATCGCCGGCGTGGGATCGCCTGCGACCGGGTAAGTAGGAAAAGACCGGAGGGTGTACTATTTACCGTTTAGAGCCGCTTAGAATAGGGCGTAATAGTACGCCCTCCGGTCTTAAGGGGTTAAGAGCAGTATAATATAAAATAATATAATATAAAATAATCAATTGAAAGAATATAATATACTACCTATAACCATGAGTAATTATCATGATAGCATCCTTGTCTTTGATGTGCTATGTAGACTATTAGGATAGAAAGTAACATTACTGTCAGTACATTTAGATCGATATCCAATGTTGGTATCGAAATTCTTTGTTACATACAGAGGTCATTAGCATGATTTCTTTTATAAGGAGTCTTTGATTCACCCTTTAATATGCCCATCAGTTGGGCTATACGAACGCCCTGCCATACAGGGTATATACCCGTTAGAAAGAAAGAATAAGTCCACCTATAGAAACGCCCAAATGGGCGGTACTTAGAATAGACGAAAATATTATTCATGTAAACTGGTGCTATAGTTACCGGCTTCAAACAAGAAGTCAGATGTGCCCCTAATAAACGCCATGGGGCGGGGCTAAAAGGAAGAATCAGATAGACCCGCAGTTACACAGGTTACCTCTGATTTTGGCGCAAGGGAGACATGCATGTCTGTGTTTCGGATTGGCTCAGAGGCTAATACCATTTGGTACAAATTATTATCTGATCAGTGCCACACTCACCTTTGACAAAGGCGCTTCAGTAGTGCCAAAACGTACGTTAGGTCTTATGCTTTTTTTGTTTTAACCACAGCACTGTTCTATGTGCTCACTTGGTGGGGGAGAGAGATTAATTTAAGTCTATATAGTATTAGGCTTAGTTAGATGATATAAGAATACAAGCAGACACTTTTCGAGTGTAGAAGCTCATTGCTACAATTAGAGACAGCTTATTTTTCTTACACCGACGGATACAATTTAATAAATTATGGCCTTTGTGTTAATTATACTTTTAGATGTTCTAGCTAAGGATAGTTTATTTACTTACTTTTTTATCTACTCCTTCTTAGTTTATTAGTTAACAATCAAGGATACTCTGTACCCACCTTATATAGAGCAGTATCAGTTTTCTAAGTGCCATTCTAAGCTACGTATTGTGAGCAATCTAATTTAGTATCCAGAGCATTTAGTCTATCTCTCAATTGAGGACGTATTCACCTATTATCTATGGATTATTACTAAGACTGAAATGCAAATGGTGTCAGTATAGATCATAGAGAACTTACTCAATTATTAAGATCTAGAATACTGTATGACTTTCTATCTCTTAGCACCACTCTATACCTGCATATTTCTATTCTTGTATAGACTAAGGTCTCTCCTGTGTGCTTTTCTTAGATATGATGGGTTTTATTTAAGTTTTCTTTTCTCTTGGGGAATTTATGCCCTATAATAATGGTGTTTTTAATTTGTATATATACGTGCAATGCCCAGAGATCCCTTTTTTGGTGCTCCCAAAGCTTATTTCGCAAGGGATCACCTGCAGTTTAAGTGTTGTGTATACATCTAAGGGTTACCCCCTATATGGGGTTCTGTGGACACACTTTAGATTCCGATAGTTAGGAATCTTACACTATTGTATTTGTTTTCTTACACACTTGCCCAACAGACTCCAAGTTGTTTTGAGATTTCTTATCGACATTTGGGTCCATAACACAATTGAAGTCTCCTGTAATTATTAAAGTACCTATAGTTATATTTTCTAACCTGTTCATAATTTTGGAGAAGAGTGCAGTTGTATTGAGGTTTGGCAAGTAGATATTAACCAAAGTATATGTCAGTCTCAATTGTACATATAACAACCAGGAATCTACCACTAGGGGCACTATCTATTAATTTTATGTTGTGTTTTATGTTTGAGTCAATAATAATCTCTACTCCGCGCTTCTTATCTTCATTAAGAGATGCTTGATATATTTGTATTTTTCTCCTCCCCATCTTTGTGGTTCTGATTTCAGCCAGTGGGTTTTTTGTATAAAGGCTATTTGTACCTCATTATATACCAAGGTATCATATAGTAATTGTTTTTTCCGTCTTGTATTTAAGCCCTGTACATTAATGGACATAAGTCTTAACATCTAAGTTTTGGGGTTTTGGGAGACTCTGGTTGGGATAAACCTATAAATGAAGTTAAAGTTATCATGACCAATTTTGCTGTATAGGACTTAACTAAAAATACAAACAATATAACAGTCGCACAAAAAGAAAATACATAGAGAACACACATCAGATGGGGCAACACAATTCCATCAACAGTTAATACATCCCCATGATCTAATATCCATGGGTTCTCCTATCTTCCAAAAAATAGAGGATTAGGAATAACTGTGAATATTCACAGAAAGAGAAGTTGAGACTGGAGTCACAAGGGTTTAGCGAGCCAATGTATTGAATTACAGACGGGGCGAGAGGGGGGAAAAAGAAAAAAAACATATTTTTTACATCTTGTGATACCATCAATATAAAATTTTCCTTGACTTAATGCGTAAACAATTTTATGAATAATGCTTTTTCTTTTAGAAATACTTTAGCATTATATTTGAGCAAGACTACATATAAAAATTTGTCATTATACTAAAACACCATTGTGTTACTAATTGAAGCCTTTATGAAAAAAAAAACCTTTATAAGAAAAAATATATATTTATGTATATTTTACATCTTGTGATACCATCAATATTTAATTTCCTTGACTTAATGTGTAAACAATTTTATGAATAGTGCTTTTTCCTTTAGAAATACTTTAGCATTATACGTGAGCAAAACTACATATAAAGATACGTCATTATGCTAAAACATCCTTGTGCTACTAATTGAAGTCTTTATAAAAATAAATGAATTTAAAAAATGAACTATTTACATCTAGTGATACTATCAATATTCAGATTTAATTGACTAGTGAATGAACATTTTTTTAAATAGTACTTTTCCTTTTAAGATATTCTAAAGTTATAAGTGCACAAAGCAGATTGTGTAAAGAGATTCTTCCTTATGCTAAAATTATACCAAAACAGCCTTATACTGATAATGAGACCTTTATAGTAAAAAAAGAAAATTCAACAAAAAAGGGATGCATCTTTTTCTTATTTAAACCTTTCCTCATTAAACCCGCCCGTCTCAATGTTAAATTTATGATAGGGCTCAAATTAAATGGGAGATTAGTGCAGAGATTTAATTTTCATCCAAGCCTTAAGCTTATCTGGGTGATCAAAGGACTCTGTATGGCCGTCCATATGTATGATCTGTGGGGATATTTATGGGATGATAATTTTAAGCAGTCGAGAATTGCCCACTATTTCAATTCTCTTAGATCTTAGAGATCGTTTATCAAATAAGTGAAAAGTATTCCATACAATTAAATCACAATTTGTTATAAAAATAGATTTATTTTTATTGTAACAAATTAATTAACAATATTATTAGGCAACATGGATGATAATAATAAGTGAATATTTAGTATAACATAGTATGCAATACAATGGAATGGCTATACACGTTTCAATGGCTAAACAGCATTTTCTGTCAAGACTTACATGATTTATGAGGGTATCCTTACAGACAAAAAGTGAAGCTTTTCACAGCAAGGGGCCATAAAACCCTGGCTAACAGTTAGATCAACTGAGTAACCCTTTCAATGCTGGCTAGATCCTCCTAGGCATATAGTATCCTATTCTCATGTGATTTTCAATTAAAATACATTTAAACCAGCTCATTAGTCATTTCCTGGAACCATCCAATAAGAATAATCTACCAGATTTTTACAAAAGCCGAATTTAATTTGTCTAAAAGATATCTTATATTATATTAGAGCAAATCAATACACCTGGATACAAAAAGCTGTATGCTAACACGTGATACTATCACATTAATATATAATTATTCTTAATTCCACCTGCAGAATGGAATGTTTATAACTATATATTCTTTAGTTAACTAAAATTTCTAAATATTGAAATCTGACCATGATTTATCCAGTCATATATCATGCTATTAGTAAATTTTAATTAATTTAAATTTATTAAATAAAACCAGCATAATTACGAGTTATGTAGATATTCTCATCAGATGAGTAGGTAGTCCCAGAGACTTTACTGGTTGTATGTAGGTGCATGAGTTATAGTGAAAGGTGGTGTTGGTTAGAAAGTCAGTAAAATTCTAAGTGTTAGAGTTTTAAGAGTAGAATGTTAGTCCCAGAGATTGTCCTGGATTTCTCTGCATGTCCGAGTTGGAGTCCCCAAACTTCCAATTCGTCTCTCTGTCTCTCTCCAACTCCAACCCCTACTACCCTGTCTTCCCTTTGTCCTAACTTTTAAAGGGCCAGACTCTCTGTATGTCATTAGTTGATAACCCAATAGGAAGCCATAGGTGTGTCCAATCTAGGGATCGCAATTTAGGTATTTGATCCATAGAGGGCAGTTTTGTCTAACGAAACCTTCCTATCCAGGAAAGAGTGTTAACTCTGATGACGATTTTGATGTCATTTGGCTTATCTTAAATGACTACCATAACTTAGATTTGCTGTCAGTTCAAAGCATTTGGCCCAGTCTTTGTGGCAACTACTTTGATCGTAACTTGTAAAATTGACAGTTCTAAACTCAATTTCACCCCTTTCTTACAATGGTACCTTATAACATTTAGAAAGTAAAATTAATTACTTAGTCTTCTCTGTCACTAGTGTCTGTGTTTAGATATGCATCTATTAACATTAACATTTTAGACAGAGTGTTCCATCCCCCTTGCTTCATTGCTTATCTTGGTTTGTTTATATAATACATTCCTCAGCTCAAGCAAGTGGCTAGTTACAGAAGTAAGAAGAAATCAAGGAAATTATGTGTTTTTGTTATCCTGAAGATAGCAAAATGGAGTCCACTTTGTTCTGAGTGGCTGTGGCAATATACACTTTTAATTTCTTTTTAGCACAAAATGTCTGCTGATGTAAATATTCTAACAGATCATCTTCATGGGGAAGACCCATCTGAATCTAATATTATTACTTTTAGCGTCCTTAGCTTGGGGTGAAAAATATACATGTAGATTTTTATCTTGTTTCGTCTCTCTTTTGTCTCGTTTGGTTAGCGATTTTGAGTCCAAGCCTGTTTTTTTTTGGTAGCCATTTAAGTTTTCGGGGAAAAAAAAAATAAAGTAGCATAAAATTAGTATAAAGTAGTATAGGGATGGGGGAATTTTTTAATATGGTTTAAAGAAGAGGAATATCAGAATTACTTTTTTTTCAAGTTCTTTCAGTTCCTTCTTTAACTTTCACTTTATCTTCACTCTGTGTAAAATATTACATAAGTATTTGCTCTTAGTCTCCCTTTTCTCTCTCCTTTCTTCTTTTTTTTCTTTTTTTTTCCTTCTCTTTCTTTTCTTTCCCCTTTCTTTATTTTCCCCTTCCTTTCCCTTCCCTATTCTCCCCTTTTTCGCCCTCGTTCTTCTTGTACTTCACTTTTTTCCTTTTCTCCTTCCTTCTTTTATATCCTATTCTTTCTATTTTTTTTCCTCTTAATTTTTATTTTTCTCAATGAGAAATATATATGACTGTAACGGCACCCCCAGGCATAAAAGGGTTAAACCGCCGTTTAGTAGATCTTCCCTTCCAGAGACACAGGCACAGCTACTGCAGAACACCAATCCGCCGAACAGTAAACCATATGAATGCCGTAAACAGCCGAATAGGAAAAACCATACGAATAGGTTTACACTCCTAGCAGTCGAACTGGAACAACATACAATAAATCCCACATTCACATTTTCAGAATCAGCATACTCCAAATACAAATATATGTCAAAATCATCCAAATTGGTCCAGTGGTTCAAAAGATAGATCGTAGTCCTTTGTGACCAAAGGAAGCATGGCTTTTCTGCCCAAAGCCAGTTCCACAGAGTCTTCTATCCTGGAGATAATTGGGAAGTAATCCAATTATCTCCAAGGACACAGGCACAACTCCATTGACCACATGGTAGAAAAAGACAATAAAATACATAAAAACATATAACTGTGCAGCCATTGCACAAAACAGGTACATTCAACATATCCCCAGAAAGTTCAGATCTGAGCGCACATTATTACTGAATGGCGCTCAGAGCACACACATACAGTTCAATTGCCATGGAGTCAAAGTCTTTCCCATAGTCTTTCATTATACAAATGGGCTCCATGGCATAGCTATCTGAGGTATCACCGCTCAAACAGGGCATGCAACGAATGACCCGGCTTTCGTGTCTTTGCAGGGGAAAATCAAGCGTTTCAACATGGGGCCATAGTCTAAAGGCAGCAGGCGGGCAACCAGGCTCCTCCAGTGAACAATGGCGAGATTAGTCTCGTCACACAAGGGATTGGCTTTAAAAGGCAGCAGAAAATTGCTCTGCAAGCTGTTTTTAGATTTACCCCAATGACAAAAATTAACAATTAAATGCATACATGTTTCCATTGATGGTATATCTACTGAACAGTGATTGTTATTTTGTTTGGATTTAGGCAGTGGAGTGTTCCTTTAAGCCATTGGAGTGTTTTGCCTTAAGCCATTGCCACCCAATCACCTGACTAACTTCTCCCCAATAACAGCCTTTGTCACTAATTACCACACAGGATTCCAAACCAAGACCATAACAGAGTCATAGAGCAGTGTGTAATGTTCATTTGGAGGGAGTTACTGTGACGAAGTGCCCTTCGCCACTTGTGCCTGGAGAGGACTGCTTGCCCGCCTCTTGCCCTGTGACTATGGCCCCTGGGATGTATTGCCCTTTAAAGACATGATTTGGGCATAATGGATTTGTGTTGTGCTGCTGCTGGCCCTTTAAGAACCATCTGGGGACATACTGTGGAGTTACTGGGTGGCCACCATTTCCTGTATCAGAAGCACATGGTGAGAACAATGGATAGCGGTCATTTTAACTCCCAGACACTGTTTGGACTTTTCAACACGGTGCCATCTCGCCAGTATTTGGTGCACAGAGACATCGTGCAGTGGTTTTGGACTATACAGCAGGGGACACATTATACAGTGATTGTTTTTCATTTAGCCTGTATGTGTTCTGCAGAATCTGCATTAAACTGTATTTTCCAAAGTACTGAACGGATCTGGGTGAATTTTGGATATGTGGTTCAACCAGATCCCCGGTTCCAAGGATATACTTTTTATGGGGTTATTGCAAGTTTTGGGGTCCCTGTGTGTTTTATGAAACTGTATTATTTCTGGCCAGCAGATAATTGAGCTTTGTGTATTGTAGAAACTCAATTATCTAGCCTGGCCCAGAGGAGGAGTTTTGTGTTGCATAAATTGTGAGTTCTGTGTGCCAGTAAATCAGTCTTGTTCCAGCATTAAGCCTTGGCTCATGTTTGGGGGATTGGAGAAGTACACTCTGGGGATTGCTATAATCACTATACTCCCCAGGGTATGATCACTAAGTTCTGCTAAGAGCTTGTTCCTGCTCTCTGGGGAAAGAGAGGTTCATCCACTGGAAGCTGGATCCTGGCCTTGGGTCCAGGGTGGGTGGAGACAGCAGAGACCCCAGCGCAGTTGCATCGCTGGAAGTGGGGTCTGCAGTGCTGATGGTGTCGGTTGGAGTGCTTGGAGTCCTCGGCAAGCGCTTGGAGCATCGATTGGCGGAGGTACTCAGTCAGAGTGCCAGCGTTCCGTTACAGTTACTATCACCCGAAAACCACAAGCTGTTAATATTGCTGCATTTCAATATCTGGGATAGCGAGAGACAGCAGTCATGTGTTATTGCACAATCTTCGCTATGAGTTACATTTTATCATGGCATACAGGTTCGAATCCCGGCAGGGTCGACTCAGCCCTTCATCCTTCAGAGGTAGATACAATGAGTACCATTAAATTGGGTAATAGTAACAACCCTCGGTGTGTGGCGAAAATAGCATCCCTAGGATGTACTTGAAAACCAGATCAATTTGAATGTACATTCCCTCGTTAAATACTTTGTTATTATTATTCACACTTGCTGAATTATTTTGAGTAATCGCCTTCACACCATTTGAAAAATAACGTGTGGAATATAACAAAAGTTGGGCATATTTGCCACTTAATTTCATACACCTTATTCATCTCGTTTATATAATGCCAACTTATTCAGCAGGGGGAATTAATGACAAACGAGACAAACTATTATACAGTTTTACAGACAGGTTGATGGAGACCTTGCTCGATTTAGCTTACAATTTATAGATATATATATTAATGAAATGTTCTAAAAAATGACAGCAAAAGATATTATGAGAATTTACATTCTGGCTAATTTGCATATTTTCTCTTTTTTCATTGCTACCAAAACATCAAAAGGCACCACAATATCAACAACCATATTATTGGATACTATAACAACAGTGGCAGACACAACAACCATATCTAGAGATACTACCACATCACAAGACAGAATGTTATCCACTGTTTCTTCCACAACATTACTAGAAATAACAAGCCAACAGGATATTACTACGACACCAGTGGAAATTCCTACTACACCATCAGACATAACCACAAAAGTCCAAGACACAACCAGCACAATGTCACATGAAACTATGAAATCACAAGAAACAGCCACTACATTTGTAGGTACTACTGAATCAAAACAAGACATAAGCACTACAACTACTAGCACAGTGTCAACAACAAAAGAAACAACAATGATAACATCGGGAGAAACAAAAGAATTTACTTCAGAGGGAATGTCGGGGAAGACTACAGATGAAACTGAGGGAACAATAACAATATCAACCAAAGAAACTACAGGGGCGCCAACTACAACAGAGGGAACAATACAAGATACTACAAAGAAGGACACTGAGGTGACACTTTCATTAGAAAACACTGAGGCTACAACAGGGGTCACCGAGATAACAAAAGAGGAAACTGCGATATCAAGGCAAACTACAACTGAAACAACTATGGTTGCTACAGGATTAGCAACAGGAGAAACTACATTGTTAACAAGTTCATTAACAACAGCAGTAACATCAGGAGAAACTACAGGGGTTACACCAGGAGAAACAACAACAGTCACAATTCTAGCAACAACAGGTGTAACATCAGGACTAACTACGGGGCTAACATCAGTAGAAACAGTAGGGTTAACATCAGACATGACCACAGGAAAAACAACTAAAGCAACAACAGTGCTAACAGGATCAACAACAGAGGTAACATCAGAGCAAGCTACAGGGGTAACAACAGAAGCAACTACAGGAATAACAAGGGCTGTGACTTCCGTACTGATATCAGAAGAAACTACAGGGGTAACAACTATAGCAACAACAGGGCTACCATCAGAAGAAACTACAGGGGTAACAACAGCATCATTGACAAAGGTAACATCAGGGCAAACTATAGGGATAATATCAGAAGAAACAACAGCAGTCACAACAGCAGACACTACAGGGGAAACACCAAGAGAAACAACAGCAGTCACAACAGGATTGATATCAGGGCAAACTACAGGGTTAACAACTACAGCAACAGCAGGGGTAACATCAGGACAAACCACAGGGGTAACATCAATAACTGGGGTAACATCAGGGCAAACTACAGGGGTAACAACATCATCAACAACAGGGGTAATATCAGGGCAAACTACAAGGGTAACATCTGCAGAAATACCAGGTATAACATCAGGGAAAACTACAGGGGTAACAACTATAGCAGAAACAGGGCTAACAACAGCTACAACAACAGGGGTAACATCAGATGAAACTATAGGGGTAACAACTGGAGTAACAACAGGGAAAACAACAGGGGTAACAAGTTCAGCAACAACAGAATTAACATCAGGGCAAACTATAGAGGTAACAAATATAGCAACAAAAGAGCTAACAACAGCATTAACAACAGGGGTAACATTAGGGAAAACTACAGGGGTAACAACTGCAGTAATAACGGGGGTAACATCCGAAGACATTACAGGGGTAATAACAGCAGTAACATCAGGACAAACTACAGGGGTAACAACTATAGCAACAACCGGACTAGCAAGAGCATCAACTACAGGGGTAACAACTGCAGGAATAACACCAGAAGAAACTACAGGGGTAACAACTGCACTAACAACAGGGGTAACATCAGAAGAAACTACAGGGGTAACAACTGCACTAACAACAGGGGTAACATCAGAAGAAACTACAGGGGTAACAACTGCACTAACAACAGGGGTAACATCAGAAGAAACTACAGGGGTAACAACTATAGCAACAACAGGATTAACAGAATCAGCAACTGGGGTAATATCAGTACAAACTACAGAGGTAACAACTGCAGTAACATCAGAATTAACACAAGGACAAACAACACAGGTGGCAACTATAGAAACAACAGGATTAACATCAGGGCAAACTACAGGGGTAACAACTGCAGCAATAACAGGAATAACATCAGGGCAAACAGCGGGGGTAACAACTGCAGCAATAACAGGAATAACATCAGATGAAACTACAGGTGTAACAACTGCAGTAACATCAGGACAAGCTACAGAGGTAACAACTATAGCAACAACAGGACCACCAACAGCATCAACATCAGGGGTAACATCAGGGCAAGTTACAGGGGTAACAACAGCAGTAACAACAGGGGTAACATCAGAAGAAACTACAGGGGTAACAACTGCACTAACAACAGGGGTAACATCAGAAGAAACTACAGGGGTAACAACTGCACTAACAACAGGAGTAACATCAGGGCAAACTACAGGGGTAACAACTGCAGCAATAACAGGAATAACATCAGATGAAACTACAGGTGTAACAACTGCAGTAACATCAGGACAAGCTACAGAGGTAACAACTATAGCAACAACAGGATTAGCAACAGCATCAACAACAGGGGTAACATCAGGGCAAGTTACAGGGGTAACAACAGCAGTAACAACAGGGGTAACATCAGGGCAAGTTACAGGGGTAACAACAGCAGTAACAACAGGGGTAACATCAGGGCAAGTTACAGGGGTAACAACAGCAGTAACAACAGGGGTAACATCAGAAGAAACTACAGGGGTAACAACTGCACTAACAACAGGGGTAACAACTATAGCTACAACAGGACTAGCAACAGCATCAACAACAGGGGTAACATCAGGGCAAGTTACAGGGGTAACAACAGCAGTAACAACAGGGGTAACATCAGAAGAAACTACAGGGCAATAAAATGCACTAACAAATAGGGGTACATCAGAAGAAACTACAGGTAATAAATTATATAAATAACGGACACATCACCACAGGGGTAACAAATTGCAGTAACATCAGGACAAGCATGAGGTACTCACCATAGCAACAACAGGGGATTAGCAACAGCATCAACAAATAGGGGTAACATCAGGTGTGTTGTGTAACAACTGCACTAACAACAGGGGTAACATCAGAAGAAACTACAGGGGTAACAACTGCACTAACAACAGGGGTAACATCAGAAGAAACTACAGGGGTAACAACTATAGCAACAACGGGATTAACATCAGGGCAAACTACAGGGGTAACAACTGCAATAACATCAGGACAAGCTACAGGGGTAACAACTATAGCTACAACAGGACTAGCAACAGCATCAACAACAGGGGTAACATCAGGGCAAGTTACAGGGGTAACAACAGCAGTAACAACAGGGGTAACATCAGAAGAAACTACAGGGGTAACAACTGCACTAACAACAGGGGTAACATCAGAAGAAACTACAGGGGTAACAACTATAGCAACAACGGGATTAACATCAGGGCAAACTACAGGGGTAACAACTGCAATAACATCAGGACAAGCTACAGAGGTACCAACTATAGCAACAACAGGATTAGCAACAGCATCAACAACAGGGGTAACATCAGGGCAAGTTACAGGGGTAACAACAGCAGTAAAAACAGGGGTAACATCAGAAGAAACTACAGGGGTAACAACTGCACTAACAACAGGGGTAACATCAGAAGAAACTACAGGGGTAACAACTATAGCAACAACAGGATTAACAGAATCAGCAACTGGGGTAATATCAGTACAAACTACAGAGGTAACAACTGCAGTAACATCAGAATTAACACAAGGACAAACAACACAGGTGACAACTATAGAAACAACAGGATTAACATCAGGGCAAACTACGGGGGTAACAACTGCAGCAATAACAGGAATAACATCAGATGAAACTACAGGGGTAACAACTGCAGTAACATCAGGACAAGCTACAGAGGTAACAACTATAGCAACAACAGGATTAGCAACAGCATCAACAACAGGGGTAACATCAGGGCAAGTTACAGGGGTAACAACTGCAGTAACAACCATGGTAACATCAGAAGAAACTACAGGGGTAACGACTGCACTAACAATAGGGGTAACATCAGAAGAAACTACAGGGGTAACAACTGCACTAACAATAGGGGTAACATCAGAAGAAACTACAGGGGTAACAACTATAGCAACAACAGGATTAACAGAATCAGCAACTGGGGTAATATCAGTACAAACTACAGAGGTAACAACTGCAGTAACATCAGAATTAACACAAGGACAAACAACACAGGTGGCAACTGTAGAAACAACAGGATTAACATCAGGGCAAACTACGGGGGTAACAACTGCAGCAATAACAGGAATAACATCAGGGCAAACAGCGGGGGTAACAACTGCAGCAATAACAGGAATAACATCAGATGAAACTACAGGTGTAACAACTGCAGTAACATCAGGACAAGCTACAGAGGTAACAACTATAGCAACAACAGGACCAGCAACAGCATCAACAACAGGGGTAACATCAGGGCAAGTTACAGGGGTAACAACAGCAGTAACAACAGGGGTAACATCAGGGCAAGTTACAGGGGTAACAACAGCAGTAACAACAGGGGTATCATCAGAAGAAACTACAGGGGTAACAACTGCACTAACAACAGGGGTAACATCAGAAGAAACTACAGGGGTAACAACTGCACTAACAACAGGAGTAACATCAGAAGAAACTACAGGGGTAACAACTATAGCAACAACGGGATTAACATCAGGGCAAACTACAGGGGTAACAATAGCATCGGCAACTGGTTTATCAGAAGAAACTACAGGGATAACAATTGCAGCAACGACAGGATTAACATCAGGGCAAACTACAGGGGTAACAACTATAGCTACAACAGGATTAACATCAGGGCAAACTACAGGGGTAACAGCTATAGCAACACCACGATTAACATCAGTGCAAACTACAGGGGTAACAACTATGGCAACAACAGGGCTAACAATAGCATCGACAACTGGTTTATCGACAGGGATAACAATTGCAGCAACAACAGGATTAACATCAGGGCAAACTACAGGGGTAACAACTATAGCAACTACAGGGCTAACAGCATCAACAACAGGGCTAACAACAGCATCAGCAACAGGGTTAACATTAGAAGAAACTACAGGGGTAACAACTATGGCAACAACAGGGCTAACAATAGCATCGACAACTGGTTTATCGACAGGGATAACAATTGCAGCAACAACAGGATTAACATCAGGGCAAACTACAGGGGTAACAACTATAGCAACAACAGGATTGACATCAGGGGAAACTACAGGGGTAACAACTATAGCAACACCAGGATTAACATCAGGGCAAACTACAGGGGTAACAGCTATAGCAACACCAGGATTAACATCAGGACACAGTACTGGGGTAACAACTTCAGTAACAACAGGGGTACCTTTAGAAGAAACTGCAGTGCTAAGATCTATAGCAAAAACAGGATTAACATCAGGGCAAACTACAGCAACACCAACTATAGCAACAACAGGATTAACATCAGGGGAAACTACAGGGGTAACAACTATAGCAACTACAGGGCTAACAGCATCAACAACAGGGCTAACAACAGCATCAGCAACAGGGTTAACATCAGAAGAAACTACAGGGGTAACAACTATAGTATCAACAGGGGTAACATCAGGACAACGTACAGGGGTAACAACTGCAATAACATCAGGATTAACATCAGGGCAAACTGCTAGGGAAACAACTATAACAACAACAGGGATAACATCAGAAGAAACAACAGGGATAAAAAATGCAGGAATTACATCAGGACAAACTTCAGGGGTAACAACTACAGTAACATCAGGATTAACATCAGGACAAACTACAGGGATAACAACTGCAGTAACATCAGGACAAACTACAGGGATAACAACTGCAGTAACATCAGGATTAACATCAGGACAAACTACAGAGGTAACATCAGAAAAAACTACAGGGGTAACAACTGCAGTAACATCAGTTTTAACATCAGGGCAAGCTACAGGGGTAACATCAGAAAAAACTACAGGGGTAACAACTGCAGAAACACCAGGGGTAACATCAGGACAATCTACAAGGGTAACAACATGGGTAACATCAGAAGAAACTACAGGAGTAACAACTGCAGAAACACCAGGGGTAACATCAGGACAATCTACAGGGGTAACAACTATAGCAACACCGGGAATAACATCAGGACAAACTACAGGAGTAACAACTATAACAACAACAGGGTTAACATCAGGACAAACTACAGAGGTAACAACTATAGCAACATCAGGAATAACATCAGGACAAACTGCAGGGGAAACAACTATAGCAACAACAGGGGTAACATCAGAAGAAACTACAGGAATAACAACTGCAGCAATAACAGGATTAACATCAGGGCAAGCTACAGGGGTAACAACAGGGGTAACATCAGGGCAAACTATAGGGGTAAAAACAGGGGTAACATCAGGGCAAACTATAGGGGTAACAACAGGGGTAACATCAGGGAAAACTACAAGGGTAACAACAGGGATAACATCAGAAGAAACTACAGGGGTAACAACTATAGCAACAGCAGGATTAATATCAGGGGTAGCATCAGAGAAAACTACAGTGGTAACATCCGGGGTAACATCAGAAGAAACTACAGGTGTAACAACTATAGCAACAGCAGGATTAACATCAGGGCAAACTAAAGAGGTAACAACTATAGCAACAACAGGATTAACATCAGGACAAACTACAGAGTTAACAACTGTAGTTATATCAGGATTAACATCAGGGCAAATTACAGGGGAAACAACTATGGCAACAGCAGGATTAACATCAGGACAAACTACAGAGGTAACAACTACAGTAACATCAGGATTAGCATCAGGGCAAGCTACTGGGGTAACAAGAGGGGTAACATTAGAAAAAATTATAGGGGTAACGACTGAAGAAACAACAGGGGTAACATCCGGGGTAACATCAGAAGAAACTACAGGGGTAACAACTATAGCAACAGCAGGATTCACATCAGGGCAAACTACTGGGGTAACAACTATAGCAACAACAGGGGTAACATCAGAAGAAACTACAGGGGTAACAACTGCAGTAACAACAGGAATACTATCGGGGCAAATTTCAGAGGTAACTGCTATAGCAACAACAGGGCTAACAGCTTTAACAACAGAGGTAACATCAGGGAAAACTACAGGGGCAACAAATATAGCAAAAACATCAACAACAGGTGGAACATCAGAGCAGACTGTATGGGAAACAACAGGAGAAATAAAAGCAGTCACAACTACAGCTACCACAGGGGTAACATCAGGAGACACTACAGGGGTAACATTGGAAGTAACTACAGGGAAAACCAGTGCAGCTACTACGGTGGTAACATTAGGAAAAACTACAGGGGAAAAAACTATGGCAACAACAGGGCAAAAATCAGAAGAAACTACAGGGGTAACAACTATAGTAACAGCAGGAATAACATCAGGGCAAACTACAGGGGTAACAACTATAGCAACAATAGGGATAACATCAGGAGACACTATAGGCGAAATATCAGAACAAACTTCAGGGGTGACAACTACAGCTACCACAGGGGTAACATCGATGCAAACTACAGGGGTAACATCAGGAGAAACAACAGCAATCACAACTACAGCTACCACAGGGGTAACATCAGGAGACACTACAGGGGTAACAACTATAGCAACAACAGGGGTAGCATCAGGGCACTCTATGGGGGTAATAACTGCAGTAACAACAGGAATAACATCAGGGAAAAATACAGGGGTAACACTTATAGCAACAACAGGGGTAGTATCAAGGCAAAGCAGTGGAGAAATGTCAGTAGTCACAAAATCTTCAAAAGAAACTACAGGAGTAACCACTGCAGCAACAACAAGTCTAACATCCAGGCAACCTACAGGGGTAACAACTGCAGCTACAACAGGGATAACATCAAGACAAAGTACAGGGGTATTAGCTGGAGAAACCAAAGGGGTAACAATTTTAGTAACAGGAGGGATAACAACTGGACAAATAACAGGAGAAACACTGGGGCAAATTACCAGGATTAGCAATCAGGCTATACTAAGAGAACGAGGAAAGGCAACAAATAGTACAACAACAGGGGGTACGGATGGAAAAACTACAAGTGTAAAAAATGCATTTTTAACAACAAAAATCAAAGCAGCATCTATAGTGACTAGAATGGAAAGTTCAATGACAGTGACACCAACTGGATCTGTTACAAATTGCACAACTCAACAATGTAAAACTGCAGGCACAACCAAAGAACTACACCAGACAACGCATTCCACAGCTATAAATCCGTCTACTGAGCCAGTTCATGCACTGAATACCTCTATCCAAACAACCACTGCAAGGATAAACTCTACTACAGCCATATCAACAAATAACATACCAGGTAAGGTTCGTAAAGCAAATAAGCCATATTGTAGCAATTTCTACCACATTAATACATGTTATCTAATAAACCCATCATTTAATAAACAATGCTTTATGTGTCTAGTTAAGGATAAACTCTACTGAGGTTTTGGAATAACTCTACATGTTTCTCTGTTTTTTTATTGCAAGTCACACGTGATACGAGGACGGAAATGGGATTTCCTTAACTATTACGTGATATGTTCCTGATGTAAAGATGTGTTTTATATCTATATATAATGCAACCTGTGTATCGCTTAATGGCTGTATAAATATACAGCTGTATTCCAAATAGGATTTAAACAAAACAAATTATTTGAGCATTCAAAACTTTTAGCTTGCCCCTTTGTCAGGGGCAGATCCAGAACCAAATCTTGGGAGGGGTACTTGGAGATTATTTACAGACACAATCCAGGCACAATAACCACTACAGCTCTCTGTATAGGTTATGGTTCCAGGAGTGTCGTGGTGTCCTCCCAGAGTAAGCAGTCAAACCATTTAAGAACCGTTTGACAACTTACCTGGGGTCTGCCGGGATATGGCCTGTAGCAGGGGATAGGGTGTGTGTGCAAATTATGCAATGTGTGTGTAGTGTGTGTGTGTGAGGGGTGCACTGTGTGTATGAGAGTTGAAATGTCTCTGTGTGGATGGGGCAGTATGTGTGTGTGTGAGTGGAACAGTGTGTGTATGGCGGGCAGTGTTAGTATGGAGGGCAGTATGTGTGTGTGTGCGAGGGGGCAGTGTGAGTATGGAGGGCAGTGTTAGTATGGAGGGCGATGTGTGTATTGAGGGCAGTGTGTGTGTGTGTCTGAGGTGCAGTGTGTGCCAGTGTGTGTATACGGGGGCAGTATGTGTGTGTGTGTGAGGGGTGCAGTGTGTGTGTGTGAAGGGGGCAGTGTGTGTGTGTATAGGGGCCAGCGTGTGTGTATGGGGGCAGTATTTTAGCATGTGTTAGGGGGGCATCGCATATGGTGGCAGTATGTGTGTGTGGCGGGACCGCTGCCTAATTAAGAATTGCCTTGTTGTATATGTGTGGATGTACCTTCCTAGAATGTGTGTTTCCCCTTCTAATATTCCTCTTTCTGTAGTTTTGACCATAAATTCCTGCAATATACCTTTTGACCACCCGGGGGCGCTTGGGTGTATCGGACCACCCCGATACCCAACTTAGAACATTTAGTCAGAATGTTCAGACCTCACTAGTGAGATGTGAAAATTGCAGACCGCAAGGGAACGAACGGCGCGTGCTTCCCCTGGGTGGCCGCCGGTTCGTATCACTGAACGCCCACCAGGGGGAGCATCCGGCTCCCGAACCGGCCTGCATGCACTGTCTTTGATTGCGGTGTCAGAGATCATCCTACCTGCTCCTAACAGAGCTATAATCACTTGCCACTCTCAAACCTAGGAGCTATGAGGCTAGGCTTGTGGCTACCCAGGCGAACGCTCTCTTTGGCAGATACCTGAGTGCAGGTATCCACCGGAGAGGGGGTCACGTGCCAGCACGGAATCCCTGGGGCTGTAGGTCGGTCTCACAGCCACAGGGTTCCTGCTGGCTGCATGGAAGTCCGTGCCGCCCAATGGGAGAAGGAGCGCCCATTCAAACAGGGTTTGCGCCTTTCTCCTGGTTGGTCGGCGTGAGTAAAGCGCTGATTGGTTGCTGCAGGGAGCAGGCAACCAATCCGAGGAGGTAAGCTTGTTCAAATGGGGTTTCCAGCCCTTCCTTTTGATTGGGCGGCAAAGCCCCTCTCGTCCCTGGTTGCTGCAAATAGGTTTTGCACCTTTCAGCCGATTGGTGGCATCAGGTTTTGCGCCCTATCTTCTGATTGGGCCGCAAAACCCCTCTCCTCCCCGAGCACCGATTGGTGCAGCATAGATTTGCGCCCTTTCTTCGGATTGGGCTGCGAAACTCCTTCCTCCCCCCAACGCAGATTGGTGTGATTTGGTTTGCGCCCTTTCAGCTGACTGGTTGTTGGTTGGTTTAGGCACGAAGTTTGAATTAGCCAGACTAAACCAAGCAACACCATGGAACTAATTTCGGGGATGTACAGAGCCTTGACCCCCAGACTTTGATGCTGATTTCTCTCTGTACATCCGATCACTCTGCTTTTTGCAGGGATCCGAGGGGGAACCTTGGGCTATTTATCTAAAGTATAAAGTGTAATCCTGTACTCCCTTCCCATCCCGGGACACCGAGCCCCAAAGTTCACCCCCTGTATGTAATGTGTACTCCCTGTGTCCTGTTAGTATCTCCCAGAGTGGGAGATGGTTATCTGTTCCTGCATGAGATTGTGTTCTGTTGGATAGAGGCCTCCTGAGGGGCTCTGTGCATAAAAAGCTGTGGTACCCTGGAACTGTGTCCCATCCAGTTACTGGGGAAATGGGTCTGTGTGTGTGTGTGTGTGTGTGAGGGGGGCAGTGTGTATGGGGGCAGTATATGTGTGTGTGAAGGGAGCAGTTTGTGTATGGGGGCAGTATGTGTGTGTGTGTGTGAGAGGTGCAGTGTGGGGGTCAGTACATGTGTGTGTGAGGGAGCAGTATGTGTGTATGGGGACAGTATGTGCATGGGGCAGTGTGTGTGTGGGGGGCAATATGTGTGTGTGTGAAGGGGCAGTGTGTGTATGGGGGCAGTATGTGTGTGTGTGTGTGTGGGAGGGGCATTGTGTGCTTTGGGGGGAGGGGCAGTGTGTGTGAATGTGTAGCTTAAAGCAAATAAATAAATATATATATATATATATATATATTGAAATAATACTAATACCTTATACCCCCCCTGAAATTCCTGGTGGTCCAGTGGGAAGTGAACTCTAACCTGCAGCTCCTGAGGCTAGATTTCACTCTCGCAAGATTCGGGGCATTGCCATGGTAACTGCGACAACACTCTGTGCTTGTGAGAGGAGGACCTGGAGGAGCTGAAGGTTAGAGCTCCCGGATTCTCTCTCCTCCATCCCCTGCTGTCTGTTATCAATGTACCTGCAGGCTGTTGAGGGAGATCTCTGTTCTTCCTACCGGTCCGTGAAGGCACATAGTAGGGCCGGCGTTGGATAGTTGCCCAACTTCCACCCTGGATTCGCCACTGCTCTTTGTCATGTTCCCCAGGTTCAAAGTAAATTGAATTGTAATGCAGAAGGTATTATCCTCAACTAAAAACAATGCTCTTTTTAAAAAAAAATTATCCATTTGGTACAGACTCCTTAGCAGTAATCATTTTTAAACACCTTCTATCCTAGAGTTAAGTTAAGGCCAGGGACTAATGAAAGTATTTAGAATATTGGGCAGACTAAATGGGCCGAATGGTTCTTATCTGCCGTCACATTCTATGTTACTATGTATGTCAGTTGACAAAAAAAGCTGAAATGTATGCAGTCTGAGACTTCCTAAAATGCTAGGTCTTCTTCGGGCATTTGTGTGGGCGAATGTGTTATTGAGAAGGAGAAAATCCCTTGTAATATTTGTTGAAATTTCATCTGATTATGATATGTCGTTTTAGGTCTGCTCATTGATTATCTGTCTTTTTAACACGTTTGAAGGAATGTAAAAGACTTTTCAAACGTCAAACCATTGAAATAGTAAATTTTCATTATAGCTAAAACATCTTCAAGTATACTGTTCACCTGTTTTCCTTTTTAATGTTCTGCAGCACTTTTGAAAGACTTTATCAACTGGGAAATTATTCTGACCTGCCTGGCAGTGATATTTGGGACGATATTGCTTTTACTCCTGTGCTGTCTAGTAAGTTTCTTTCTTTCTCTATAGTATGTCAAAAAGTATTGTTGATTGGAAATTAAAGGTCCAATACAAGTTAACCTTGGGGGCAAGAAGTGGTTGCAAATATTTGCCTGCACCAGGATGGACAGACTTATAGCTCCATCTGTCTGTGTTAACCTGCTCAAGAGGAGCAGACTCAAAGCTCCTTCTGTCTGTGCAACTGTGCAGAATAGGGACAGACTCAAAGCACCATCTTTCTGTGTAACTCTGCAGGGGAGGGACAGATTCAAAGCTCCTAATGTATTTGTAAATCTGCAGGAAAGCGACATACTCATAGCTCCTCCTGTCTGTGTAACTCTGCAGGGGAGGGACAGACTCATAGCTACCCTGTCTGTGTAACTCTGCAGGGGAGGTACAGACTCATAGTTACTCCTGTCTGTGTCATCCTGCAGGAAAGCGACATACTCATAGCTCCTCCTGTCTGTGTAACTCTGCAGGGGAGGGACAGACTCATAGCTACTCCTGTCTGTGTAATCCTGCAGGAGAGGGACATAATCCTTGCTCCTTCTGTCTGTGTGGATCTACAGGGGAGGGACAGACTCCTAGCTCCTAATGTATTTGTAAATCTGAAGGAGAGGGACAGACTCGTAGCTACCCTGTCTGTGTAACTCTGCAGGGGAGGTACAGACTCATAGCTCCTCCTGTCTGTGTAACTCTGCAGGGGAGGGACAGACTCATAGCTACTCCTGTCTGTGTAATCCTGCAGGAGAGGGACAGAATCCTTGCTCCTTCTGTCTGTGTGGATCTACAGGGGAGGGACAGACTCCTAGCTCCTAATGTATTTGTAACTCTGCAGGAGAGGGGCATACTCATAGCTCCTCCTATATCTAAAAGATCTACAATATAAATGTCATATGTAGTGTAATAACGTTAAAACACCATAAAAGTAGGAACAAATGTGGACTATTGCACTCACAAATGTTGGTTTTAAGCAGGCAGGAAATATATAAACTCTCTGTATACGGAGTCAGTCAGTGTGTCGAATCACCATGTTCCTCAGTAGTACACAGATAGGAAAATAAAGTGGCAAATATAGTGCAACACTGTTATGTACTAAAAGCTATAACTTTAATAATATTGAACTTACATATTTCCAAAAAACCCAAGGCACATCAAGATATACATCTGGAGAGGTCCACGGCAACACTGGAATTTTCCCAAGCGTAGTTCCCAAAGTAGTTCTCTTGGGGAATCTCAGCGTGTAGCGACCACACTAATGAACACCAGCATACAATATAATAAATAAAAGTAATAAACTGAATAAAAACTCCACGCGTTTCGACCACCAGTGCGTGGACTTCCTCATGGGGGTAATAGTTATGATTTCAAAGTCTGGATAAAACCATCTTGCCGGCGGTACTTTAAATATCCTGACCGGCTCCTCCCACGAACCGCTCTCGGCCAATCCGCCCACAGTTTAAGAGCTGTCCCAGGTTGTATGTCAATTTCCTGATTCATGGACTCCAAGCCTCAGCCTGGATTTGTGAAGTGTATCCGTTTCCGGCTGTCATCTTGAGAGTCCAGAAACTTGCGTTCCACCTTCGTTTCTCAAATGTCCACAAAATCACCATAGTATTAATATATAAAGAATAAAAAAGGAAATATATCGATTACCATTCTTAATATGAAAAGGTTACATCGTCATAAAAATATAAAAATTCTTTCATATAAAATATAAAAAAGAAATTTACCATCAGAATCATGCACAGATATAAAAGAAGACCATTGTAAATCAAATATGTTTTATAGAACATCATGACAAAGAATGGAGAAGGTACAAGAAAAAAGTAAAAAAAAATAAAAAAAAAATAATAATAATATAAAAAGTATAATTTTTTTTTAAAAACTAACAATATAAAAAGTATTTAAGATATATAAAAAGCATAATATATGGATGAAAAAAATCCATGTAAGTCTACATATACAAATATAAAGGAATAAAATCATAAGCGAGGAAAGAACAGAGATTACAATAAACAAAGAGCAAGAGAAGCAGGTATTTTCCTGATCTCTAATGCTAGTTTAAATCTAGAAGCAATCCAAGTTCTGAAAAAGGGTCTAAAATATGCCCCTAGTCAAAATGCTAACCCTTTTAATCCTTTTATAGACACAAATAAATTTGCTCGAAAATTATCCCTTAAAAGTTTTTCATTAAAAAGGAAAAGGAAAATGTAGCTAATGATCAACCTAGTATAACATCAAGAACTCCAGTTAGGTTTAAACCTCAACCCAGCTTTTGTCCAAGTGAGAAGGGAAGCCAAATAGAGGCATTTGTTAAAATGGTGAATAAAGATTGTGAAGGGATTCCATCACTTGGTCCGTCAAAATAGTAGTTTTTTTGTATATTTGTAGGTTAACTGTATGACCCTCATTCGGTTACCAAACAAAGACCACCCAGAGCCTCATTATAACATGGAACACTGAGTATCCAGTACGAAAAGCACAACGCTCTGTGTGGCAGCCATTTCGTGCAGCCGAAAGCATGTGGTCGACAGAATGGATGGCGGACCACCACAAACATATTAGTCAACTGAATTTTAGAAATAAACGTTTTAACTTTAAAAATTTAAGGAAAAGGGATGATATCTTAATCAAAGGTGTGGACAAGGGAGCAGGAATTGTGATGATGCCTGTGGATTCTTACTTACAAGAAGCATATAGAATATTAAATGACGAAGTAACATACAAAAAATTGACTGAGAATCCCAATCTAAATTTTAATGGGCAATTAAAAAAAAATGTTAATGACATATAGATAAAATGAGGAGATTGAAAAAACAACAACATTTTCTTTTCTATATGTAGATTTTCCCAGGATCCCCACTTTTTATTTCCTCCTCAAAGTCCACAAGTCTGTTGAACAGCCGGACGGTATTATTATTATTTTATTTTTTTATTTAGCGCCAGCAAAATTCCATAGCACTGTACAATGGGTGGACTAACAGATGCATAATTGTAACCAGACAAATAGACGCAAAGGATCAGAGGGGTTGAGGGCCATGCTCAATGAGCTTACATGCTAGAGGGAGTGGGGTATAGTGACACAAAGGGTATAAGTAGGGGTAATAAAATAGCTTGCTAGAAAAGTATTCACTGGGAACTTAACCCCTAAAGGACACATGACGTGTGTAACATGTCGTGATTCCCTTTTATTCCAGAAGTTTGGTCCTTAAGGGGTTAATAGGTTATTTTTGACAGTTGCAGGAGAGGAGTCATTGGGGGAGGGGGAAGAACATCCACTAACAGTTTATATGAGATGCTTTCATGAAGAAGTGGGTTTTCAAAGATTTTTTGAAGGAGTGGAGACTGAGTGAAAGTCTAACGGAGAAGGGAAGGGAGTTGCACAGAAAAGGTTCAGCCCTGAAAAAGTCTTGGAGGCGAGCATCAGATGTGGGAGTATTGACAGAGCATAGATGTACATCTTCAGCAATGCGCAGGGGCCTCTATGGGACATACTTGTGTATTAGGGAGGATAAGTAGGTTGGAGCAACATTAATTAGGGACTTGTAAGCAAGTACCGGAATTTTAAATTGAGCCCTATATCTAACTGGAAGCCAATGTAGCGCCTGACAGAGGGGGAGACGTGGGAGGTGCGGGCAGACAGGAAAATGAGCCTTGTCACTGTGGCGAAACCGACCTCGCCACTGGGCATTGGAGAAGACTGATTGCCAGCCTCCTGCCATGTGACTATGGCCCCTGGGATGTATTGCCCTTTAAAGACATGATTTGGGCATAATGGATTTGTGTTGTGCTGCTGCCGGCCCTTTAACAACCATCTGGGGACATACTGTGGAGTTACTGGGTGGCCTCCATTTCCTGTATCAGAGGCACATGGTGAGAACAATGGATGAAGCACATGGTGAGAACAATCGATGGTGGCCATTTTAACTCACAGACACTGTTTGGACTTTTCAACACGTTGCCTTCTCGCCTGTATTTGGACTATACAGCAGGGGACACATTATACAGTGATTGTTTTTCATTTAGCCTGTATATGTTCTGCAGAATCTGCATTAAACTGTATCTTCCAAAGAACTGAATGGATCTGGGTGAATTTTGGATATGTGGTTCACCCAGATCCCCCGGTTCCAAGGATATACGGGGTTATTGCTTGTGTTGGGGTCCCTGTGATGTATTTTATGAAACTGTATTTCTCTGTCTGTGATAATTAGATTACCCATTGTGTAAAGTAATTGTATCACAGGCAGAGGGGAGGATTTTGTGTGGGAGTGTCTGAGTGTATTGTACGTGTTATTGGTTGTTCTGTAAAACCCTGTGGGCAGTACTAAGTTTGTGGATTGGGAATAAAAGAGGCTGTATGTGCCAGTCCAGTCAGTTCCTGCTTAACCCTCAAAGTGAAGTGTCGTCTCATTATTGAGGAAGGATTTATTGTATGCTGTTCCAGTTTGACTGCTAGGAGTGTAAACCTATTCGCATGTTTTTTTTCCTATTCGGCTGTATACAACATTCATATGCTCCTACGGTTCGGTTGTTTTGGTGTCTGCTGCAGTGCTTGGAGTCCTCAGGAAGTGCTACCCAGTCGGGGTGCCAGGTGATCCGTTACAGTCACCGCGTTCATAACAGATTGCAACGGTACAATCTGGGAACACATAAGACCACTGAGAAGGGGATTGCAGTAGTCAAGATGAGAAAGAACAACGGCAAGAACCAGCACCTTAGCCGTGTCTGGTGTTAAGCTATGCGAGCTATGTTTTTGAATTGTAAGCGGCAGGATTTGGCGATTGAATGGACATGAGGGGTAAGGGAGAGGTCAGAATCAAAGAGAACACCTAGGCAGTGAGCCTGCGAGGTAGAGGTGATGGTGGCACCGTTGACTTGGAGGGAGACAGACATGGGAATAACAGCACTTGAGGGAGGAAAGACCAGAAGTTCTGTTTTGGACAGGTTGAGTTTAAGGAGGTGAGCAGCCATCCAATTGAAAATCGTGGAGAGGCAGTCAGAGACATGAGTCAAGATGGGCGGAGAGAGATCAGGAGAGGACAGGTAGATTTGTGTGTCATCTGCATATAATATAATGGAAGCCTAAGGAGCTGGTGAGTTTACCAAGGGAGGCGGTATAGATGGAGAACAGTAGGGCACCAAGGATTGAACCTTGGGGGACACCAACAAAGAAGGTTTGGGGAGAAGGGGAAAAGCCAGAGAAAGAAATACTGAAAAGGCGCTGGGAGAGGTAGGAGGAGCACCAGGAGAGAGAGCAGTAGACTGAGATTATGGAGAATGAGAAGTAGCCAGGAAGAAAAGTGTTCAATTAATAGCCTAAGTAGTGGGCTTAAATATGCGGACAGTGTGAACTTCAAAGGAAGTAAAGGATAGAAAAGGGGAAGGGAGAATAGGTTGAAAGGTACATTGAGGGGAGAGAAGGTGTAATAGTGCAGAGGCACTATCTTCCTGGCCATGACTGTAAGACTACATATACCTCGAACAAGCTATTCATGCTCTAGAACAGCACACGCCAATAGTCTAGTTAACTCACTATAATAATCAGTCGATGTCAGTCAGCCATGGCATAATTTCCCACATTCGGTCTTCCCTAAGCATTTTGATTTTTCACCATACAAATCATAGTAGTCCCCCATATGGCCAGGTGTCGCAACAAACTGGATTAAAGTATCATCATTCTCAGAATCGGGGATATACACTTGGTTAAACTACATTAATCTTAACCTGTACAAACGTTGTTTTAATTATATTGTTACATAATAGTCATTGGCGTTGCTTACTTCCAATACGTTTGGAGCAGGTCACAAGGCCGGAATTATCAACACACGTTACGTTCCAAGTAAATACTCTCATTTTAGCTCATCATTAACATCGCTTTTATTACCTTAAATTTCTGTCTTCTCCAACGTCACTACTCCCTTATCCACCTCCGTGCTATCCAAATTAATGTTAGACCAACACGGGCCCAACTATACGATCCCCTAACAGGCTCACATTTCACATACAATATATAAGTTATCATTATTAGAATATTTATGCATGTTATAAGGCCATATTGGGTTTTTCTCGTAATATGCTGTTAAATGTATATATGACACTGCTAGTGCTAGTTATTTACCCTCATTACACGTAAGAAGTCCTTCACTACATCTACGCTTATGTCGATAGATTAGGTTCTATAGTTCATATATCACTCTACACTGTCACGCTTATTGGGTACGCAAAACCCCTTAGTCTCGGGACGTCAAGAGATGTGATACTTTATACACGAACCATGCATGGTCCATCCTAGGTAGACATTCTACCATTTCGATCAATTCGCACTTTCACGCTCACTTACGTTCTTTCTCTACATTTTCGGTCCATAGGGAACCGACTTCTCTCACTGGTATAGAAGTACTCCACTTGTTCTCCCTTAGAGACTTTGACTCGGCCACCCCATCTCTTACAATAAGGAGTCTCGTCAGGAGACCCAGAGGGTCAGCAGCAACACAACAATGTCACTCATATCATGAACACGTACGGCAACCACAACACAGCAGCTGACGCCCTCTCTCATTCTGACCGCAACAGCACATTTAGGGTTTCAGCAATCACTGGCAACAAATGGTTCAGAGAGAAATGGCCTATAGAAACTACAACTCTGCCATCGTCTAATGGTACTTCAGCCCTGTTCGAAATATACCCAATAGTGTCAGCATAAACAACATAAAACCACTGCATGGGCGGTATTGTCATACTCAAGAGACTACGCTCAACATGAATATGAGTTTGTCAAGACAGTAAAACTTATCACAACGATGACATCACCAGGAAAAAAATTGTTTAAAAAAATACAAAACAATATGAACAATAACTTTGGCCAGCGTTCATGACTAAGTGGCTATTACAGCGAAGACCATAAAATGCCTCACTGACAAACACAGCAGCATGCAATATCATTAACAAAGGCAGGTCTTCTTCCCTGACAATAATGAGTCTAGTTAGAAGGCTCACATGGTAAGCAGTAGTACAACATTTCCACCTGTCCGTGAACACATACCAGGCAGGCACAATACAGCAACCTTTCTCGTTGCAATCTACAGGGTTTCTATCAAGAACATTCTACAGCCAAGTAAATCCCAAACAGATCACCGCTATTCCAGGGAACTCCTCCTGGAGTAACAACACTAATGGCACATGGGAGAATGCTGGCACAAACATCACTATCAGCAAACACTAGACGTTCATACAATCGAGCACTCATTTTATTTAACAGATTTACCACAGAATAACAAATACAAAACCCATTCACGTTAGGTATTATGGTGGCTTTTACCTCTTTTTGCCACCTAAATCTACAATTCGCACACACTACCATAAAACTTTATCTAACAGGCATACAAAAACATGTCACTAACACATACCCCAGCCACAGTAACATCCTATCATCGAACCAATTAAAAAATCTTAAAAGGCATGCTGCATTTAGAAGGCCCCAAACCTACAAAACGATAACCGATAGATGGGGAAAGGTTCAGAGCCTTATCCGACACATTAAACCCACAACCTCTCGTAACAGAATCTACCAACACCTTCAAAACCACTATGTTTCTGCCAATTCACGGGTGTGACGGCCTAACAAGTTTACCGTAAGGAACACTAATGACACCACCAACATGCTCACAATGGGAGACCTAAACAAATAGGTGACCATTACAATTTGACCCTGCATAGATTAAAAGAAACCAATGGGGCCACCCGTCGACATACCGCTATTCACCACAGACAACAAGTGGTGTCCAGTCAAATTGCTAGATCTATCACTGTCAATCCGCACAGGTCAAGAGAAGACCACTCTTCTGCTACCCTTACACGGCAACCCACTGACAATGTCTAAATACATGTCAGACATAAAAACCCAAATCACAAAATAGGGAGCGATCCATCAGCCTCGACAGGCCATTTATTTCGCATAGGAGCAGCAACGGCTGCCTCAAGCAAAAATGTACCGGCACACATTATTAAAAGACCGGGACGATGGAAATCATTTGCTCACAATCAATATATACTACAACCAGAGAAAGAGCTAAAACAAGCCTTTCTAGAATTAGCTAATTTAAGTATACAATTGTGTTTGAATGTATATTGTAATGATTTGTCATGTATTAAAGTGGCTTGGTTAAATATCCGTTTTGCCCTCTTTATTTACAGGCCCGCCCGTACATCGGTTTCGGCACACCACAACCAACTTTAGTTAATCATAAGGTCCAACATCAATACGGCTTATTTCCCTGACCACAAATGGGATGGCGGAGCCTGGAGTTCTGGGAGGGGTTAATCCAGCCTATATATACTCAAACCTACCTCTATACTGGGCTGGCGTTGGCTGGTCACCCCCCCCCCCACCACTCCCTCTATTCAGTTATATCTTGGTGGGCCCTCTTTATTTACAGGCCCGCCTGTACATGGTTTTCGGCACATCACAACTGACTTTAGTTAATCATAAGGTCTAACATCAATATTTCCCTGACCACAAATATATATATATATATTTGATATATAGATCTAAGTATATATTATTTAATTTTAAACTGTGTTTTAACTTGATTTTAATTTATTTCAGGCAGCAGGGGGACTACCTGTTATTCCAGGCACTTCCCCTGCTGGCACTGCTATGGACGGCTACTCTGTCCATGTGATCATGAGGTCCTCTCAAGGACCTCGCAATCACATTTCCCAGTAGGGCCGGATCGGCAGCACTGGGACTCCCTGGGATGCCAGGTAAGTGAATAGGATGGTGGGGATTTGTTATAACGCCCGCCGGCGTTTAGAGCCGGGTGCCTAAGGACGGCATAGCATGCACGCCATCCTTGAGGGGAATCTTTCTACAAGATTCTGTGGATTATAACTCCCATGATCTCAGCCAGCAGTGTACCTGGTGCTTTAATGACATCCATCTCTAATCTTGCTAACGATTGCACGTCCAATGATTATGTTCACTTTTGTCCATTACAGATGCTAGCGAAAAAGAGGAGGCGATCCTACGACTTGCCATTGTACAGAATTCACAGTGTGTCATCTCAGCATGAAGGGATCACACAACCTATAAGTTAAACTATCACATTTCTTCCAGTATGGCTGGAGGTTTAACCAAGGGACCAGTTGAACAACTGTTGGGTTTTACGTTGGCCACCACTCTTTCCCTGCCTGGATTTTCTACTACAATTTGCTACATTTTCTAAAATCTAATGTTCTGATGAGACAGAGGAGGGTGACCACATCATGTATAAATATGTATAATTAATTTTAGCTTATGTTAAATATGTAAATATATTGATGTAATAATTTAAATTGGTATTTTTGAGTATATGTTTGTGTGTCTGTTTTTTCTTTTTTTTTTTTGCCTAAATCATAGCCGTGCTACATACAATGCCCTTGGTTTTTATGTAGAGCCGCATTTTTGTTTGTTGACATATTTTATTCAGATTATTCAAAGTTAATTTATACTTAAGCACATTTAAAGGGACTCTCTGTGAATCAAAGTGACAGTTTATCACCATCAATGTTACTATTAGTTTTTATTTATAAAGTGCAGCGGTTTTCCACAGTTATTAACTTGTATGTAGGTAAAGGGTAACTGTTTATGGGCATAAACCTTTATAATTGATATCCAACCATTTATTCCTGAAATGTAACACAACAAACTTGCTTTGGAGTAAATAGGCCACAGTTGTATTCTAAATATATAAATATTAAAACTTCAACTTTAACATAAACACTATATACATGATTACTCATTAAATAGATATGTCACTGAGTACCACCTTGCCAACCAAACATAACTTAGGGCAGCTGCCCCCTCATTCCAACAAGTACAAGGACTTTTCTTGGGCCTTCCATGATGTAATGCTAAACACTATGTCACGATAGTGACCCCTTCTCACAGAGTATAACCCAGAGGAGAACGTATACCGGACCTTAGAGTGGCCGGACTAACGTTTAGAGTAGTCAAAGGGATAGGCAGAGATCAAGGGAGTACAGAAGACAAATAAACGATATAACCTAGCCAAAGTACAGGGAACCAGAGAGCAGAATGGTCAAAATGGAAAGCCAAAAGTCAATTACCAGGAAACAAACACTCAAGAAGTTTATAAGCACTAGAGGAACCAACAGCAACCACACTAGGGCGCCTTACAACTGACAGGGACGCCCTTATATAGTGTCGGGTTTATTGCTTTAAAACCACGCCCCCAAAACGTCCAGGGGCATGGCCGCGTGTGGATTACGTCAGCATTTACTATCCGACCACGGCACCGTATTATAAATGAATGAGCGTTGTGAGCAGCCGGCGTCAGAAGGGCTGTGCCGCTCACCCGAAAAGGACTCCGTGCTGCGCGGGTCCCAGAGGAAAGGTAAGGTATCGTTACACACTAGCCATTTATTGGCTCAGTGGGCACGTCCGTTATCCATAACTGTACCTGAGGTTAGCAAGCTCAGGCATATGTACAGCCCTACAACACACATTCAGAAGCAAACAGCACAGCACCAGGCGTCGTAGAAGCCAAACCACTGAAAGAGAGGAAGCAGACAAATTGTTGATGGTTTGCACAACCCCCATCCTGTCACAGTGGAAGATCACCCTGCAATCCCTGAGGAGATCACCCCAAATATCCACCACAACCACAATAGGAAAAAGCTTCAGGAAAGCCAAACCACCAGATCAGACTAAACCACCAGATCATCGTGCAATGGGCAAGTGAATCGCACGGAATGATGGGGGAGATTAAACACCCTTCCCAAGGAATAATCCGGCACGCAAATTGCAGATTACTGAAGAGCTACTGCAGGTTTCGCAACTGAATCTTCCTGAGGGACAGGGCGGGAGGTGGGAGGCTGAGTAAACACACCCACACCCGATGCAGCGGAGTGTCCCACCGTGCCCCCCCTCCCCTAACCTCCCTCCTCCCCCAAGAAAGAATGACATACCACCCTGATGCGAGGCAGGGCGATTCATAATCACCAGCCACAAACCAATATCCATTTGACCCCAATCAACGGACGGGCGAACCGCCATCCGCTGGCAAAACTGTTAATTTTTGCGCCACCAGCTCAATCCCCCATATACTCGACATGCAGTCCAGACCGTATCCTGATAACAGCACAGGGCTGAGAATTCTCAAGCGCCTTTTCCCCTCTGACACTGGCCAGGATCGAAAAGGCCCTGATCTCATTCCTACGTTTGGGGATTTTATGATACAGAAACTTTTCTTTGTTGTTCTCAGAGACCTTAGCCTACTTATCAGGAGGGGGCAAATCCTCCAAGGAAGCAAGGAAAAGATCTCAACAAACTCCTCCTTCCAAATCTTGTCCCGCACCTCCTGGCGCAAATGCAGCCCCAGGGGACCTGACCAACACATATAGGCGGCACCATGTGGGCCAGCGCAACTTCCCTGCCCGTTGGCACCACCGTGGGCTGGGAGGATTCTGGGACCACTGGAGCGGAGGCTAACAGCAACCCATCCGGGACCGGCACCTCCAGCGCCCCAGATGAAGTAACCAAAGTAGGGTCCCACCCCGCCCTAACTTGCGCATCCAAGGATGGGGCCACAGAACTACGCTCCCAGTTATCCAAGAGTCCCCTCAGGCACCCTATTGAGGAATCCCAGGCCCCTGAAAAGCCCAGTCTACCCCCACCAGGCACCCAACCATGTACCAATGAAAAAATGAACAACCGGACCCACCAGAGGGTGCGGGAGTGGATTGGAGTATCGGAGCCGTAACTCCAGAGCTGCCACCTCCATAGGGAGCGAAACCTGTGTTGCACTCAATGAGGCCTGGAACATGACTCAGTCCGGAGCCACCTGGGGAGAAACAACAGGTGAAATCACATCCCTCCCCCCTTAACCCAATAAAATAGGCCCATCCCAGGGGTACATAGAAGGCAAGGGGTGCCCGGTAAGTAAAGACGGCACCAAGAGGGAGGGCAGGGGTCTAGCAGACCTACTACGGGAAGGGGTAGGAGACAGATGCCTCACACTACTCCCAGTCACCACCCACACTTCAGGAGGGGAGGCCTCTGCCCCCGGGAGACACCTTTAAGTCTACTTACACACCTGGAGGTCCGACCACCGCTCCGTTCGGTATCCATACCCTGGCCGCAAACAGCACTTGGAAATCAGGTATAACGAGCTCAACAACCAGCAATTACCAAGCTGTTACCAACTGGTAATTAAGATGGCTGCTATCCTGTAACCTATTTATACTACCCCACCAATCTACCCCTTACTACTCCACCCACTGTCCCAAGACCACTTTATCACATCCCTTTGTATACACTACCCTCACACTCACATGTTCCTGTTCTGCCTAGGCCTTGCCTGGCTCCTCATTGTCTAATCATAAGTATAGAATTTAAGACTATAAATTATCTAAACATTTATACAGAGTGCAGAACAAGAAGACCAAGGAGCTTACATTATAAAGCAAATAATATATAATAGTTATGGTGCTAGATAGCTGTATCTGCAAACATGTCTTAAAATCTGTTAAACAGGATTATTGGAGCAGAAATACGCCATCACAACTGTTGCAAAATCAATGATAACCTCAGAGAGTTCTACAGGGGCAACAAATGCAGCAACAACAGGGGTAACATCAAAGCAAACTATAGGATTAACAACTGCAGCAACAACAGCAACTGCAGTGGTAATAAAGGCAAAAACAAAAACAGAAACAACAGCTTCTTTCTGCTCTAATAAACTTACTTTGTCTGGACCATCCTTTATTCTCCAAGTGAGGTTTGGCTGAACTCGGTCCTGCTTGCACCAGGAGGACCATCAGAGTGCTGTGTCTTTCACTTCATTGGGATTACACACTTAAAAACAAAATCTTCTGTCCAAACTACAATCAATCAATGTATTGATTTGCATAGTGTAAAGATGCACAGTGTACACTAGGTGTCACTGTTTTTCTGCTATAATGTTGAACATGCATATACATACTAGCAGATTTCTAAACAGGATATTTAGAGCAAAAATAGACAAATTGGACTTAGTAAGTAACTAGGAAATTTCGATTTGATTTCAAAATCAACAATTTTCACTTACATTAAAAGTTTTTAATGTATGTTTTATTCATTTCAAATTCTTTAAATGTTAGACTTTCTTAAAATGAACCTGAGGGTCCCATAACATTGTTTTGCCCTTTACAAAACGGGGAAAAATCACAAAGGGGAAACACACATTCCAGGAGAGTACTGTGGCGGGCTGCCTTGCACCCCTACTTTGTGCCTCCGCCAATCGCTGCTTCCTAGTCTTTCTTAGGATTAGGACTACGGGGGAGGCCCAAGGACTCATGGACGGTTTGATGACTCCTAGCTGGATCATTTATTGGATCTCCTGTAGCATGCTCCCCCGCACAGCCTCTGGTACTGTCAAGGTTATACTCCCCAACACGCAAACCAGAGAACAATAAAGGCGAACACAGATACCGGACCTTAAAGTGGCCGGACTTAACGTAGGAATGAGAGATAAGAATAGTCAAACACGCCAAGGTCAGGAATAAGTGAACCTCTGTATTTAATTTTTTCAAGATTCTTTGTTTCAGGTATTGTACCTGAGGAATTGAGGAAGGCAGATGTTGTTCTTATATTTAAAAGGGTTCAAAATCCTTGCCTGAAAATTATAGACCTGTGAGCTTAACTTCTGTGACTGGGAAAATATTTGAAGGGCTATTAAGGGATAATATTCAGGAATTCATTGGGAAGAACTTTGTTATTAACAATAATAAGCATGGTTTTATGAAACATAGGTCATGTCAAACTAACCTAATTGCATTCTACGAAGAAGTAAGTAGAAGTATAGATCAGGGTGTTGCCGTGGATGTGATCTACTTGGATTTTGCCAAGGCATTTACATAGAAACATAGAAACATAGAATGTGACGGCAGATAAGAACCATTCGGCCCATCTAGTCTGCCCAATTTTCTAAATACTTTCATTAGTCCCTGGCCTTATCTTATAGTTAGGATAGCCTTATGCCTATCCCACGCATGCTTAAACTCCTTTACTGTGTTAACCTCTACCACTTCAGCTGGAAGGCTATTCCATGCATCCACTACCCTCTCAGTAAAGTAATACTTCCTGATATTATTTTTAAACCTTTGTCCCTCTAATTTAAGACTATGTCCTCTTATTGTGGTAGTTTTTCTTCTTTTAAATATAGTCTCCTCCTTTACTGTGTTGATTCCCTTTATATATGTAAATGTTTCTATCATATCCCCCCGTCTCGTCTTTCCTCCAAACTATACATGTTAAGATCCTTTAACCCAGGGGTTCTCAACCTCAGGGTTAAAGGTCTCAGGACCCCTTACCAGTCCAGGATTTGGGGATTACCTGAGTGTGTCTCAGGTGTTTAGAAAAAGGGAAAAAAACACCTTAGATTCTAAGGTGTTTTTTTTTTCTTTTTCTAAACACCCAGGTAATCCCTAAACCCTGGTCTGGTAGGGGGTCCTGAGGACTAACGTTGAGAACCCCTGCTTTAACCTTTCCTGGTAAGTTTTATCCCATTTGATACGGTTCCTCACAATAGGTTAGTCTTCACACTAAAAAAAAATGGTCTAGATGAATATTATTGTTCTTGGGTAGAACATTGGCTTAAGGATAGAGTACAGCGAGTTGTCATTAATGGTAAATATTCTGGCTGGACAAAAGTGGTAAGTGGTGTCTCTCAGGGTTCTGTTTTGTGACCACTTCTATTTAACATATTTATAAATGATCTTGAAATAGGCATTGAAAGCCATGTATCAGTGTTTGCAGATGACACAAAGCTTTGCAAAGTAATAAAATGTGAGCAGGATATTGCTTTGCTGCAGAGGGATTTGGATAGATTGGTGGACTGGGCACTTAAATGGCAGATGAAATTTAACGTAGAGAAATGCAAAGTTATGCACTACGTGGTTAATAATCAATTTACACCCTAAATGGTAGTGAACTAGTGATAACCACACATGAGAAGGATTTGGGAATTGTTATTGACAACAAATTAGGCAGCAATGTGCAATGTCAATCTGCAGTTGCTAAGGCCAGTAAGATTTTGTCATGTATAAATAGGGGCAAAAATTCTCGGGATGAAAATATAATTTTGCCTCTTTATAAATCGCTGGTAAGACCACACCTTGAACATGCTGTGCAATTTTGGGCACCTGTTCTAAAGAAAGATATCATGGCACAAGAAAAAGTGCAGAGACGAGCTACAAAATTGATAAAAGGAATGGAGCATTTTACTGTAGTCACAAACAAAGGTTAAAAAATTTAAATCTGCTTAGTTTGGAAAAACGGCACCTGAGAGGGGATATGATAACATTATACAAATATATTCGGGGCCAGTACAAACCTTTATCTGGAAATCTATTCATAAACAGGGCTATACATAGGACATGAGGTCACACACTTAGGCTGGAAGAAAGGAGATTTCATCTAAGGCAAAGAAAAGGTTTTTTTTTACAGTAAGAGCAATAAGGATATGGAATTCTCTGCCTGGAGAGGTGGTTTTGTCAGAGTCCATACAGATGTTTAAACTGCTATTAGAAAAATACTTGCAAAAACATAACATACAGGGATATCATTTCTAATTAGTAGGGTAATAGTTGCTTGATCCAAGGAGACATCTGACTGCTATTTTGGGGTCAAGAAGGAATTTTTTGCGATCCGTTTTTTGCTCTCCATTAGTTTAAAGGGTAATCCAGATGTGGACCCCTTGCTCACGGTGCCTAGAGAGATATCAGCTATGCCTCATAGATGATGCCTAACAAGGCTGAAACGGTTGCTGTATCTCTCATGCAGAGAGAACTTGCTGACATTTCAGATCTGGACTGCCTGTATGGGTGGGACCAGTCTGATATGCTTCAGATATGTTCTCTCTGTAATGGCCCAAGATGAGCTAAAACCAGCTTGAGTTCTGATTGGGGACCCACCGAAGGGCAGGCTATTTTAGAATACTCCTGTGAACCATTTTTTGCTCTCCAAGAAGGAATTTTTTCCTAGTTTGTTGCAAAATTGGAAGCGCTTCAGACTAGGTTTTTTGTTTGCCTTCTTTTGGATCAACAGCAAAAACATATGTGAGGAAGGCTGAACTTGATGGAAGCGAGTCTCTTTTCAGCTATATAACTATGTAATGTAACTATGTTGTACTGGCTTCAGTACCAAAACCTTTTGTCCGACCTGAAATCTATGGCTACTGGCTCCCCGATAATACCATGTGCATTGGTTCCTCTGGGCCACCTGGAGGTTCCCTTGCACTAGACTGGTGGGTTCCTCCAGTCGGTCCCGAATCTCCAGCACATATGGGATCCCCAGTTCCCTCCCAGTGCTCTCGCACAAGGTCTAGGGGTCCCCTCACTCTCTGCCCGAATATTAGTTTAAATAGGGAGAGCCCACTTGATTCCTGCGGCACCTCCCAATAAGCGAACAGGAGATGGGGCACGAATTTCTCCCAATTCTTGTGAGTTTCTGCAAAGGTACGGAACATTTGCTTCAATGTACCATTGAAGCGCTTACACAGGCCATTGGTCTGGGGGTGGCAAGGGGAGCTCAGGATCGGTTTAATGCCTCATAACCTCGACAGTTGGTGGGTCATTTCGGCAATAAATTGGGTAAATTGGGTGCCCTGGTCCGAGAGAATCTCCCAGGGAAAACCCATCTGGGAGAACACTCGCATCAGGGCTTGAGCCACAGTCTCTGCCCGAATATTGCTCAGGGTGACTGCCTCGGGGTACGAAGTTGCGTACTTCACAATGGTCAGAATGTACTTCTTCCCAGAGGGACTAGGCTTGGCTAGGGGGCCTATGATTTCGACAGCTGCTCTGCCAAATGGATCTTCGAAAAAAGGTATGGGAATGGACGGGTGCCCTGTGCCAATCCCCCCGCTTCCCCACTCTCTGGCAGACATCGCTGGTCTGGCAGTACTGCCTCAGGTCCTGAGAGATGTCTGGCCAGAAGAAGCTTTGGGTGAGCTGAGACGCTGTCCGGCTCCTGCCCAAATGCCAGGCCAAGGGGATATCGTGAGCTAGCCTCAGTAGCTCAGACGATACTTCTTGGGCACCACCAGCTGCTTGGTGGTAGTAGGGGCTGTAACTGGTTACTTCCTCAATACTATGTGGTATAACCACCCTCCTTCCCAGATGTACCACTCCCCCTTTTTCCCTACTGCCCCTGTGGTTGCTTTGTCCCTGTAACCTTGTTGGGTCGGGTCGGAGTCTACCGCCTTCTCAAACTCATTTTATTCCAGGGTATGGGGACCGGTGAGGGGTAGGATCCCAGGGCTCTAGTGGTAGGATCCCAGGGTAGTGGGTGTGGGCAGCCCTGTTGTAAGGACAGGAATGGCACCCAGAGGGGGTGGACTTATTTGGGGGCTCACTTACGGGGCTTTCTACAGGACCCTGGGGGTGGAAACAGGCATGTGTGCCTTCCTGACTTTCAGAGTGTGAGACGACTTGGGTGGTGCAGGCTTGCTGCCGGGTCATCACCGGGTAGACTTCTTACAGGGTATGAGCGGAGACAAAGACAGAGGCAATGTGTTCCAGGTCGATAAATACCTCAGCGGTTAGTCGATCAATGAGACTTCTACTCTGTCCAGTGCCCCAATATGGACATGGGCATGGGACGTTCCCTCTGGCCCCTTGAACTGCAACAGTATTCCCCATCTTTTCTTCCTCAGGGATAAGCTGGGGTCACACCAGAGTTACAGTGGCTCCGGTGTCTCAGAGTCCCTAGACCTTGTGCCCGTTCAGCCGCACTGCCTATCTGTGGTGGTCCCGGTTATCATGTGTGGCCTGAATGGGGTTCGCCTCATGTAGAATGGTCCAGGTGTCTTTGCCGGGGCTCAGGAACTTGGGAAACACTGCTCCTGGGTTGTCAGGGACTACAGGAGTGATCCTCTGTGTTTTCCCCTTGTTTTGGGGACAGTTTATTTTGACGTGGCCAGGTTGGAGGCATTGGAAGCAGCGCTGTTCCGCCCAGGGGTAGACTCGATAGGGGGGGGTGCTCGGACTGGGGGTCAACGAAGGGGAGCTGTTGCAATGTGGCTGGGTTGGAGTAGAGTTCAGGCGGGAGGTCGGTAGCTGGGAGATGGAGCAGGGCAATGGAACCAACGGGAATCAGCATACTTGTCAGCGCGTTTGGCTGCTTCGGTGGCGGTCTTGGGCTGCCGGTCTCTTACCTATTCTTGCACCTCTGTGGGGAGCCCATTTTAAAAGTGTTCAAGTATGAACGCTTGAAGAATTTCTTCGGGGTACTTGACTTGTTGTGAGGCCATCCAGCTGTGAGTGGTTCGAATGATGCAGCATGACTACTGTGTCAGGATCTTACCGTTGTTGAGTCCGGTATATAGATATATGCGCTCACCCTTGCAAATAAACACAGACCAAGGTGACCAGATAAGAAGCCACCATGCATGGGGGCTGCGCATAATCTAGCTCCAAGTAGTAGTACAGGCAATGACAAGGTCAGAGGATGTCAGAGGTCAGGATAAATGAATAAAAGCCAAGGTCAGGAGCCATCTGGAGAACACTGGGTCAAGAACACAAATACAGGAACCAGTGTCAATGAACTGACACTGCCCTCAAAAAGTCACTGGCTGATTAGGCATCTGCTTCAGGTGGACTAAGATAGATAGGAGCAGTCACAGGACAAGTCCAACTCCGTAGTGCTGGAGACATAGTCAGGTAGAACAGGGCTAGAATTACAAGCTGAGCCAGAAGAAATGCTTGGGTCTCAGAGATGAGCTTGGCTACTATCTCCACAGGGGAAAGTGCTGCCTTACTGCTTTTGTGACCATTTCCTCTTCTCCCTCCAGCTGTGGGGTAGCTGCCTCCTGTCTTCGCTGATCGTCCTCCATAAGTTCGTCAATCAGCTCGGCCTTCTTACGGTTGCCTGTCGACTTCCCTCTTGCTCCCAGCAAGTCCCCCAGGGTTTGTCTTTTTAGATATAGTCCATGGGTCTGTTGGCAGGGACATGGGATGCCGCCGCTTGCCACCAGTTGTAGCGCGATCTGTGTAACCTGGATGGTTATCCCCTGCTATTAATAATTGCCCAGACCCATTTCCCCCAGTAACTGGATGACACACAGTTCCAGGGTACAACCTTCAGCAATCTTTATTGAGAACAGGCTTCTTTATGCACAGACCCCCACAGTAGGTCTCCTTTCAACACAACACAATCCCAGGTAGGAGTGGCTGGGTTATAGATAACCATCTCCCACTTTTTAGGAGATACCAACACAATGCAGGGACACACATGAAAACATACAGGGGGATTAAACCTTGGGGCTTGGTACCCTGGGAAGGGGGGTACCTGGGATCCATGCAAAAAGAGGCGATAAGATGTACAGAGCTCGAGATATCAGCATCCAAAGTCTGGGACTTGAGGCTCTGTACATCCACCAAATTAGTTCCATGGTGTTGCTTGGTTTAGTCCGGCGAATTCAAACTTTGTGCCCAAACCAAGCAACAACCAATCATCTGAAAGGGCGCAAACCAAATTGCGCCAATCATCACTCGGGGGAAGAAGGAGTTTCACCACCCAATCCGAAGAATTGGCGTGAAACTCAGTTGCACCAATCAGCGCTTGGGGAGGAGAGGGGTTTCACCGCCCAATCAGGAGAAAGGGCACTGCTCTTATTGGTCGCCAGCGCCCCGCAGTGACTAATCAGTGCGTCTCATGCCGACCAACCAGGAGAATGTCGTGAACCCAGTTTGAAGGGGCGCTCCTTCTCCCATTGGTTGGCACGGACTTCCACGCGGCCATAGGGACTCTGCATTTCATTGACTCACAGCCCCAGGGATTCCCAGCTGGCACGCATGCCTCCCCAAGGTGGATATCCCCACACTGGTATCCACCTGAGCCTAGCCTCATAGCTCCCAGGTGGGGGTGGGGGGTTGGGAGTGATTATAGCTCCATTGGGAGCAGGTAGGACAATCCCCTGGTGGGCATTTGGTGATACGAACCAGCAGCCACCCAGCACGCGCTGCTTGTTTCCCTTATGGTCTGCAGTTTTCACGCTTTGATAGCGAGGTGTGAATATTCTAACCACACATTCTAAATGTGCACTGGAGTGCCCCCGTGTGGTTGAAAAGTAGTTAGCATTGTTTAGTGTAAAAATGACAAAAAGGGGAAAAATCACAAAGGGGAAACACACATTCCAGGAGAGTACATCCAGAAATATGAAATGGCAATTCACGGTTATGCAGCGGTCCCGCCACAGTCTTGATGCCTTTAGTATCCCTTTAGTTGTAATGTAAATCGTCCCTTTTTTTTTACTTATTCTGAACTTATTTTTATTTACAGCTAGATTTCTGCCTTAATTTTCTATTTAAATGCATTTTCCTAAATGTACAGAACTGCTGTTATTTCAAATCCAGGCCGCTTTGAATTCCTTCCATGATTGATGATGATAATTGGGCTTTCACAATTCATTTTTGGAGTATCCTTTTGGTAAACCCTACAGGAAGCTCACTTCCATTCAATGGTGCAGCCTCTCTATGTTGTCAAAAAACGACAGAATAAATTAACATAGCCTTCCAGCCCCCTCATTCAATTAATTTACAAAGGGGAAGATGGTAAATTTAAATACAAAATACCACAAATTATTTAATTTGAAGACTCTGATTCATCATGTTGTTACCATGAAGATATTCTATGATTATTTACTTTATAAGTAGAAATGTATCTCTAAATTGCAAATTTTACAGAAAGTCTGTAAACTCTACTGAAGATTGCCATTTGAAAATGACTCACACAGCTGTCAGCTTGATTGATACGCCTTGTCATTTGGCTTTGAGATTGTCTAATTGCATTTACGGCACTAATCAAGGATACATACCGTGAGCCCTGGGAGTGGCAATATAATCCAATAGTGCAATCTGGGATAATAGCCAATACCTGACTTGATTAATGCGAGTTATATGAGTGTGTGACAGTGAGATGTGAATCAGCATGTGCCTTTCATGGACACAAATTGGCTGCAAGCGTTGAAAGAGACGATAGAGACAGAGCGATTGAGAGAGAAAGAGATAAAAAAGAGAGCACAGTATGAAGAAAGAAACATACACAATTGTCTTTATTGCTGTAGACAGGTTAAGAACAACATTTTGCAATTCATATCTTCCATTCACACACACAGATTCCCATGCATGTTTAATTCTGTTAGAATAGTTTTACCACATCCTTTATAAAGATATTCCAGGCATCTGCACTGAGGACTCCCTTTAATATTTTTGCATAAGCTTTTCAAATAAATTCATATTTTTTAATTATAATTATTACTTTATTATGTATATAGTGCCAGCAAATTCCTGAGTGCTGTACAATGGGTGGACTAACAGGCACGTATTTGTAACCAGACAAATGGACACACAGGAACAGAGGGGTTGAAGACCCTGCTCAATGAGCTAGAGGGAGTGGGGTAAAGTGACACAAAGGATATAAATAGGGGTAATGAAATAGGTTGCTAGAAAAGTAATTACAGAGAACTTAGTAGTTCTAAGCTAAACTATTAACATTATTTAATATATATTTATATATATATATATATATATATATATATATTTTTTTTTTAATTCTTTCTTTTATTGAGACATCCGAGATGGGGTACAGAATAAAGAGGAGGAAATGCAATAACGTTTTACAGTAGAGGGTTAAAACATAGTCAACTTGGAATATTTACATTTCCTGAATAGTGATGCCTCATTTTGTTTTTGTTTTGTGAAGTCGTGTAGTAAAGACATATTCGGGTGATATAGTGTAGTAATGCGTAACTAAATGTTAGATTAAGGTCAGTATAAATTCGAGGCAACCGCGTGCGTCGTGATTGATATAGCTTAGGCTTGGGTTGATTGATGCATATCCCGCTTTATTATGTGCATGGGTAGGTGGTCTACGTGTGGTGCTCAGGCATGTGCGGCTACATGTGCGCTTAGATGTAGTATATGCCTATATGGAGTGGATATAGTACAGGCGAGATAAACTATTATGTTATTAGGCAGGCTGGTGACAGACACTAGGAGCTTGTCTAAAGCGTGTAGTGATGCCTGAAACAGTTATTGGAAGGTTGTTATTAGAGTACTAAACTGGGCATAAAGAAGAAAAAACGTGTATAAAAAACCATAAGCAAAGATAAGGGATCAGACCACTTTAGGGTTCCATGTTATTAATAAGTCCCGTTCCAGGAGGCTACAGTGTGGTCCTGGATGGTGTCTCTGATATCAGAGACTTTAGGTTTAAACCTCTGTGGTCCCCGGCATGTGGGTTCCTTGTCAGCCTGTGCCAAGCATAGGGAAGTAGGACAGGGGTGCTTGGGCGTCTGGATGTCATGAAGTGTCCGACTGGCTCCTCCGGGTCTGGTCCTCTGTGGAGTCAGATCATGGCCTCAGCTCAAGATGTTATGGCTTTGTCTCTGGGTACAAAGTCATGTGTGGTCGCGGGATCCCAGCCATGAGGGTTTGTATGGCCAAGCGAGTCTGGTGGCAAGCCCAGTGCCTGCAGGTGGTTTGTTGCATCTGGCAGGTCTCGTATGGTGATGGTAGTTTCTCCATGTGGTATCTGCAGTGACCGGCATTGGCTCCAGCGGTAGCTGATATTCTTCTACATAGTTGGTGTCGGTGTGATCTCAGCTAAGTGAGGGTTCCCCCAGATAGATCAGCGAAGAAGGTTAGGGACATCCCCTTGAAGTTGTAGGGTGTTTGTCCCCTGACAGCTGCAATCACGGTTGCCCTGTCTTTGAGACTCTGGAACTGCAGCACTAGGTCTCCTGGGGCTGCGGGTGGTGTTGTTGTAGGTTTTGGGAGTCGGAATATGCCCTAGCTTTAGCCTGTTTTGGCGTAAGTATGGCCTAGCGAGGTGTGGGAGTTCTTCTGGTGGCACCGTCTCCCCAACTCCCCAACATGTCAAATCTGCCCTCATACTCGGTGCTCTGTTTTGTGAACTCTTCCACCCTTTGCGTTAGCACATTAATTTGTTGTGTGTGGGTAGTGGCGTACACGTGACCCATGGGGCCCCGGTGCGAAAATTGATCCGTGGGCCCCTCCCGCGTGCGCGGGCCAGGGCCGCAACACATGGCAGTGGGCACCTGGTCACAGGGGTTGCAGGGTTGCGACCCCTGCGACCACGGTATGTACGCCAGTGCATGCAGATGCACACACACTTAAAGGACCACTACAGAAACCCAAATCACATCAGCTCAATTAAGTGGTCTGGGTGTCAGGTCCCTCTAGTTTTAACCCTGCAGCTGAAAACTTAGCAGTTTCAGAGAAACTGCTATGTTTCACTGAGGGTTAATCCAGCCTCTAGTGGCTGTCTCACTGACAGCCGCTAGAGGAACACACTGAATGTCCATAGGAAAGCATTGAGTAATGCTTTCCTATGGGCGGTTTGAATGCGTGCGTGGTGCACATTCGGAGCTGAGAGGCTGAGGGATCCCCAGCGCCAAAGGAGTCCGGCGCTGGAGAAAGGTAAGTGCTGAAGATACACACACTCTCACTTACAGACGCATACACACTAGCTAACAGTCACACACATTTACTGACAGACACACTCAGCGACAAACATACATACACACTCACTTACAAAACATACACTCTCATTGACAAACACACACTCACTAACAGACATCAAACAGACTCACTAACACACACACAAACACACTCAGTAACAGACACACACAGTAACTGACACTCACTAGCAGACACACACTCAGACACACTCACTGACACTCACTAGCAGACACACACACTCTAACACTAACACACTAACAATCACTCTAACACTCACACACACTCTAACACACACACTCTAACACTCACTCTATCACACACACTAACACTAACACACACTCGAACACACACACTAACACTAACACACACTAACACTCACACACACTCTAACACACACACTAACACTAACACACACTAACACTCACACACATTCTAACACACACACTAACACTAACACACACTAACACTCACACACACTCTAACACTCACACACACTAACACTCACATACACTCTAACACACACACACTAACACTAACACACACTAACACTCACACACACTCTAACACACACACTAACACTATCACTCACACACACTCTAACACACACACTAACACTAACACACACTAACACTCACACACACTCTAACACACACACTAACACACACTAACACTAACACATGTTTTTTTTAAAATGTAATCCCCCCAGCCTCCTTACCTTTTGGAGTGCTGAGGGGATTCCCTGGGGTCCAGTGGTACTGTTGGGCTCCTGGGCGGGTGGCTGGTCAGGCAGGCGGGCGCGTGAGGGAGCACTCAGTGCTTCCTCTTCAGCTCCCTCGCGCACCGCACTGATACCGGAGCCTGAAGATGATGTCATCTTCGGGTGCCAGCATTCCTTGGGGAAGAGGCTGGCCCAGTGGGTACACACCAGGTCGCAGGGGCGGCCGTGCCCCCTGGTGGGCCGGGCCCGTCACAGCCGCGACCCCTGCGACCCTGGTATGTACGCCACTGTGTATGGGCCTGTGTTGTGTGCTCAATCTCACGGAGGCGTCCCGTCAGTCCCCGCAAGTCTCTCCGAATCAAGGCCACTTCCGCCGAGATTTTCACCTGGAAGTCCGCCATGATTTCTTTGCAGGTCGTCAGTGTCACTGGGGCGTTTTCGGGTGTCATGTGCGGGGGTGCTGCTCTTGCTTCTGGCTGACGCTCCATTGCCTGTGTGTGGTCTCTGTCTTCTTCTTCCGACACCCCGTCGGAGAAGTCGGAGCAGCCTCCGTGGAGGGACGCCATTGCGGTCTTCTGGGTGCCACGTGTCTGCTGCCAGAGGCCCCCTGATGCTTCGCCCCTGCCGAGGGCTTTAGCCTCTTTGTTTTCTTGCCCATGGGGTGAGTGTTAGGAGCCTTTTGGGTGCCCTTTGGTCATGGGTCACCTTGATTTTTGGGTTTTGTCTGCCGTTTAGCCAGAGCTCTGAGGCCATGCGACTGTCCGCTTCTGTGGTTAGGATATGCCCCCCCATTATTTAATATTATTAAAACATTTTAACTTAAATCATTTAATATTTTTGGATAAACTTTTAAAATGATCTAATTGAAAACATATTTTTTTTTACATTCTTTCTTTTAGTTGTGCAGGTATGCAGACATAGCTTGACATTGACATTTGGCGTGACTCAAGACAAGATTTCAGACAGGTAGATCAAACACACGTCATGAGTAACTGCACATTTATAAAAAAAAATTTTTTAAAGAAAATAATAAGCAACGTGCAACATAACCATTGAGTAGTGCCATAAATTGCATTAAAGGAACACTATAGTCACCTAAATTACTTTAGCTAAATAAAGCAGTTTTAGTGTATAGATCATTCCCCTGCAATTTCACTGCTCAATTCACTGTCATTTAGGAGTTAAATCACTTTGTTTCTGTTTATGCAGCCCTAGCCACACCTTCCCTGGCTATGATTGACAGAGCCTGCATGAAAAAAAAAAAACTGGTTTCACTTTCAAACAGATGTAATTTACCTTGAATAATTGTATCTCAATCTCTAAATTGAACTTTAATCACCTACAGGAGGCTCTTGCAGGGTCTAGCAAGCTATTAACATAGCAGGGGATAAGAAAATCTTAATTAAACAGAACTTGCAATAAAGAAAGCCTAAATAGGGCTCTCTTTACAGGAAGTGTTTATGGAAGGCTGTGCAAGTCACATGCATGGAGGTGTGACTAGGGTTCATAAACAAAGGGATTTAACTCCTAAATGGCAGAGGATTGAGCAGTGAGGCTGCAGGGCATGTTCTATACACCAAAACTGCTTCATTAAGCTAAATTCAGGTGACTATAGTGTCCCTTTAAGAAAAATCCATCTATAGGCACGAGGTGGTTACAGTAGAGTTTAGCAAGTGGTTGTTAGCTAAAAGACCTGCTTGAAGAAATTTGCAATAATACCTCTGGGTGTTTGGAACTAGAGAAAAATGCAGTACTAAGAATAAAACAAATCAAATCACGTGACTGGGTGGGCTGGGCATCGCTGTGTGAGCTAAGGACTCCTGTGTAGTCAGCCTAGTCAGACCTCTGGTCAGCGTTCAAGGGGTAGCAAACAACGTATGCAAAACAATGTAAATTAAGTGTATGGCATACCATGCAGTGAAATATGAATTATTTAGGATTGACCACTAGAACTGGCTGAGTTTGTCTCTCATATGTATGGCACCTAAGGGTTCATATACTAAGTGTATGGCTGCCCTGATAGCGGAGCAATGCACTAGAAAATTACATGATTTTGTTATTTGCTATTTCATGACGAAACGTCATGATTTTATGAAAGACACGGAGGCGAGTATTGCTTAACCCTTTCTTTACTGTCCACCAATAGCAGCAGAGAATACAACAGTAAGAAAAAATGGTAACCATAGTGATAGGCCACTCCCATACCACTCCAATACCAAGTCCCAGTATAATAGTCAGCACCTCCCCACACATTTCCTCTTTCTTTGGAGATGCGACACAATAATCACAAAACAGAAAACGATGAAACGGTCCAAACCAAACAGAACAGACAACCCGAAATGCAGCCGGACTCCAATCAGGAACCATAACAAAACTGGGACTGATCCATTAATAAACAGGATACCAACAGTGAGGGGCCCATCACAGCACTGTCCATAAACTTCCTGCTCACTTGGTGAAGCCGAGAGAGAAGTAGTGAAGAACCTCGATCAACATCGAATCAACCTGTGAAAACACAAAAAACAGGAGCCAAACAGTTAAATCGGTACTTGAACCAAAGTGTGCATGCCTAGACATAATTTATAGCTAGACAGAAGCAACACAGTGTGCATAATTCAACATATCAAATAATCATATAACATGAACAGGTTAATAGAACGTATGAAACTATACAAAAACCCAGAGCGCATTATGAATACCTACCAACCCTGGAAAACCTACTGGAGAGAGTATACAAACCGTGTGGGGTAAATAAGTGAAGGATGGGACAATACTCACCTCAGTGTATTTCATAAAATCATGACTTTTCATCATGAAATAGCAAAATCATGTAATTTTATGTCAAGACACAGAGGCTCATATTGCAAGTTTAAAGTTGATCAATAACCAGAGAAAAAACGTGAGGCCGAGGTCGAAAGTAAAACTTGCAGGACCAGCCGACCAGCCTCATCAGGTCTTCCAGACGTGCACCTGAACACACCATGGATGTGGCCAATGCCCCTCTGGCTTAGTGGGCACCGAAGATGGACGTATCCACGCCGGCCAGAGACATCAACCATTTCACCTAGTGAGCCAATGTAGTACTGGACACAGGACAGAAGGGGCGACGAATTGAGAGAAAGAGCTGAAGAGATGAAACTGAATGATGTGCGCTCGTCCAAAGTTCATATTCCCGTAAGAAGGACACGGGACACAGAGGCGGAATAACCGGGAAGCTCAGTCCAGGGCACAAACATCCGACACCCGTTTACATGAAATGAGACAGCACAGGGAGACCAACTTGGCCGACAGCTGTCGCAGGGAGAGATACGCATTTAGCGACCAGGAAGAGAACAGCGACAAAATGCAGGAAACGTCCCATATAGTTGAGTATCAAGGTCTAGGGGGGTGACAGGTGTGAGCCCCTAGTAACCGGCACAATAACGGGTTGTTAAGACACCCCTGGCACAGGGGAGTGAAACCGCTGTTTAGTTGAGCTTCCCCTCTTCAGTAATGCAGGCTCAATTCGTATAGACCTCAAACGCACGAACTGAAGCCAGGGGAATACGCCAATCTCCCGAATGGTATCCGTACTAGTCCTCCAAACTCCCGAACTGTAAATTCACTAATCGCAGCTAACAGCCAAAAAGATATAATCTCCAAGCGGCTTATGTTTCCAGCAATCAGTCGCTAACCGTGTGTAGTAAATTCCCCCAATAACGAGACCAAGTTCTGCATTGAGGGTAAAACAAGAACTGGCTTTACTGTGGGCTACCCGTCCGTATTTATGCAGGTCTCCCACTTGGTGGACACTCCCCTAGGGGACCAAATTCCCATTTGGTCCCCTAGGGGAGTGTCCACCAAATGGGAGACCTGCATAAATACGGGCGGGTAGCCCACAGTAAAGCCAGTTCTTGTTTTACCCTCAATGCGGAGCTTGGTAACCAAGGACAGACATGTATCAGTTTAGGACATACAGTCACAGAATATTCCTACAATGCATCCTGGCCTTCTCCCCTCTGCCCTGGAGATAATTGAGAAGTAATTCAATTATCTCCCAGGACAGAAGCAAATCGCCATTTTAAATGAAATATTAAAAATACATAAAAATAAGCAACTATACAAACACCAAACATATTATATTCGTGCAATGTATCCCCAGATAGCCTGGATCTGAGTGCATATTCCTACCGAATAGCGCTCAGATCCCATATACACAGTTCAATCGCCATGGAGTCAAAGTCTTTTACAGGTCTTTCGGTATGTGATTGACTCCATGGGATGGCTATCTGGGTTAAGTCCATTCGTATTATCCAAACGGACCGTTGTTCTCATGCCTCGAAGGAATGAGAAGGGCGGTCGGTAGTTTCAGCGGTGTTCGGTAGAAAAAGTGTCCGTTTATAGTTTCATAGAATCTGTGCCGAACACCGCTGTTCTTTTGTGTGTTTTAAAATGGCCGCCGCCTCGTGGTCGCCATACGAATGACGACCACCCTGCATTCGGTTATAATTAAGAGGTGTCTGCGGTTAACCACAACGTTCTAATTGGGGCCATGAAGTTAACCAGCAGCACACTTCTCTTCTGGGTGGCCGTCCGTTTCGGTAGTTTCATTCGGTATAAGTCCAAAATGACGAATAGGGGCATATGTACAGGCAATTCCGCGAAGGGAGGCAAACTAGACGAACCAGCCACACTAGTCATACATATGGATCTGTCACATACTTTCGTTTCATCGATGACGTGCTTGTTATTTGGAGGGGGACAGTACCTCAGGCTCATGCAATGGTGGAGTATTTGAATAATTTGCCCTTACCAGCTAGATTAACAGCACATATTAGTATGGATAAAATACAATTTTTGGATTTGGAAATTAAGGTGGTAGATTGTAGTTTGTCTTACAGTCTCTTTTCTAATCCAATTGATCGGAATACAATTTTGCACAGCAATAGTGCTCACCCTAAACCTTTAATTGATTCAATCCCATATGCACAATACCGTCGGGTGATACGCAATAATTCCTACAATATGGTCATGCAAACACAAATTGAGGCGATGACTTACAAATTTTTGGTAAGAGGCTATAAAAAGCAACTATTAGAAAAGGCATTGGAGAAGGCACAGAATGCTCATGCCAAGATCAAATCTACGACATCAACCAGGCTAGTTTTTCCAATCACATACCATACTAGAGCTAATCAAGTCACTACCATTGTGAGGAAGAATTGGAACATGTCTTTAGATACCACTTTACCTCCCATTTTTAAAGAACCGCCTATGATTTGTTATCGCAGGAACAAAAACTTACGTGATTTACTTGTAAATACTGATCCAGTACAGAGTTATCAACAGGAGCAAAAAGCACAAATTAGGGGTTGCGTTAGGTGTCTTGGATGCGTGACGTGTGGCCATATGGTCCCGTCACGCACCTTCAATCATCCACATAATAATAAACGCTATAATATAAGGCATACAATTACATGTAAAACCCCTTTTGTGATTTATAAAATTTCATTGGCTTAACTTATATTGGTAAAACGGACACACCATTATGTGAACGCATCAGAGGACATCGGTCCAATATCAGGACAGCCTACAGGGATGGCCAATCTGATAAACCGGTCGCTAAGCATTTTTTGGAGAAGGGACATTCTCTGGCCACCCTTAAATTTATTGCCATTGATCACATAACACAACCTCTCAGGGGAGGAGACCGTAGCAGACTATTGCTGCAGAAAGAAATATACTGGATTTATGAATTGAATACAGTGTCGCCAAATGGATTGAATGAGTTATTATCTTACCATCCTTTTATATAGAATCAAATTACATTTGCAAAAATTTGTCTTAACAAAGTGTTTTGTATTGTATTTTATTGAGATAATACTTGAACAGTGGTTCACACGTTTCTGGACTATCTGCTATTGCTTAATGTTTATACTGAGGTGTTAATCATGCATCTGTGTTATAGGAGGTAGATAATAATGATTTTTGACTAATGTGTTGCATGATGAATTTGATTTAAAACAATATTTGTTATATTGCTTAAATTTAGGCTTATACAAAGTTTTTTGCATATATATGAAATACTGAATAGTACTTTGTAATTTTGCACCTTGTAATTGAATACATTTGCTATAATCTAGCGATCTTGTAATACTAGCCCTCTCAATGATAGTCCGCAAGCATGTGTATCTACTTTGTTTAATGTATAATGATACAGTGGTATCAATAGTTTCTTTTATAGCACTTGGTGTTTTTACACTTTGTTTCAATTTCTATTTTGGCAGTCTTTGGCATAGGTATGTTACTATGGTAACCGGGTCACGCACGTTTTCATTACTTCCGGGTCTTGCATGTTAGCCCATGCGCACTAGGTCAGTAGAGACGCCGGTATACTGCATGTTATCACCTGTGGTGAGCTAACTTCTCTTTTTTTTATGGGTATATATTTAAACACTGTGATTTAATGTTTTATTGTCAATTCACCTTGAGGAAAGCCCCGGACGAGGGCTGAAACGTCGGTGTGATGATTGTTTGATATGCTTTGAATAAAGCGGTTTTTCTATACTTCAAGTCCGTGAGTGCAAGCTATTTCATGTATATATATATATATATATATAAATATATATATATATATATATATATATGTATTTATATGTTTTAAGGCCATTTGGCCTGTATTTGTGGGAGGGGCTTAAATTAATTCACTCCCCTATATAAGGGACACCCCTTACCTGACTCATATCGCTTGAGGTCAGCATCAGAATGATTTCCACTTCCGGGTCATCCAGACGCCATTTTACCTGATTACTCCATGAGGTTTTCTAAGCTGAGCTGTGTCAGGAATTCAGCCACAGGCTTTTCCGGCCTACCACCTTCTTTCTTCAATCTATCGCTGTGGATGGTGTCCAAGTGACTCACAAACCGTAAGTCGACCTACCCGTTACGCCAGGCATCAGTCCCACGGCACCATGCACGGGTCAGGTCCTCACTTTACGGCTGCATTTTGTCTAAATCTGTCCTAAAACCATTGCATGTTCATGCATATCATTTGTTTAAACTCACTTGTTTATATCTGTCACTGGCTCATTTCGAGCATTAGCATAATCCCAAACGGGAACACATTCTGTTTCAATTGCCTAAACATACCAGGCAATTCTGTGCGTGCATTTCGAATCTCACTGCTCGTTTCGTTTTGTTTCCCTGACATACCAGGCTCACGGTTCGTGCAATTTGCTACCAAACGGGTACTAGTTAATGCATTTACTATTGTACTACACACACGCTTCGTGCGTTTACAACCCACGAACAGAACTTTGGTTTGTTACAATGACTGTTCTAAGCTATTATGTTCACTTATTGTATATTGTCAAACGGGCACTGTTTGTTTCACAACTATAATGCTGGGGCATAGCTCACAAACAATGTTTCACATAAACCACACTGACCCCTACAGGTCACTCTCAAAATCTCACGTTAACCTTGCATTTGGATTAACCCCTTAAGGACCAAACTCTAGAAAAAATGATGTCACACATGTCATGTATCCTTCAGGGGTTAAAGGGTATTTTACCATACAATCAGCATTTCTGACCCCTACTGGTCAACAGCAAAACTGTCTTCACATGTCATATACAATTACCAGCCAATATAAATTACACATAAGATTGTTTTAAACATAACCATAAACCATAAATTAAACTCCAACACGGGCTCAACTTCAGGTTTAATTCACAATAATTTACATTTCACATTAAGACTAACAGTGGTTCTATCAACACTGCAACCTACAGGTCTGTCAAGTACATTGACAATTTTCATGGGGTTTTACAAACACCAAAACACTGACCCCTATAGGTCAACAGACAAACAACATTTCACATACCAATCAGTATCAACTACACTGCCACCTATAGGGCACTCAGCAGATCTCCAGTGCACTTGCATTTTGCAACTCCATGTTCACTTGCCATTCAATAAGGCATACAACAATTCACATAGCAAGCAGTATATCAATATCTGTTATAAATACACATATTATTACACAGTAGCACACGCATCTGTATATACGTAACTGGTAATATGGTTCACATACATACGGCACTTAATGGGTTAAGATTGATACATATTTAACCAGTATGGATATGATGTTTAATATTTACATATCACGGCACTTTACTTTCACATATACTGTATGTTTTAAGATAAGCTTGGTCTATGCCATATTTCCTTATGCCATACGATTTTATCCATTCAGGTTACAGTTACTACTAAAAAACCTATAAGGATTGTCAGGTTCAATACCATACTACCAGGTACGTACACCTGCTCACGTAGTTATCCATCTCTTACCTTCCCTGGAATAGTAATAGTGTACCGGCAATTAGGGTTCTAGGGCCCAATAGGTATTACCCCCTTTTTTCTCTGCATTATGCTTCAGTTAGTGGTCCCGCGAGGCCAACACCCCGCCTCACACTCGGAGGCATACACCCCTCGGGCCACTCGTGAGCTAGCCGCCTCGCATTGTATCATAGAGAGGGCCTCACCTGTCACTCCCCTTCCTATTTTTCTGGTTACTGTCACCGAGAGGCCAACATCCTGCCACAACGTTCGGTGGCCACACAAAATCCCCTCGCGCCAAGCATAGATAGAGCCTCTCAAGCCACTTGGCAACTAGCAGGGCCTCACCAGTCACCAAAAAACACCAAGCCTAATCGTTTCGCCTTACGGCTTAGCTAGCAAGCCGGTACAAGACCCCTGGGTACAAATATATAATTGCAATCTTTATTGTTATTTAAGTATTTCTCAAAAAGATGGTAAAGAATCACCTCTTCCTAGCACCACGGCTAGAAGTGATACACCTTCATCTCTTACCTTCCCTGGAATAGTAGTAATGTACTGGCAATTAGGGTTCTATGGCCCAATAGGTATTACCCCCTGTTTTCTCTGCTTTATGCTTCAGTTAGTGGTCCCGCGAGGCCAACACCCCGCCTCACACTCGGAGGCATACACCCCTCGGGCCACTCGTGAGCTAGCCGCCTCGCATTGTATCATAGAGAGGGCCTCACCTGTCACTCCCCTTCCTATTTTCTGGTTACTGTCACCGAGAGGCCAACATCCTGCCACAACGTTCGGTGGCCACAAAAAAAAAGTCACCAAAAAACACCAAGCCTAATCGTTTCGCCTTACGGCTTAGCTAGCAAGCCAGTACAAGACCCCTGGGTACAAATAATAATTGCAATCTTTATTGTTATTTAAGTATTTCTCAAAAAGATGGTGAAGAATCACCTCTTCCTGGCACCCCGGCTAGAAGTGATACACCTTCAAGCAGAGGAGATGTGGCTCCGACCTAAGGAGGCGACAAATACCCTACCCTGCCACAGCAAGGAAAGCAGAGTTATTCAAACTCCTCCATACATCAATGGACAACACGGAGGCAGGGGAAGGCCCAGCAACACCAACTCAGGTGACACCCAGGCCATGCTAGCCTCACTCATAAACTCATGAGCCAAAAAATTTACGACAGACTGGCAATTTCGAGTCAGTCACAGCCCTCACAAGGCTGGGCCTCACGCTACTGTACAACCAGCACCAACCGAAACTCGGTTACTTGGTACAAGACATTAACCCTGCACATATGATCCCGGCACATTGGGGAAACAAGGCATATTTATGTATGATGATGTATCTATGATGGTCAGACCCAGGGATTCTAGGTAAATCGGGAACTGACCATCCCTTGGTTGTGTTGGCATTTGGAATATGTAGAGATGCTTATTTGTGCAGGTACCCATACAGAAGGGATTTTCTCCCAAACAAACGGGTGAGCACTCTCAGGCTCCAGGTACCAGCACCTCTGAACTACCATAGACAATTGGTATTAGTAGTTGCATTGCATATAGACTGTTGCATATATGTTCAAATCATTCAGGGCACATGACAAACCATGTGTCCCAATACAACTTACAAATAACGTACTCTCCATCTGTACACACCAATGCATTTTCAACACTACTGACTCATCACCCTTCCAGACTTGTAGTAGAGTTACTAAGGCTCTGGAGCTTCAAAGGGCTCCCATACAGGTATCATAAATAAACTCTCAAGGAATATAGCATGCCCTCACTTACAGTCAGCACAACAGAACTGTCGGCTGTAAACACACTCATAGCCAAGATTTGCAGAGGGGTTTTTACTTGGGTTTTCCAATCTCCACCATTTACAGCATGGCACCAAACACAAATGCATTGGTATTGTCACAAGGGAATCTTCCCTTAAACAAAGACTAACCATAGACTTATTGGCACCACACACCTTCGCTACCCCAAGTCTCAACTCCCTCATACCCTCCGAGGAGTTTCCTTACTATACACACCATTGATCTACCTTTACAGCTATCACTCAAGCAGGGGTTGAAGCTTCGTTAAGTAAGACCAATATCATCAACACAGTAAACGGCTATCATCTACCCTACAAACTGGCACTTACATGGCATAAAATGGGCAATCCTTTCCCCGCTAAAAGCAGCTGCTGTGGCATGGGGTAAATCATGGTCAGGGTCATCAATCCGTTGTTACTCAGACAACTGAGCACATGTCATATCATCAACAAATGCCACTCATCATCCATACGATCATGGTATTGCTGGGGAACTCACTTGGTTGGCCACTTACCACATTTCTTTTACTTTCATGTACCAGGCGTTGGTATACATCCTTGCCGACAATTGTCTCATTTATAATCCAGGCACGTTTATCATACGCTTCCTACAGCCTTATATACAGTCACGGCCACTCTTTCGTTCCAGAGACAAAATCATGGATTAGACATACTCATGCAGCATAGCATGCACTATCCCACCTAGCACTTTCATCCCATACTTGTAGAACGCATAACACCTATTCACCTGGCTTTAAAGAATCTCATTGGAACACGACATAGCTCAACCTGTGTCATAACATTTCTCCTAGGTTTTGCTTCATTTTTTGCCACCTTAAACTAAAAACATCTCACACACCATTAATTATATATTTTACAGGCATTCAACAACACAGGATAACCTATGGCCAAAACTACCATAACTTCATGCTATCATACCAGACAAGAATATACTCAGAGGTTTTCAGGAATCCATCCCCCACGTTCCTCTCAGATATTACCAATAGCCATCCAACTTTTCCATCCTTATTGGACCTATTAGAGCTACAACCTTTCAATTATACTACCAAGTTGGCCATTACCAGCCATGCACACTGCCTTTTATGCCTTTCTCAGGCCAGAGAATCCACTACCATAACCACCACTCAGACAGATCATTGTCTTCAACGATCCCACGTGTGTAAACACATATATCATTACCTATTGGCTCTACCACATTCCGAAACGAGTCAACACGCACCAACAGTAGAGATAACATACTATCCTACCCACAACAAATGGTGTCCAGTTGCGGTCCTAGATTCCTACCTTCAAAAATCCTTCAAGGAATTAAATACCGTAATGCATTTAAGGAAATGTCTGGTTAATTTGTATATATTGTTGACTGTATTAAATCTTTGATTATTCTTTTTGCCCTCTTTATTTACAGGCCTACCGTATCGTCGGTCTCGGCACACCACAACCGACTTGCTCCCTTTATACTATCCTACACTTATGCTGGAACCTTACTCCATATACGGCTATTTGCCCCGAACACAAGTTTTAAGGCCATTTGGCCTGTATTTGTGGGAGGGGCTTAAATTAATTCACTCCCCTATATAAGGGACACCCCTTACCTGACTCATATCGCTTGAGGTCAGCATCAGAATGACCCTCCCACCCACTCCTCATTTCAACACTTTCTCTTTTCTTTCCATTTACTTTACTTACTTACTCCTTGGTGGGCCCTCTTTATTTACAGGCCTACCGTATCGTCGGTCTTGGCACACCACAACCGACTTGCTCCCTTTATACTATCCTACACTTATGCTGGAACCTTACTCCATATACGGCTATTTGCCCCGAACACAAATATATATATATATATATACATGAAATAGCTATATATATATTTATATATATATATATATATATATATATATATATATATATATATATATATATATATATAAAACAGTGTTGGCTACCTCATCCTCCTCCTCCACCGCCACTGTCACCGCCTCCTCAACCTATGGGTCACTTAGTATTAACTATGTACACAATAGCAGAGGCTTGTGAAGGCCTTTTCTCCATGCATCAGGAGTTGAGCTCAGTTTGAACAATGAAAGAGAATACCCTGCACTCCAACCCTCTCTCAAATGGATAATTCTGGTGATACTCCTGACAGCCATTGATTCATGTTCTTCCAAAGCTAAAATCAAAGATTCCATCTAGTGCTATTTTATGGCCCATCTGTATTTTCAATTTTTATGTTATTGTAAGTGATTTACCTTTCCACATTTGTTTGCAGGGCACTTGTCCTACTCTTACCCGCATTTTACTTCATTTTGCAGCCCTCTAGCCCTTTCCAGGACTTTTTTAGAGGCATTTTAGTGCCCAAAAGTTCGAGTCCTCATTGACTTCAATGGGGTTCAGGTCAAATTCGGGGTCAAGTTCGATCCTGAACCAGGACTTTTTTTCAAATTTCAGCTGACCCCCCCGATCCCGAACATTCAGGTGTCCGCTCAACTCTAGGTCACACAGGTCATTGATCTGAGGGTGGTATGGGAAGCTCAGGATCGTTTAATGCCGCATAACCTCCACAGTTGGGTTGTCATTTCAGCAGTAAACTGGGAGCCCTGATCTGAGATAACCTCCCTGGGAAAGCCCATCTGGGTGAACACTCGTATTGTGGCTTCAGCCACAATCTCTGCCTGAATATTGCTCAGGGTGACTGCCTCGGGGTATTACATCACGTAGTCCACAAGGGTCAGTTTATATTTCTTCCAAGAGGGACTAGACTTAGCTAGGACCTATAATGCTAATCTGCCGAAGGGGTCTGCAATAACGGGTAGGGAATGGAGTTGGGCCTTGTGCCGATCGCTCCACTTCCCCACTTTCTAGCAGATATCGCAGGTCTGGCAGTACTGCCTCAGATCCTTAGAGATGCCTGGCCAGAAAAAGCTTTGGGTGAGCCGATGCTGAGTATGACTCCTTTCCAAATGCCCTACCAAAGGGATATCATGAGCTATCTTCAGCAGCTCATGCCAATATGTCTTGGGTGCCACCAACTACTGATTGGTGGTAGTGGGAGCTGTACCTGACTTTTTCTCTGCTATGTGGTATAATCATCCTCGCTCCCAAATAAACCACTCTCCCTCCTTCCCCACCTCCCCAGTGGCTGCCCTATAGGTCTGGAGGGTCTTGTCAGATACTACCTCCCACCCAAACTCAGCAGGGGTATCCCAGGGGACAGGTGTCTTGGCAAGGATAGCTTCCAGGGCACGGTGGGCATGGAACTAGCACGGGGCACAGAGGAAGTCTGTAGGGGGCAGGGGCACCTGGGCATTGGGCCCAGGGCCGGATTAATATAGGGGCTGATGGAGCTGCAGCTCTAGGCCCAGGCCCATGAAATAGGCCCAATAAAAAAAAAAAAATTACTTTTTTTTTTTTTTTTAAACTACTCTTAGGTTTGCCACCTGACTGGTATTTTAAGGCACAGCCGTTATTTAAGGCTTACTTTTTCTCTAACGTTATTTGAGGCTGCCTGGCCGTGATGGTATTGCAGTAATACCGGCAATACAAATGCAAATATTTTTTTCAGTAAAAAAAGAGTTTACTCTGCAATACCAGCACCGGCCATGGTGTGTGGAGAGAGGAAGTTACAGCATATCCCTACCTGCCTTTCTGTACTCATACACAGGGGGTCAGCTACACAGCACAGAGAGTTCAGACAGCAGCTCCCAGCCTGCAGAAACAGACTACAGCTCAGGGTAGTAAGGGATGAGGGGAAAGGCAGCAGAGAGACATGGGGACACTGAGGCGCTAGGGGACACACAGGGACACTGGGAGATGTGGGGACACTGAGACACTAGGGGACACTGTGAGACATGGGGATGCTATGAGACATAGGTAGACACATTGGGACACGGACACACTAGGGACACAGTGTCTCCATGCCTCCCAGTGTCCACCAGCCAGTGTTCCATAGTCTCCCAGTTTCCCCTAGTCTCCCAGTGTCCCCAAATGTCTGTGTCCCCATGTCTCCCAGCCAGTGTCTGTGTCACCATGTCTCCCAGCCAGTGTCCCTAGTGTGTGTCCCCATGTGTCCCAGTGTCTGTGTCCCTAGTGTCCCCATATCTCCCAGTGTCCCCATGTCTATGTCCACAAGTGGCCCATGTCTCCCAGTGTCCCCATGCCTCCTTGCCAGTGTCCCTAGTGTCTCAGTGTCCCTATGTCTCCCAGTTTCCCCTAGTCTCCTACTGTCCCCTAGTCTCCGAGTGTCTGTGTTCCCATATCTCTCAGTGTCCCCAGTGTCTTAGTTTCCACACATGTCTGTGTCCCCATGTCTCACAGTGTCTGTGACCCCATGTCTCTGTGTCCCTAGTGTCTGTGACCCATGTCTGTATCCACAAGTGCCCCCATGTCTCCCAGTGTCCCCAAGTGTCTCAATTCCCCCTATGTCTCCCAGTGTCCCCATGTCGCTCAGTGTCCCCATGTCTCTCAGTGTCCCCTAGTATTCTAGTAACACAGGACACACTGAGACATGGGGACACTGGGAGATATGGGGACACAGACACTGGGAGACTAGGGGACTGGCCTTCAAATTCTTTGGACACAAATACCCACTTTTTGGGCATATTTGCACATTTTGGAACTTCTGGTTACCCCGCCCATTGACTTCCTGGCTCACTGGACACTGCTGTTAGGGGGTATGTATTTACTTGAAAGATGAAAGCATAAATTAGCATACAGTATGTGCTTTCTTATAGCTACATACTTTGAGTTTTCCCTCCAACACCAACTCCATCAGATGCATGACGCTTGAGAGGTATGACTGTTTTAGTGTTTTTGGTCGATAAGATTCTGTAATTAGGCCCCATCATAATTGTCAGCACCAGGCCCACTGGGTTCTTAATCTGGCTCTGATTGGGCCCGCCGGGTATTGGTGTACTCAGGAGCCTGCTAGGCTGCCTCGGTGAGCATTTAGGGCTGGCTGTCTCTCACCCATTCCTGAACTTCAGTGAGGAGCTCATTAAAGAAATGTTCCTACATGAAGAGCTGTAGGATCTCTTCAGGGGACTTGGCCTGTTAATAATACATCCAGTTATAGGTGGCTCTGGTGATGCGACATGCCCACTCTGCATGAGATTCCTTCTCTATTTTCTTGGTTCCCCTGAACTTCTGGCGGTATGCCTCTGGGGTGACGGCATATCTGGTTAGTAGGACCTTTTTGACAAAAGGTTATTGATGAAGCTGCTCCTCAGGTACAGCCTGGTAGGCTTCCAGCGCCTCCCCCATTAATTTACTGGCCAAGATGGTGATCCAGTCAGTAGGGTCGACTGCTTGCAGGAGGTACTGGTGCTTGAAATCCTGCAGGAAGTCATCAATGCCTTCCTCCGCTTACTCGAACTCCTTAAAGTCATTGTATGGTAGTTTGTATTTTTGAGCAGGGGTGGTGGGGCTCCCCCCCCCGGCGACCTCTCCTCTGCTCTTCATTCATCTGTGTGTGTGGGGGTCACCCCATTCTTCTTGGCAAGGACATACATTTGTACCTTGGAGAAGATCCTGTTCATGGATTCCTCCGATGGGGTCTCTTTGTAAAACATCAGGTGCCAGGCCTCTGCGCATTTCATCTTCTTCGGCTACTGGCTGGGGGGCAGCTGCCCCACGGCGTGTAAAGTCATCTTTCATGAGGGCAGGAGTCAGATCCACCTTGTTGCGATTTCCAGCCGTTATCCCTCTGGCTTCACACAAATCATGTAGTGTTAGCCTTTTCAGAGACTGATAGTCCTTGAGTCTCTTTGGCTGGGATGTAGGATCCCTCCGCTTGCCATCACTTGTAGCGGGCCAGGGGTATCTCGTTCTGTTACCTAAGCAAAGATACGGCATTCACCTCAAATTGAACCATTTAACATATATGGAGATCCATTCTCCCCCAGTAACTGGATGACACACAGTTCCAACAACTTTTTTAGTCACACTCGGCTTTATGAATTTTCCCATGCACATGGTGGGACATCCTCCCCATCCTAGGGGTCCCAGTGTGTCCCTTGTTTTCCACTTCCGAAAACAGGGGGTCTTCTTCCCAGGATCCTTCATGCTTGGGAGCCAAAGCGCGTGAGGGGGGGGGGGGATATCCTTCCTCCCATGAGCCTCTGTACCTGGGAAGCACCGCACGAGAAACCCCCTGCCTCTTTGTTGCCAAGGTACAGAAAGCCCACCAAATCCACCATTGTCCAAAAAGGATGTCCACATAATCCCCAGGGACCCCCGTAATGGTACCTGCCTCAAACAACCTCTGTTTGTGGGGTCCCCATGTGAAACCAGGCAAGGGAAGCGTCTCCTTTCAGGGTAGGAATGCTCCGCCTGGTTGGCGCTTGTCTATACAAACGGAGGCCACACAGGGAAGCACTCATTAATTCCTATGCTTGTGGTTTCACACTTATGTTGCGTGTTGTGAATGTTCTAATTGATTGGTGGGAACATTCCAATGGGCACGGGGAAGGCCTATATGAAGTGAATGCCATGGGAGGCACATGCCGAGGCATCCCTTGCAGTTTGTGATTTTGACACATTGTTAAGAGGTGCGAACATTGTAAACCAACATTCTAAATGAGGTATTGGGCTGGTCCCCGTTTGGGAGGTGAATGAATTCCCTATGAGAAAAACCTCCCGAACGGGGAGCAGGCACATTTATATGAAGTAGCAGGGAAACACACAACTTATAACAAGGCAATGCACGAACAAGCAGCGGTCCGCCACAATTAGTACTCAAATGCGGCACTTAATAAGGCTTTGATATGCGGTGTGACCAGTGGCGTACATACAGGGGTCGCAGTTGCGACCAGGCCCAGCAATCCAGGGGTCCCGGCCGCTTGTGGACCCCTGGCCCCTGCAGTAGTGGATGTGGTGTGTGGTCTCCAGACTCTCCAGTTACATTGGCCGTTAAATGCACGCCTGCCTGCTTGTTACTGGGGTTGGGGGTGGAAAGGGGCGGAGCATGTGTTGCCTGGGGTAGGGCCCTCCCAGCAGGAAGTCGACAGCAGGAAACCTTCCAGAGTCCAAGAAGTGCGCGCATTAATCCTGCCCTCCCTGTGTGCAGCCCCTCCCCCCCACCTGCCCTGTGTGCAGCCCCTTCCCCCCCCTTGCCCTTGCCCTGGGACCATTTACCCCACGCCCTGTGTGCAGCCCCTTTACCCCCGCCCTGTGTGCAGCCCCTTCACCCCCTGTCCTGTGTGCAGCCCCTTCCCCTCCTGCCCTGTGTGCAGCCCCTTCATCCCCCGCCCTGTGTGCAGCCCCTTCACCCCCCGCCCTGTGTGCAGGCCCTTTACTCCCCTGCCCTGTGTGCAGCCCCTTCACCCCCTTGCCAAGTGTGCAGACCCTTCCCCTCCTGCCCCGTGTGTAGCCCCTTCACCCCCTGCCCTGTGTGCAGCCCCTTCACCCCCCTCCCGGAGTGCAGCCCCTCAACACCCTGCCCTGTGTGTAGCCCCTTCACCCCCCCTGCCTTGTGTGCAGCCCTTCCCCCCCTGTGTGCAGCCCTTCACCCCGCCCTGTGTGCCCCCTCAACAGCCTGCCCGGTGTGTAGCCTTATGGCTGCCCTTCACCCCTACCATGTCTTCACCCCCCTGTGTGCAGCCCCTTCACCCTCTCCCCTGCCCTGTGTGCAGCCCCTTCACCCCAGCCCTGTGTGCAGCCCCTTCACCCTCTCCCCCCCTGCCCTGTGTGCAGCCCCAGCCCCCCACAGGTAGCCTACCCACATTAAGACCAGAAGTAGCCTCCACATACACTAATAAAGCCAGTTTAATGTTGCTAAGGATTATTGTGTATGTGCTTTAAGGAGAGATGGGTGCTCTGGACACAGTAGTACTTAAAGGGAAACTCGTTTTCCTGGCACTGTAGTTTTCCTTTTTTTCAAGGCCCCCTCCTGCAGCGCTGAAGAGGTTAATAATTAATAACCCCTCCAGTCACTTACCTGGGTCTCAGCTCAGCCCATGCTCCTCCCCCGCCGCTGTGGGGGGGATGGACTTAATGCGCAATGGCTGCGTGCACGCATTAGACATCCCCATTGGAAAGCATTATTCAATACTTTCCTATGGGGATTCTGGCAATGCTGGAGGTCCTCACGTATAGAGTGAGGACGTCCAGCGACCAAAAGTAGTTTAAGTTGCCGGAAGTCCTTCTAGTTGTAGAGGAGGATTTAACCCTGCAAGGTAATTATTGCAGTTTATAAAAACTGCAATAATTACACTTTCAGGGTTAAAGGGACACTCCAGGCACCAAGACCACTTCTACCCATGGGATGGGGGGTGGGAGGTAGAGGGGACCTGCAGTGCCAGGAAAATGGTTTGTTTTCCTGGCATTGGAGAGTCCCTTTAAGGGTGATGGGAGTTGGCACTCAGACCACTTTAATGAGCGGAAGTGGGTGAATACAGTGTCCCTCACTGGCAGATCCAGAGCCTTAAAAAAATCCAGGCACAATAACAACTGCAGTTCTCTGTAGTGGCTATGGTGCCAGGAGTGCCGTGGTGCCCTCCCAGAGTAAATAGTCAAACCGTTTAAGAACAGTTTGACAATTGACCTGGGGTCTGACAGGATAGGGGCTGTAGTATGGGTATAGGGCCTCTAGGTAGGTAGGTGTTTTTGTATGTGAGACAGTGTGTGTATGGGCGTGCAGTGGGAGCAATGTGTGTAGGAAGGGCAATGTGTTTTTGTGTGAGGGGTGTTGTGTGCATGGGAGTACAGTGCGTATATATGGGGTGCAGTGGGAACACTGTGTGTGTGGGGCTAGTGTGTGTGAGGGTGTAGTGGGGGCAGTGTGTGTATGGGGGTACAATGGGAGCATTGTGTGTATGGGGGCAGTGTGTGTATGGGGGAGATGAGGGTGCAGTGGGGAGCAGCGTGTGTGTAGTTGGGGGATGGGGCTGATTAAAACAGATAAGTGTTGGGTTTTTTTTTAAATAAAAAAAAAATGTTTTATATCCCCCCTCCCTTCTTACCTTTGCCCGGGGGGAGGGAGGTTATATATCCATTGTGAAGCCCTGGTGGTCCTCGTGGTGAATCCCATGGTAACCACGGCAACGCTCTGGGCTCGTGAGAGGAGACCCGGCGGAGCTGCAAGCTAGAGCTCCGCTGGGTCTCCTCTCCCTCCTGTGACGGCCGCAAGCAATGTGCCAGTGGACTGGTGATGAAGATACCTGATATCTGGTCCGTGAAGGCACACAGCAGGGCCGGCGCTTGCATAGCTTTCGGGGAGGGGGGTCAATTGCCCTGTTGCCACCCCCTGGATCCACCACTGGAGTCCCTTTAAATTCACCGTCTGTCCTTAGTTCATAGCTATTTCATTTGCAGTAAACACTCAAATGAGAATTATAGCATGGGATATATCACACATGCCTAGAGAGATATCAGCTATGCTTCAATGATGATGCCTAACAAGGTTGAAACGATCGTCTGGGGTTGCTGTATCTCTCGTGCAGAGGGAACTTGCTGGCATTTCGGATCTGGACTGCCCGTATGGGTGGGACCAGTCTGATATGCTTCAGAAATGTTCTCTCTGTAATGGCACAAGATGAGCTAAAACCAGCTTGAGTTCTGAGCGGGGACCCACCGAAGGGCAGGTTATTTCAGCTGCTGTCCGTCCTCAGTGTACTCTTGCAACTTGTTTTTTGCTTGTATGTACGTAGTGGGGAATGCAGCCTAGAACAAAATCTAACCCCATTCAACCCCCCAATAACGACAGACCACTTAGTATAGATGAACAGGCCACAGCATTTATTATCACAAACTAAATTTACTGCATAACACATCCATAACTTTATTTATTAAATCTCTTCTTTTTCTGTAACCAAAACGTTAGACATAAATAGGCATAAATTAACATATATACATATATAACTCCACACATAGTGTTATACAGTGACCCAACCGTCCTTGCCAATAAACATACAGTGGTTCCTAATCACCACTTCCTCTCACCTCCCCCCTCGTCATAAAAATCATATCTTTCCAATGCCCGCCATCAGCCGACCTTATCCACGCTCGATGGGCACGACACCTCAGGCAACCTAATGTTAACCGTTTGAAGCAGGGGAGGTTGAGACCATAAAAACTTGTTCATCTCATTCCATATACTTAAACGTAACCCCTCAAACTTAATTGGCAAGGACATACCCCCGGCTAGCTGTGACTAAATATACCAATAGGGCGGGCGGGAGGGAAGCTGTTTGCTGGCCCGAATCCCAAGTGGCACTGAGGTAAGACCTCCCCCACACTAACTTACACAGAACACAATTCCCACCCACACACTCTTCCCAACCAATCCCATGCATCTATCCCCACACTCCTACATGTGCCCTTGTCCGCTTAGCTGCGCTATCTCCCCAGGGCCTATATCACAAAAAGGAGTGGAAACATATCACCACTAGTACTTAAACTTGTACTGCTTGTGTCTCTGATAGAACGATGCCAGTATCAGTTGTATGGCTGGGCATAGTACGAGTTTCTCCCCACATTTGCTGTTGATTTGTTTCATGTTGCTACCTTACAGTTAATTACTAAACTCTGTATTTAACAGGATTTTTCACTAATATGAGAATTGTTGAATTCAAAATGTATTTCTAATTAAAGCCAATACCTGACTTGGCGAAATGTTCCAGTTCAGCTTTTGTGGCCTTAAATTTGAAATTCACTTTGAATTCCTGACAGTTCTCACTAACTCTGTTAACGTATTAAATCAGAATTGCAACATTTAGGCAAAAGTAGCAGCTTAGGAAAAAATCTCCAACTTGAATCTAGTCACATGCTTATTCCATCTTCAATTTGCAATTGACATTTAATGCACTAAAACTAATAGTTTAATGAATAAGTCTTTAAAGGCTGCACTCCTCCCATAGCTATGTATGTATGTAACTCAAAATTGGTACCTATAATGAGAGTTGTAGTAGACAGTGACATTGTATGGATCTCTTCATGTGTGTCAGTATTAGTGTATTTATATATACAGAGTGGTGGAACTACCACAGTCGCTGCCCCGTCGACCCCTGCTGATGCACAGGGCCAGACTGACACGAGAAATCCTGGTAGGCCTGCATAACTTCAGGGCCGGTGGGGATGAGCAGTCGGTGGGTGATCGACAGTAAGGGACCACACGACACAATGCTCCCTTCTTGCTAGTTACTGCATGTAGATTGGCAAAGTAGACCGTGGTCTGACAGGAAGTGCTCACTGAGAGCAACAAGCATTTCCTTTTAGACCGCGTACATCAGTCTGCTCGGCCATGCTACAAAGAGGTGGAGTGGAGGGTGGAGAGACACATGTAGGAGCTGGGGGCGCGTATTTAGGGCTGCAGTTTATGATTGAATTATAAGAATGATTAGCATGTACAGGGAGTGCAGAATTATTAGGCAAGTTGTATTTTTGAGGATTAATTTTATTATTGAACAACAACCATGTTCTCAATGAACCCAAAAAACTCATTAATATCAAAGCTGAATATTTTTGGAAGTAGTTTTTAGTTTGTTTTTAGTTTAGCTATGTTAGGGGGATATCTGTGTGTGCAGGTGACTATTACTGTGCATAATTATTAGGCAACTTAACAAAAAACAAATATATACCCATTTCAATTATTTATTATTACCAGTGAAAGCAATATAACATCTCAACATTCACAAATATACATTTCTGACATTCAAAAACAAAACAAAAACAAATCAGTGACCAATATAGCCACCTTTCTTTGCAAGGACACTCAAAAGCCTGCCATCCATGGATTCTGTCAGTGTTTTGATCTGTTCACCATCAACATTGCGTGCAGCAGCAACCACAGCCTCCCAGACACTGTTCAGAGAGGTGTACTGTTTTCCCTCCTTGTAAATCTCACATTTGATGATGGACCACAGGTTCTCAATGGGGTTCAGATCAGGTGAACAAGGAGGCCATGTCATTGGATTTTCTTCTTTTATACCCTTTCTTGCCAGCCACGCTGTGGAGTACTTGGACGCGTGTGATGGAGCATTGTCCTGCATGAAAATCATGTTTTTCTTGAAGGATGCAGACTTCTTCCTGTACCACTGCTTGAAGAAGGTGTCTTCCAGGAACTGACAGTAGGACTGGGAGTTGAGCTTGACTCCATCCTCAACCCGAAAAGGCCCCACAAGCTCATCTTTGATGATACCAGGCCAAACCAGTACTCCACCTCCACCTTGCTGGCGTCTGAGTCGGACTGGAGCTCTCTGCCCTTTACCAATCCAGCCACGGGCCCATCCATCTGGCCCATCAAGACTCACTCTCATTTCATCAGTCCATAAAACCTTAGAAAAATCAGTCTTGAGATATTTCTTGGCCCAGTCTTGATGTTTCAGCTTGTGTGTCTTGCTCAGTGGTGGTCGTCTTTCAGCCTTTCTTACCTTGGCCATGTTTCTGAGTATTGCACACCTTGCGCTTTTGGGCACTCCAGTGATGTTGCAGCTCTGAAATATGGCCAAACTGGTGGCAAGTGGCATCGTGGCAGCTGCACGCTTGACTTTTCTCAGTTCATGGGCAGTTATTTTGCGCCTTGGTTTTTCCACACGCTTCTTGCGACCCTGTTGACTATTTTGAATGAAACGCTTGATTGTTCGATGATCACGCTTCAGAAGCTTTGCAATTTTAAGAGTGCTGCATCCCTCTGCAAGATATCTCACTATTTTTGACTTTTCTGAGCCTGTCAAGTCCTTCTTTTGACCCATTTTGCCAAAGGAAAGGAAGTTGCCTAATAATTATGCACACCTGATATAGGGTGTTGATGTCATTAGACCACACCCCTTCTCATTACAGAGATGCACATCACCTAATATGCTTAATTGGTAGTAGGCTTTCGAGCCTATACAGCTTGGAGTAAGACAACATGCATAAAGAGGATGATGTGGTCAAAATACTCATTTGCCTAATAATTCTGCACTCCCTGTAATGTTAGGTTAAGTTTTTTTTACTTTATTTACAGAAAACTAGTTTTTCCAAGTATGTTATCGTATCAACATAAGAGTGGTGCTCAGAAACTTAAACAGAAAAGGGATATCAGCTTTGAGAACTGGGGAACTTCCAAAAATAAGCAGCTACTTTTCCACTCCAACAACTGCTAGTGTTCCTCCTGTACAGAGTAACACTGAAAGTGAAATGTCTGTGGAAAGTGCTGTTGATGTCACAGATGTGGAAATCAGCGAGTGTATTAACTCCAGTTCTTTAGATATAGCGGGCGATGATAACCCTGATGAAGGTAGTAGCACTAGTCAGGGCCGGACTGGGATAAAAATTCGGCCCGGGCATTTTTTTATCACAGCGGCCCATTAAGAAGGGGGCGGGGCAGAGAGGGTGTGTTTTGTCATCACTCATGACAACACGCGCCCTCTCAAAGTGAGCATGTTGGTTCAATGCTCTTCCAGGGCAGACCATGCACAGAGCTCTGCTGAAGAGCTCTAGCATGAGAAAAAAGCCCTGTATTTGTTCTGCACAGTGCAAGCAAATTTAATAACATGCTTGCACTGTGTTTCCTTGCAACTTGTCTCTGGTGTCTCTATAAATGGATACCAGGAGACAAAAGGCCAGGAAAGAGTATTGTGCATGTGTTTGGAGCCTGCTTGTGGTATTGCGTGTGTGCAGAGTGAGCTGGTCGTGGTGTGGTATTGTGTAATAAGGTCGGTTTTAGTCGTGTTGTGTTTGTGGTGTAATGTAATGCATATGTGGCTAGGGGCTGTAGAGAATGTGTCTATAGGGGATGTAGCAAGTGTGTGTATACAGGCTATAGTGTGTGTGTGTGTGTGTATATACAGGCTATAGTGTGTGTGTGTGTGTGTTCAGGGAATGTATGGGTTTGCTTACAATGAATCTAGTGTGCGTATAGGGGATCCAGAGTGTGTGTGTGTGTGTGTGTGAAGGACCCAGACTACGTATAGGAGATCTAGTGAGCGTGCGTATATAACGGATTCAGAGTGTATATAGGGATCTAGTGTGTGTAGATGATTCAGAGTTGGGTAGAGGATCTAGTGTGTGTCTGGAATGAAATGTGTTTAGGGGTGCTGTGTGTGTGTGTGTGTGTGTGTGAGGGGTGCTGTGTGTGTATATATATATATATATATATATAATATAAATATGTTTGGAAGTATTGTGTATGTGTGTGATGCAGTGTATCGGGGGGTTGTGTGTGTATGTGAGGGGTGCAGTATGTGTGTGTGAGTGCTGTGTATGATGTGTGTGAGTGCTGAGTGTGCTGAGTGTGAGAGTGCTGTGTATAAATGTTGTGTGTTAGGGGGTAAATAAACAAATAAAAACCTAAGTGGGACTAAATATACAAATAAAAAAAAATAAGGGGGGTAAATAAACAAAAACACTAATCATGCATTATCCCCCCCCTCCCCTTACCTGTAGCCTGGGAGGAGGAGGGGTCCGGCACGCTGGTGAGTGGGGGGGACCAGCACTCACACACGATCCCTGGTGGTCCAATGGTGACTCTCGCGAGATCGGGGCGTTGCCATGGCAACGCTCCCGATCTCGCGAGAGGAACCCAGCTGAGCTACAAGATAGAGCTCCGCCGGGTCCTCTCCCTCTCTCCCCAGCCGCAGGTCTGTTTAAATGGGCCGGTAAGGGAGATCTTTGATCTCCCCACCGGCCCTCCATGGAAGACAGCGGGGCCGGCGCTCGCATAGTGCCGGCCCTGCATAGACCGGCAGGGGATGTCCTGGGACCTCCCCTGCCGGCCTCGGCCCATGGCCACCGCGGCCCACCGGGCATTTGCCCGGTGTGCCCGATGGCCAGTCCGGGCCTGGCACTAGTCTACCAACAAAAGAAATAGTGCAGTCATCAGAAAGCACCAAATCAGGTGATGATTTTGAATTGTTGAATTCTACAGAGGCTTCTACAGAAAGTAGTGTTGTGGGAGAGAAACATGTTACTGATATTCAAATATAAAGAGATTTATAATAGTTTATGGCCTGTGCCGACCTCCAGGACCTTTGCCACGTGATCAGGAGGTGCTTTCTGAAAGCTATAATGAACGAATTACAAAAACAGGCCTTAAGATCCCTGTTATGTGGCTATGCTACTCACCTAAACTGAATGTAGCATACTGTGAACCATGCTGGCTGTTTGGGGACCGTAAAAAGGCAGGATTTGAACCTGCAATGGCTAAAGGAATCCAGAAATGGCAAAGGCTTTCTGTAAGAAATCAGGTTTATAAGTTTCCAAACTCATATAGAAGCCTGTGTAGTGTATGAACAATGGAGGAAGAACAAAACAATTGATGAGGAAAATAAGAAGCAAATTAGACAGGAAAAAAACTACTGGACACAAGTATTACATAGAATTGTCAATGTCACAGAGAAACAGTAGGCGAGGTAAACAACGGGAATCTTCTCTCCATTATAGAGCTGCTTGCGGAGTATGATCCTGTTCTGAAGCAACTCCTCCAGTTACCCCAAAAATCTGTAAAATACTTAAGTCCTAGAATACAAAATGAAATTATACACATACTTTCAAATAAGGTCCGGAACATCATTGTGTTGGAAATAAAAAGAGACACCGTTTTTTTCAATTATTATGGATACTACACAGGACATATCAAAAGTTGACCAAATGAGTCTAATATTCCGATAAGTTTCTGTGGAAAGAGATGAAAGCCAGAGAACAACTAGTGTTGAGATCAAAGAGGTTTTTCTAGGGTTTCATGCAGTTGAGGACCAGAGTGCTGCCGGCCTTGAACATGACATTGTCTCTTGCATAGAGAGCAACGGCCTAAATATAACAAAATGTCGTGGCCAGGGGTATAATGGTGCAGAGACAATGGTGTATTCTGGTGTGCAAGCTCGAATTGCACAGAAAGAGAAAAATGCCTTGTATGTACATTGTGCAGCTCAGAATCTGAAACTGGTACTTCAGGATGCAGTTGGGAACATACCAGAAATTTCTAGGTTTTTTGAAGTGGTGCAGGAATTGTATATTTTTTTGGTGAAAGCATACGCAGATGGAACATTCTTTTATCATTCTCTACAGAGTCCACACTTACATTGAAAAAACTTTGCCCCACTCGATGGTCATCTTGCCATGATTCACTGTCTGCTCTATGCTTTCGTTTTGTAGACATTATGCAAGCTTTAACAAAAATAAACTTGATGTCACCTAAGCCCAAAGAAAGAGATGATGCTGCTAGCATTAAAAACAAAAATAGGATCTTTTCAATTTGTTTTTCTCGTCCTGCAAAGCAAGATTTTGGGCACCATAAAAGTGGTCTCTAAAGTGTGGCAGTCAAAAAATATAGATTTATCCAGTGCAGCACATCTAATACAAAAGGCAGCTCTAGTCCTAAAGAAATATAGGGATAATTTTGATGCAGCAAAACAAACAGCGGTAGAACTGGCAGAAAAGTGGGGCATCCAGACGCAGTTCGAAAACAAGTGAGTAAGAAAAGTAAAGCGTCACTTTGATGAACTTTCAATTGATGAAAGGTTGCAGGATCCTGAACAATGCTTTAAAACTGCTGTGTTTTATAGGTGTTTAGACATTGTGACCAACCAGCTGTCTAACCGATTTGCAGAGATGTCATGCAGAGATTTAATATACTTCAACCTACAGTCCTTGCCTCTGAAACTGATGATGATTTGTTCAAAGCTGCTTCACAGCTACAGGAATGCTACCCATAGGACATATCACCAGCTTTCCCAGAACAGCTTCTGAGCTTCCGTTCAACATTTCAGGAAGAGATTCGGAGATGCTCCACTGTAAAGGACCTTTCTCACCTAGTTGTTGAAAACTGTGCATTGTCATCCAATCTTCAAGATGTGTGCATAGCGTTGCTACTGTTCCTCACCATTCCAGTTACAGTTACAAGTGCAGAAAGGTCCTTTTCAAAATTAAAGTTAATAAAAAAAACTACTTGAGAAGCACCATGTCACAACAGAGACTTTCTGGCCTAGCCCTGTTAAGTATTGAAAATGAGAGAGCTAGAAAACTTAACATTGAAAACATTTTGGACAACTTTGCTGAAAAGAAAGCATGGCAGCGTCCATTTTAAAGGAATTTGTAAGTTTTCAGTTGTGCCTTGCGTTTGGCCCTCGGTTCGGCCTTCAGTTTGGCCTTCAGTTTTGCTTGCAGTATGGCCTTCAGTTGGGCTTGCAAAAAGTCCCTCAAGCCCCAGAGAAGTGAGAGCAAGGATGAGAGAGGCAGAAACCAAGAATAAGGTAGAAACACAATAAATAACATAGAAAAAACAAAGAAAAAACACAGCTGCACATAGTACAGAAAATCAGCAAGAACAAACAGTGAAGTATATTAAAATAATACAGAAACGACCTCAAAAGGCAATATAAATATAAATAATGGAGAAGAGTAATACTCTGACCTGTCTGCTTGATGGATCAGCAAAGAAAGAGGAGGTGCTTAGGTCACTATGCCTTATGTACATCCTACTCTCTTGTGATTGGTTCTTTTTTTCTATGTATTTCTTTGCTGCTGTGTGGAGCTACTAAAGAGAGATATGCAAAATACGAAGCCTCCAGTCATGTAAAATTCCTAATTTAAACTGCATGTTTTTTTGTTTTTAACAATTTATCAGTTTATCAAAGTTTGATGGCATCAATGTTGTTGTTGGTAATAAATCAATAGAATAATGATACCAAGTAATTAAGCCACAGGGGGATTTATTGAGTGTAGTGATAATCCTTAGACATGTAAACATCATTAAATGGTTCCAGTTCCACAAAGCCTCAGGGCTTGCGGTATTAATATTGTGTAATTCCAGAGCAAATTAATATTGGCAGGGGTAGGATGGTGAGAATAAGGGCAGGAAATAATGAAACAAAGAGCAAGGAAGACGTTATACTATATTTCCGACAACGTGCAGTAGTAAGTGGAGCATTACTCTATACAATCATAGAAGATGTGTATTCAAACTGATTTGGTTTTTGTTTTTTCTTCCAAGAATTAATCGTGGAATATGTAAGAAAAAGATACAGAAATACAATAATAGTGCAGATTGATTAAAAAATGGCACCATTAATCAATTAACGTTTCCTTGTGTTATTGATTCCCTCAAAATGTAGCCTTAAATCTCAGAATACTCTGTAGTAATTGCAAATACCTTAAATATGCACTTAAGCATTCAAAAGACAATGTGCTTGAATAAAAGGTTAACAGTTTATTATCTGCTCCATGCAGAGTTAAAATAAGACAAACGTAGATAAATATAGCAATAGAGACAGTAGTAACAGAGCACTAGAAAGCTCTGCCTCTTACTAGATAAGGTGGTGAGTTAAACCGGCATATGCCGCTACTCACAAAATCAGCTTATCAGTGAGTCAGGGGGTGGGCTGCTGGTAACTTTATTTTCAATATTTATTTTTTATTAATCTTAATATTTATTATTACATTTCAAATTTTTTTTTTTCTTTTTTTTTAAACATAGACTTTTTAAGATATATTTATGGATACAACATTTACATTTACATATACGAAATTTTTATTTTTGAATTTGATATTGAAGTTTCTAAGATTTATTACTAATAGTAATTTTTACACTTAGGATCTTTACATTTAGTAAATCCACATTTTTCTCCACCTACCTACACTCTATACCCCTTTTTTCCTTTGATTCTATTTAATAATTGGTTACATTGTTTTTATATGTATATTCATTAAATTGTTCTCTTTTCTCATATTTTGTATTTTTTACGCAGGTCCTAGGAATTCATCATACACCTCATCATGAGGTGTTTTCGCACTTTATTTATATATTTATTCGAAGGGCTATAGAAGCTATTATATTTATATGCATGAACGTATTCTTTATAAGTATATGTATGGTTTAAATTATTATTATTATTATTCTGTTATTTAAATAGCGCCATCAAATTCAGCAGCGCTTTACAATGGGTGGACGAACAGACATGTAGTTGTAACCAGACAAGTTGGACACACAGGAACAGAGGGATTGAGGGCCCTGCTCAATGAGTTTCCATGTTAGAGGGAGTGGGGTATAGTGACACAGTAACAGAGGGATTGAGGGCCCTGCTCAGTGAGTTTACATGTTAGAGGGAGTGGGGTATAGTGACACAGTAACAGAGGGATTGAGGGCCCTGCTCAGTGAGTTTACATGTTAGAGGGAGTGGGGTATAGTGACACAGTAACAGAGGGACTGAGGGCCCTGCTCAGTGAGTTTACATGTTAGAGGGAGTGGGGTATAGTGACACAGTAACAGAGGGATTGATCGCCTGCTCAGTGAGTTACATGTTAGAGGGAGTGGGGTATAGTGACACAGTAACAGAGGGAATGAGGGCCCTGCTCAGTGAGTTTACATGTTAGAGGGAGTGGGGTATAGTGACACAGTAACAGAGGGATTGAGGGCCTGCTCAGTGAGTTTACATGTTAGAGGGAGTGGGGTATAGTGACACAGTAACAGAGGGATTGAGGACCTGCTCAGTGAGCTTACATGTTAGAGGGAGTGGGGTATAGTGACACAGTAACAGAGGGATTGAGGGACCTGATCAGTGAGTTTACATGTTAGAGGGAGTGGGGTATAGTGACACAGTAACAGAGGGATTGAGGGCCTGCTCAGTGAGTTTACATGTTAGAGGGAGTGGGGTATAGTGACACAGTAACAGAGGGATTGAGGGCCTGCTCAGTGAGTTTACATGTTAGAGGGAGTGGGGTATAGTGACACAGTAACAGAGGGATTGAGGGCCCTGCTCAGTGAGTTTACATGTTAGAGGGAGTGGGGTATAGTGACACAGTAACAGAGGGATTGAGGGCCTGCTCAGTGAGTTTACATGTTAGAGGGAGTGGGGTATAGTGACACAGTAACAGAGGGATTGAGGGCCCTGCTCAGTGAGTTTACATGTTAGAGGGAGTGGGGTATAGTGACACAGTAACAGAGGGATTGAGGGTCCTGCTCAGTGAGTTTACATGTTAGAGGGAGTGGGGTATAGTGACACAGTAACAGAGGGATTGAGGGCCTGCTCAGTGAGTTTACATGCTAGAGGGAGTGGGGTATAGTGACACAGTAACAGAGGGGTTGAGGGCTCTGCTCAATGAGCTTACATGCTAGAGGGAGTGGGGTAAAATGACACAAAAAGGTAAGGATAGTATTAGGCTAGTGACAGTTGCAGAAGAGGAATCAGTCAGGAGCTATTAACAGTTTAATTGATACGCTTTTATGAAGAAGTGGGTTTTTCACGATTTTTTGAAGGAGTCGAGACTGAGTGAGCATCTAACGGAGGAGGGAAGCGAGTTCCACAGGAACGGTGCAGCCCTTGAGAAATCTTGAAGGTGAGCATCAGAGGAGGGAGTACGGACAGAAGATAGACCTAAGTCTTCAGCAGATCGTAAGGGCCTAGACGGGACATACTTGTGTATAAGGGAGAATAGATAGGTGGGAACAGCATTATGTAGCAATTTGAAAGCAAGAACCAGAATTTTAAATTGAGCTAAATTTTATAGGAAGCCAATGTAGAGACTGACAGAAGGGTGAGGCATGGGAGGTGTGGGCAGACAGGAAGATGAGACTCGCTGCCGCATCCATTATGGACTGTAACGGAACAAGTTGGGAGCACGTAAGACCACTGAGAAGTAGTCAAGGCGAGAAAGGACAGTGGACCAACACCTTAGTCGCATCTGACGTTAAATAAGGGTAGATGCGCGCAATGTTTTTGAGATGGAAATGACAGGATTTGGCGATAGATTGAACATGAGGTTTGAAGGAGAGGTCAGAGTCAAAGAGAACACCTAGGCAGCGAGCCTGTGTGGTGGAGCTGATGGTAGCACCGTTGACTTGGAAGGAGACAGACACAGGAGTAACAACACTTGAGGGAGGAAAGACCAGAATTTCAGTTTTGGTCAAGTTTAGTTTTTAATACAATAAACACGAACAAATCTTTTAAACAATTTGAACGCTCTGGAATATGCTTTCCTTGTATTAAGGGATAAACCTGCCTGTGTGAGTGACCTACTATGGTGTAAGAGAGAACTTAGCTCATATTTAGGTCTGCAAAGTTTGTAGGTTCTCTGGGTAGCAAGTTTGCAGATGGATGATGCCTGCAAAAATTCCTGCAAAGTAAAGCGTGAGAGAGAATCAGCAGCGGTATTTTGAACACCTGTAACGTGAATACAGGTTATGCAGATTGAAGCTTAGCCTCTAGCCAGGTCTGTCTCCTAATCAAGTTCATAATCGTGAGGGACTGAGAGCGTCCTTTGTTAACGATATTACATGTTGCTAAGTTATCAGAAAAGCATCTGACTGACTGTCCACTCCACTCTTTACCCCAAGTGTGTGCAGCTGCTATGATCGGGTAAATTTCAAATAGTGCTGAGGTGGTATTGAAATTATCCAGCGAGGTGGTCTCAACTGGCCAAGAGTCATATACCCATTCATTACCAAAAATTTCTGCATAGCCTATGGCCCCTGATGTGTCAGTCCAAACTACTGGGGAATCATCAGAAATGGGGGGAACAAATAGCAACCTGCCATTCCAAGAGGACAGGAACAGCTGCCACATGCAGATGTTTATGTAAGAAAGAATTCTGTCTACTTTCTCTTGGGACAGGCTGGCCTGCATAGAGACAGAATTGAGCGTAATCCCCAGAAAAGTAATCTCTGTGTTGGGACCTTCTGTTTTGTCCTGTGCTACCGGAACTACTAAATCTTTGAACAGAGTGAACATGTGATTAAGGCTGTGTGGTTTGCAATGGTGTGGTTTGATGTTGAGGAAGTCGTCTAAGTAGGGTTTGACTACTGGACATCTGCAAAAGTTCAGTAGGAGCCAGGTTAATATGTCGAATAACTTGTGGCTACTTTTGGAGCCGAAGGTTAGTCTGGTAGCAAAATAATAGCTGTCTAGCCACTTAACTGCAAGCAGATGCCAGAGTGACTGATGAATGGTAAGTAATTTAAAGGCTTTAGTAATGTCAGATTTACTCAACCAGGCAGCTTTCCCGAAATGAATGATTGCTTGTATGGCATCGACAATTCTGGCGTACTGAAGGGAAAAGTCTTCTGATGGGATCAGTGCATTTAGGCTAGGTGTAGAGGATGAGTGAGGTGCAGAAAAGTCAATAATCAGTCTCTTTTTATTGTTAAATTTCCCTGTGGCTATTCCTAGGGGGTTTGTCCTCCAGGAGGTGAAAGGTGGTGTTGTGACAAGGCCTATCATGAAACCATTGGTGATTTATTTTTGTAAGAGTTCTTGTATGGTGTCTGGATCTGTGAGTGCTGACTGTAGGTTGGGGCATTCCAAGATACCTGTGGGGAGTGACACGAACCCTGTGTGTAACCCATTAGTGAAACCAGGTGTGAGAAATAACACCAGATGTAAAGAAGGATGATTAGACAGGTTGTGTTGCCAATTAGGTACATTTATTGGAGTGAAAGATTTTTTAGGGTACAACCTGTTGGTGCACATCATTTTGGCATGCACTCTGAAGCAAAGTGAGCACACGTGAAGAAGCCTGCAAGTGCTATAACTACAACCCCCAGCACTGAAATTATTGCAGACTTGAGCTTTACCCAGAAAAACAATTGGCCTGCCTAACTTGTCTCTCACTTTCCTCTGGGTAGTGGTGGACTGATAATCAGCGTTGGTGCTACTGGTAGAAGGGATTGCTACATTTTCAGGACAGAAATTTATTGAATGAGCAGCTGATGAGCATATGGCACAGGAAGGAGTTTTGAGACCTGCAAAATGCATGAGAAACGGTTCCGTGTCTAACTGACCCCAGTCTGTAATTGTATTGTATTGAGACAGTGATGCGGCAGATTTGGATGAGAATGACTTATGATAATTATGAGACCATCATGACGTGCAACTCAGCCAGGCTATTTTGCACATTAAACTCTGAACTAGGGCCAAGCCTTTCGTTGTCCTCAGTAGTGTTTAATAAACTAAATAGTTCAGGTTTCCTGGCTGTAGCCGGGAAAGGGATATTCCTCTTTTTGAGTTCTGAGGTAAGTTTAGGTATAGTCCAGGACTTGACTTGGAGGAATGGGTTGCCTTCTCTGTGAGCCTCTCTGAGTGGGGTGCTGGGAACCAACAGGTCGTCTCCATGTATAGAAGTGTTGGACATGCTAAGGAAGTGAGGCAGATGGAGTAGGTTAGTATGGTACCGTATAGTACAGTAGTTTCCAGGCTAACTAGAGTAGTGCCTACAGGCGAAATTGTATTAACAAGCTTATGTTGGTGACAGGTTAGGCCCTGACTACTTGCCAATTGGCTATGAGAGGCACTACCTATGATTTGGCTTGTGGGCCCTTTGTCTCACTGAGGTGGGCGGCGGGGTGATGGCCTCTCGGTGACACATAAAATAATGCAATATCGAATGGCCGTGACAGGTGAGGCCCTAACTATGACTTGATGCAAGGCTATAACTATGCATTGGGCCAATTGGGCTCGAACCTCTGAACGGGAGGCTGAATGTATGCCTTGCGGGACCACTTGACTTGTAGGCGAAGAGGCCTACAGGACCATACCTCAATTGGTGGGAGCTTATAAACTCCTGATAACCCCACCTGGGATCATTTATTTGACGTACCTGCCGATTGTTCTGTAAAATGTATACGGTAGAGGTAAGAATGATCCTTACTTGATACCTAAAACATGTTATAATATAGTTATAACCTAACCCCTATGTGAAAACCATTGAAATTGCCCCGCCAAGCTTGAGAGCAGATACTAACCGTATAACGGGACTTATGACAGGAAGATTTGGTTTGTCCTGGTAGGGTGAAGGCTTGAACTAAAGTGGAAAAATATTTTTTTTTTTGTGGGGGTTACCTCTTTAAATGAAGTGGTGTATTTAACCAAGGAGGCACCTGTTGCAATCAGTGACCGTATTTGTATGATCTTTAACAGGAGGGAAGAAAATGAACATAATTTACATATTATTTAAATACAGCCTAGTGTAATTTGGACTATTAGATGCAACAGTGGAGCATAAATACAACATATTTAACATACTTAAATAAACACTTTATTTGTTGTTTAAATTACACTGTGAATGAAACCATAACTGCCAAATGAAATCCTGATAAGGGTGTTGCTGTACGTTTTAACTTAGGCATAAATAACAAGTAAAAGATGATGTAATGAAAGACCTGTTAAGTAAAACGTAATGAAACAGAAAATGCTGTTTAAATTGACAGAAAATGCTTTCCCCATGCTGTATTTAACCACAATTACCTTGACTTGTTAGGCATGCTTATACAAATAAAATGAAAGTCTATAAGAAAGTGAGGATAGCGGCTGCTATGTGTGTACATGACAGCGTTGTATGCGAACGGAGCTGTAGACGGAAATTTAGCCAAAACACTAGTTTGCACGAACCGCTTTCAGTTACCTGCAGGATTTAACATGAGCTATATAGACAAAAGAAACCGTGTAGCCGAATGTGTGAGTAATTGACAAGTATGAGGAGTGCACGAATGATGCTGTATAACTTACGGTTAGCCGTTTGTGTGTTGGATACCCTCGTTATACTCAGGAACACAGAGCAGAGAGAGAGAGATGTGAACGGACTGCCGGCAGGCGGGAAAATGGCATCAGGGTCCAGTGAACCGGAAGTAAGCAGAAGCACTTCCGAGAACGTTGACGACAGGTAAGCAGGGGCTTACTGGGTTTAAATAGGGATCCAAGTGCCTCCCACAATTACAGGCCAAGCTTTCTATATGTGTATATATATATATATATATATATATATATATATATATATCATTTTTTAAAATTATTTTTATTTAGATATATATGTATAGATACACAATTGTATTTATAACATCATTCTAAATGTATTTTGAATTTAATATATATGTATATTAATATCAAAATACAGTTAGAACAAATTAAAACTGGTATATAATTTTTTATATTAATTTTTATTAATTTTTAAAATATTTATTTATTGATCATTTTTATTATTAAAGACTATAGACTTTGTTTTCAAACTACTGAACTAGAATGACTGCAGGCATGGCCCCATGCCCAAAATAGTTCCAGATAATCAGGCCTTGCGGTTGGTTGAAAACAAACTTCCGAACAGAGTCAAAAGTCTTACCCTAGAGCTTGTTCCCTTCATCCAGGCGAATGATCTCACTGAACAGAACCATTCTAAGTTGAATCGAATCGAACGCAGGCGATGATGGAAGTCCAGCGGTGTTCAGGAGTTTCTGTATCCAATTTCAGTTCCATGAGATTCATGCCCAAACAGCTGCCACCTAATGGTTGTCCATAGGAATTGCAACCACCCGGAGGAACAGTTAGAACACTGTGGTGAGAAACATTCAAAGTTAATATGTGTTAACAAGCTCCTGTGTGATCTCTGATTGGTGCGGTTGTTCGGAAGTCGAATGCGACATTGTTAAAATAGGAGGGGAATGCAAACTACTGAACAGAATAGCCAAGCAGGCACAGAGGTTGTTTAAAGTATTTTAGCCAGGTCTATCGCAGGGGTTAATATTATTAACATAATGAACCTGCCTTTGGTTTGGAGCCTATACATTAAGAATTGTAAAAATCTTATTGTTTAATCTACAAATCAAGAATAAGTATCTACCCTCTATAACAGTCATCTTAAATATCTCTTTATATTTCACACTATTTGAAATCACATAAATGACATCCTTTTTTTCCCCCTGTTAAGGAAGAATGCTCCACAATTTGTAAAAACACATTTTTTCAATCTTAGGGCATCTAGGCCTTTGCAGTGAGATAAATGTTCTTTTTTCATTGGTTAGTTGTGTGTTTTTTTGTTTGTTTGCTCCAAATCTCCTGGTTTTATGTCGTCAAATGCATTATACTTAATCACTACTACTGTTAGTGTTACAGAGTGTTACAGAGACTCGGTTGCTACATACTTACCTCAAGTATCATTATATCAAGGCAGACCAATATTTTGACTCCGAGTGTGTAATGCTACTAATTTAGGATCATTTTTTGTAACTTTCCTCTTTTCTAGTTTTCTAAGGATCAATTGTGGTTTATATTGCTGAGTCATTTACCTTTGTGGGATTATAAACATATGTCCTCCCTATATTCACTCCATAGACTGAGACTCCATATGTATATATTTTCTTCTGTTAGGTGATGGGTTTATTATTATTTTTTTTACGGATTATATGAGTCCTTGAATACTGCTGATTTCAATATTTTGTTGTCCAATTTTGAATACATTTTCCTTATCATTTTTTTAGGGACTTGCTCATTTCCATTTTTCCTCTTGTAGTAGGGGTTCCTTGGAATTAGTTATTAATCTCCAATGCTTTGTGGGTTATGATCCTCTAAAGTAGGCATAGGCAACCTTCGGCACTCCAGATGTGTTGGACTACACCTCCCATGATGCTTTCCCAACATTGTGGGTGTAAGAGCATTATGGGAGATGTAGTCCAAAACATCTGGATTGCCAAAGGTTGCCTATCCTTGCTCTATAAGGATCAATTTATACAAGAAAAAGATATATCAAAAAGATCAAGGAACATCTGAAATGTGAATGTGTGAGACTGAGGAGTCAATACTTAATTGCAAAATGGAAGGTTGATACTTCAAAGTATAGAGGTGAAGTACCAATGGCGAGACATAATCAGTATATTTATAATATTATAAATATGTTATTATTATTATTGGTATTTATAAAGTGCCAACTAATTCTGCACCGCTTTACAATATTATGAAAGTGGGGATAATAAATGAGATAGTTACACAGGGCACAGATATGGATAGGTATAGCTAAGTTACTCTGGGAGTACACAAGCATGTTTGAACAGATGTGTTTTTAAACAATTGAAGACTAGGGAAAAGTCTGCTGGGGTTATGTAGATTGTTCCAAAGGAAGGGAGCCACCCACGAGAAGTCCTGTAAGCAGTAAGGGTGCAAGCAGCGGACAGGAGAAGGTCACTGGCAGAGCGGTGAGACCGAGAAGGGGCTTACCTACAGATCAGCAGAGAGATATAGGAAGGGCTAGAAATGTTCAGTGCTTTATAGGTGTGGATTAGTACTTTGAATTGACTCTTACATGATACATGAAGCCAGTGTAAGGATTGAAAGAGGGGCGAGGAATGATAGGAGCAATGAGTGAGAAAGATGAACCTGGAGGCAGGATTCATTATAGATTGTAGCAGGGCAGTTTGGCATCTGGGGAGACCAATTAGTAGAGAATTACAGTAATCCATGCAAGAGATTATCAGAGCATGAACAAGCTCCTTGACTTTATCTTGTGTGAGAAAGGGGCAGATTCAGGCTGTGTTTTTAAAGTGGAATCGACAGGCTTTAGCAACATACAAAAGGTGAGGCAAGGTGTGGCTTGCAAGGACAGACTTATGCAAGTCCCATCAACTTGCAGGGAAAGCAAAGTAGGAGGATCAGCATTATGTGAAAATAAGAAGCTCAGTTTTAGAGAGATTGGGTTTAAAAAAACAGGAGGACTTTCAATCAGAGATTGAAGAAAGGCAAGCAGTGACACATTGTAGGACCGTGGGGGAAAGACCACAGGAGGAGAGATATATCTGGGTGTTATCGGCATATAAGTGGCAGTGGAATCCAAATGAGTTAATGAGTTTGCCAAAAGATGGAGGAGGTGTCATTGCAAAAGAAGACCCAGAATGAACTTTGGGAGAGAATGGAGGAGAACCCTGAGAGGACAATGTCACAGAGACTGAAGGATTGAAGAGTCTGGAGAAGAAGGACATGATCAACAGTGTCAAAGGTGGCAGAGAGGTCAAGAATAATTAGTATAGAGTAGTGGCCTTTGAATTTAGTTGTGATAAGGTAATTTGTAACTTTATCAAGAGCAGTCTCATTATTGTAAAGGGGGTGGGAGCCAGATTTAAGAGGATCAAGGAGGGAGTAAAAGACAAAGGGAGAGAGATCTGACAAGGTGGGAAGGTACCGGATCAAGCAGAGAGATGGTGGGATGAGAGGAGAGGAGAAGCGGAGCCACCTCCTGTTCTGTAGCTGGGCAGAAGGCCTAAAGGGTAGGGAAGGTACGGTCCAGGTGTGGTTGTGAGAGAGTGGAGCAAAAGGGGTAGAATTTGGATTATGAACACACTATTAATTTATAATGCAGAAAGTCTGACAAGGTGCAGGACTTCCACCAGCAACGTTCAGCTGAACAGGAACATCTTTGCAAGTAGCAGGTTGATTTAGTGTGCCATGGTTTGAGGAGCGTCTTTCTTAAGGTGCATGTTTGGAGCAGGGCTGCAGCATCCAGGGCAGAGGTGAGGGTAACATTATATGAGGAGATAGCCAGAGAGGCAAATGAGATGGTAGGGGTGGATGAGAGTTAAAAATGGATATCATCTGAGAGCAGCTGGAGGTCAATAGGGTCCTTCTGAGTTAGGTTAGGCTGAGGATGGTATGTGAGGGGGTTCTCAAGAAAAAATATAAGAGATGGTGATCTGAGAGAAGAATGTAACACCAGACTAAAAATTGGCACAATCTGTTCCTAAAATCATTATTATTTATATAGTGCCAACATATTTTGTAGAGCTTTACAATTGCAGAAAGGGAATAACACCTAATTGACATTCAATATATTAATATAGACAGATGAAGAAGATCCTACTCAAACAATCTTACAATCTATGAGCATTTTAGGCAGGCAGATATATATTGTTAAGTGTCTTGACCAAGGACATTAATTGTGAAGTGGTCTGACCGGGATTCAAGTTACCATCAATCAATGTTACTTAGTCCTCATGGAATTGGTTCCTAAATACAGTTTGTTGTATAAATCATTATGAAGCCTCCCAAACTGTGTCTCACATGTTATATAGTATCTAATATCCTGTCTCCAGAAACTTTGATTAAGTAGCTTACCTAACAATGGGTGTTCAGTTCTAGGAATCAAGGAGGGATGGAAAATAGGATGAAACAAAACACACCTTCACACATTCTATTACAATATCATCGCACCAAGAAAAAAACACCACTTTATTGCAATATAATCCGATTTCCATGCTTATTGCCAATCAAAAATAATAATAGGAAAAAAAAAAAGCAAATAGCCCGGCATACATCATGTTCTCAAACATTTTAAACGCACATGTGTAAGCATTATTTATTTTATATTTAGTGTTTTATTTGTACATAATTTGGGACTCATCGAAAAGTTCCATTTGTAGTGACCCATGGCTGTATTGTTTTATACTAAACAATATACTATTAACATAAATCCTAATTGGTTATTTTAATCCCAAAATGAAATTAAAGCTTCTTGTTAGTGAGAAAGAAACATGAATAACAGAGGAATGTACAAGTATTTGTTTTAAAGTTAATTTGTCTTGGCATGACTTGTATGTGTTATAGATAAAGAAGTGATTTTAACCAATACATTTTAATTAAACATAAAGAACAAGAAAGAAAAGGGCGCGCCTATTATGTAGTATGTATCACTAAGTATTATGATAAAAAGATCATAAGGATAAGTAATATAATTTATAAAAATATCAAATAAGTAAAATATCAAATAAGTAAAATATAATAAAATGTTAAGAAAAGATTACAAGTCCAAGATAAAAAGTCCACAATGCACGGAGATGATTCTTGTAAGTGGATAGAGTTCTTCCCAATGGAAACTTGCATTTTCAGTCAGCCATATGTGGAAAGAGAGGAGAAAGGATCCAATAGTGCAATACGTCAGTTTATATGGAAGTATGTGTATAAAATCATATAATATACTCACACTTTCCAGAGCTAGAATCCAGCTCTGGTATAAAGCGCGTGAAGTGGATTGATCCCCACTCAAGGACGTATGGAGTAATGAATCAACAGGAGTTCCGACCGGAAATTAAAAAGAATAAAACATATAGTGCTCACTGAATATCGTGAATATGATAAGTAGAGAGTATGAAATGTACTTACAATAATCTGAGCAGAAATCACTACTCAGATAGTAGCGTATGGGTGGTATAATCCCCACCTAAGGATTCTTTGGCGTTCCTTGAAAGTGATGAAGGTCCAAACAGTCAGGTTGTGAATTTTAAAACTTAAAATAAAAATTAAATATAAAAAAGGAATATGGCTACAACAAATATTTTTGGGGGCCAAAATTCCTTTATTACAATATTTGATAAAAATTATGACTTTTCTAGACGTGTTTGCCAACATTAGGCTTCTTCAAGTATTTTAATTAAACTATGATATAATAAAAACAAGATTCTCTCCTTTTTAAATAATAATTTGGAAAGTGAAAAAAATAGTTAGCTATTTAACTTAAGTACAATGATAAATATTACAAGTTGAGCGCTTGTGTATAAAAGGAGATATCTTGCAGGGAGTTGAGAGTAGCAACATATGTAGAATATAAAACATAAAAAAGAACATGATATAAAGCAGATGGTAATAAAATATTCCACAGATACAAGACAAATAGATACACTCACACGAGGTAGAGCCCAAAAATGATAGGTTCACATTTAGGGCAGTTATGCCTTTAAAGGTGGCTTGCCACCTCTCTTCAGTCGTGGTTTTCCAATCTCAGAGAGAAAACCGGTACATCTGACAGTGCAGTATGTCTGTATAATTACCAATAGCAGTGTTAGGACGCTGTTTAGAAGATGGAGCCCAAGATGCAGAAAAGGCCTGGAGCACAAAAGGGTCAAGCAGAGAGGGGTCAGGAAAGCCAGAGGTCAGGACAGGCAGAACAGGATGTAGTCAGAGGCAAAACAGGACAGGCACTGAAGGTAATAAGCACAACAGGAGCAAAGAGTCAAGGGTCAATGGAATTTAAATAAAAAGAGGAGGCATGTCTACTTGCTGTAGCTCCACCCTTCTGTACACCATCTTCACAGACTTCTGTCCACTGTCCCTTTAGGAGGCCTTGCTTCGGTGTGCATGTTCAGATGAACACAAGCGGCCATCTATGATGGTCGGATGGCCGCGCTTTACCGAGGGTCGCGTTCCAGCGTGGCATCTCCATGAAGGGAGAGGGAGACGTGGCGTGGGAGAGCGAGGTAGGTGAGCACGGGAACAAGGACCTGACAAGCAGGAAGATCACCCTATAATATGCTATTGTTATTATAAAGACATATATGTAAGACCACAAATTGAATATGCTGTGCAATTTTTGGCACCTGTTCTAAAGAAGGATATTATGGCACTAGAAAAAGTGCAGAGGCGGGCTACAAAATTAATAAAAGATATGGAACATATCAGCTATGAAGAAAGGTTAACAAATTTAAACCTATTTAGTTTTGAAAAACATCGCCAGAGAGGGGATATGATAACATTATACAAATATATTCGGGGCCAATACAGACCACTGTGTGGAAATCTATTCACAAAGGACACTTTACATAGGACACGAGGTAATGCGTTTAGACTGGAAGAAAGAAGATTTCGTCTAAGGCAAAGGAAATGTTTTTTTTTACTGTAAGAACAATAAGGATGTGGAATTCTCTGCCTAAAGAAGTGGTTTTATCAGAGACCATACCGATGTCCAAACAGCTACTAGATGCATACTTGCAAAAACAGAATATTCAAGGATATAATCTTTCAATGTAGGGTAATAACTGCTTGATCCAAGGATAAATCTGACTGCCATTCTGGGGTCAAGGAGGAATTTTTTTTCTAGCTTGTTGCAAAATTGGAAGTGCTTCAAACTGTTTTTTTTTTTTACCTTCTTTTGGATCAACAGCAAAAAACAAATATGAGGAAGGCTGAACTTGATTGACGCAAGTCTCTTTTCAGCTGTGTAACTATGTAACTATGTAACTATGTAACATACTGCACTATTTGTGAAATATTTGTGAAATATTTTATTACCATCTGTACGATTTGCATATATAGCATATGCAATATATCCCTGCAGGATATATTGCAAGAGGGTAAGAAACCTCCCTTTATATACAAGTGCTCCACCAAAACATTATAAGTATTTCACTTATAATATTCATCATTGTTTTGCATTTTTAGGGTGAGTGAAGTAAGGTACTGGGTACCCATCATAACACACTAGTATTTATTTTTGAGCTATTTAACTCCCCAATACAATAAATTAAAATCAAATCTAAGGCTGCCTCTGGGAATATCACAGTGTTTATGTTATACGACATGTTTAATTTAATCTGCAATTTACCAGCATATATAAAGTTATCTTACTTTTTATTGTTTTTAACTAAAATGTTCCTTAATTTTTAATCAAATGATTAATTTCCCTGTAGCTGTTACAAAACATGTAATGCTAAATTTAAGTAAATGCTGTTATATACATTTTTGATTCAACCCTTCTAAAAGATAACTTGTAAGTATGATGGCAATTAGAAACTTCTAAACCCTTGAGACATGTTTTATATCTAAATCCTTTATTTATAAATGTTCTTTATTTTTTAGATACAGATTTACAAAAAGATAAAAGTACAAAATACAAACACCACAATTATAGACAAGGTTACACAAAAAAGAAGGTCTCAATAGAAATGTTGCTGTTATTCCCTTCGTACACCAATTCACATATGCAAAGGCTTGACCTGCAGTTGTGGGAGGGGCATGTTACCCTATTTAAACCCCCTACTTACCTTCCTCCGTCCCGTACGTGCTTTAGCGATTCGCATGTCCCCACCGTCCACTCCCTCTATCTATATTTTTTATTACACCTCATGGATGGGCTCTCTTTTATTACAGGCCTACCGCGTCGTCGGTTCCAGCACACCTCAACCAACTAATCTCTTCCGATACTATGCTACTCTTTGTACGCTTCCTATTCGGCTTTATTTGCCCCTTAGACAACTTAAAGTTTACACGCTTAGACATTAAAACACTAGAGTACGAGCATGATACCTTTCTTTCCTTTAAGGATTACATTAAAATATTAAATAGAGTAGAAATATAAGATAATTCCTACTTACAATATATTCCATTTTACATTGGTATTGGTTATATTCAATTTTCCCGGCCATGGCCATGGCAGCACTGCTCCAGGGTTAGCCCCTACCCCCACTCCCATTGGGCAGGACTACATTCTAGCCCATAAAAGGCCACATGACCATAATTCCCCAGTTCGTTTCTGTAGCGGATTGCATTGGGCTGTCCTAAAAATTACAGTTATTCCTATGTGTTCGGTTGAATTGTGACCTATGTATGTGAAATGTATTCAGCATTTGACTGATTGTTCGGTACAATCACTCCAGTATTATGAGAATGAAACTACCAAACAATCAGACCATCCCCAGTAGTAAGTGTGCCTCCAATTACTGTTTGCAACGATGTTGCAAATGGGTAATTGGCAATTTGTGTAGTGGGTTCTTTGTACTCTGGGTGGCCGCCATTCGGAAGACGAACACGTGGCGGAGGCCATTTTAAACTCCCAAACAGCGGTGTTTTGCCGTCGAGTGTCTGGAACCCAAATCAGACACTCGGCTAGGTAAACACCGCTGAGACCTCCACACTGCCCTTAAATTCGTATAGAAACTACCGAACGGCCACCCGTTCGGTAGAAAGAAACACCCGAACAAGGGGATTTATGCGAACCCTCCCTAGTCTCCATAGCACAAGTCTTTTGTGCAGTTTATTCCCTTCTTCTGTGAAATAAATAGGGAAGACTGGGTCCCCATTTTAGCAGGACGGTTAACGGGGAGAGCCGCTGAAGCATACCGTACTTTACCAGATACGGAAATCAGAGATTTCAGTTGGGTAAAAGAAGTTATCCTGGCCTTGTATGCTATTACACCAGAAGCATACTGGAGGCGCTTCAGGGAATTGAAAAAGGCAGACAAAGACTCGCATGCAGAATGGGCTTGCCAATTACAAAGGGCAGCCCTCGGATGGGTACAGGCAAAACAGGCACGGTCCATGGAGAACCTATTACAAATGCTGCTGCTAGAACAGTTTTATGACGGGATACCCACGGACCTGCAGGAGTGGGTGAGAGACCATAACCCCACATCTATCACAGAAGCGGCTAAAAAGGCCGATGATTATATGGATGCCCGCATCCACCCACAAGCTGGTCGGTGTTAAACCAGTGGTGCGACCCCTAGGAGGAAACAGTTTTCCCGCTGGTGCAAACGCACCACTGAGACAGCTACCCCCACCAGCTGCTACAGCTGCTCAACCGAGGTTTCACCAACCCCCCTCTGTGCAATGCCACCAGTGCCAGAGGTGGGGACACTACAAGCGGGACTGCCCACAGCTTAGAGACCGATCCACATGGATCTGACCAGGTCCCCCACCACCACTGAGAGCAGCGGCACATCATTACCAGGATGAGATACCTGCCACTTATGGCTCTGCTACCATAGAACAGTGGGAAGTACTACATGTGGACAACCCGCTACAAGCAAAAGCTTATAATCGTCAGCATCACAGGCAAACCGTCTACTTGGAGGGAAAAGCTGTGCAGGGACTCTGAGATTCCGGGGCCACCATAACCTTGGTCCAAAGCCACTTGGTCCTGGACAAAGCCAAAACCAGTAGGACTGTGGCTGTCAGGGTTGCCGGGGGAGCCGTATATTGGCTGAATACAGCAAGGGTTAATTTGCATTAAGGTGCGGGGTCAGGAAATGTGGAAGTGGGGTTGATGCCACAATTACCCGCAGAGATGGTACTGGGAAATTACCTGGGTAAGCTCACCTCTGCTTTTGAGCCACAAACCACCATCACGGAGGAAGTGCATCTCTGACTTTGTCACCTCTGACCAACCTGGGGCGGAGGGGGAAAGATTTGTATGGGATAGGCAGTTGTTATACAGAGAGTCAGACAAGCAGGTAGCTGGGTCACACCCGATTGTGTTAAGGCAGTTAGTCGTACCACAGAGGTACCAAGCAGAATTACTCTGGATAGCTCACAATATTCCGCTATCCAGGCATTTGAGGGTCAGTCGTACCCGACACGACTGACCCAGAGTTTCTTTTGGCCAGGACTTAGCCAGGAAGTACGTGGATATTGCAGTACCTGCGATACGTGCCACAGGGTAGGGAAGAGGGGGGACCGGCGGAAGGTAAAGTTGCATCCGCTACCGATAATTGAGAAACCATTCCATAGAATAGCCGTAGATATCATAGGTCCCTTTCGGAAACCTAGCCCTTCTGGCAAGAAGTACATTTTAACGGTGGTAGATTACGCCACCCGCTACACAGAGGCGCCGTGGCTGAGGCCCTGATGAAGATTTTCTCCCGGATGGGGTTACCCAGGGAGATCATCTCGGATCAGGGTACTCAGTTCACTGCTGAGGTCACCCAGCACCTCTAGAAATTCTGCGACATTAAGCCTATAATCAGTGCCCCCTACCATCCCCAGACCAATGGGTTCTGCAAGCGGTTCAATAGTGTAATGGATCACCTGGCACCACGACTGGGTACCTCCATTGAAGGATGCTCCTAGCACTTCCTGAGGAGTCCAAGCACTGCAGCAGACACCACAACCACCGAACCAGAGAAGCATACGAATGCTCTCTAGCATATGAATGCTGTAAGCAGCTGAACAGGAAAAGCATACAATCAGCTTACACTCCTGGCAATCAGTATACAATCCAATTCCCTCAATAACGAGACAACACTTCGTTTTGAGGTCAAGCAGAACTGACTGTACTGGCACATACAGCCTCTTTTATTCACAATCCACAAACATAGTACTGCCCACAGGGTTTTGAAATACAACCAATCGATCAATACTGTACAATACACACAGACACTCCCACACAAAATCCTCCCCTCTGCCTGTGATATGATTACTGAACACAATGGGTAATAGAATTATCACAGGCAGAGAAAAACAGTTTTTACAAAATATTAATAACTTCCAAAATATACATGCCATTCACATAAAACATACATTTTCAGAATCGGCATGCTTGAAATATACACATACTCACAAATCAGGGCAATCGGTTCAGGGGTTAAAAAGTTAAGGGAAAGTCCTATTTGACCAAATGAAGCATGGTTTTTCTGCCCAAAACCAGTTCCACAGAGTCTTCTATCCTGGAGATAATTGGGAAGTAATCCAATTATCTCCAAGGACAGAGACAAAACTCCATTAGCCACATGGTAGCAAAATACAATAAAATACATCAAAATATATAACTGTGCAGCTATTGCATAAAACGTGTACATTCAACATATCCCCAGATAACTTAGAGCTGAGTGCAAATTATTACTGAATGGTGCTCAGATCACATACATACAGTTCAATTGCCATAGAGCCAAAGTCTTTCACATAGTCTTTCGTTATATGAATGGGCTCCATTGCATAGCTATCTGGGGTAACACTGCTCACAGAGGGAAAGTACCGAATGACCCGGCTTTTGGGTCTTTGCAGGGGAAAATCCAGCATTTCAACATGGGGCCATATTCACAGGGCAGGAGGGTGGCAATCAGTCTTCTCCAATGCCCAGTGGCGAGGTCGATTTCGCAACACACAGGTGCACATTTTCCGTAAACATCCCATGTTAAAATCAGCCCACGTTAATTATTTTATATCCTTCTGTTTGTGTAAGGAGAAACAACTTTAATATGCGGGAAACGTTCGGACAAATCATTCTCAGCAAATCTTAATTCTATAGCAGCTCTATTCGCATGGGTCATTCGGTTTCTAAAGACATGGATTATGAAAACCTTTTTTCTCTCCCTTCTCTTGTTCTAAACAAACATTTTTAAGTGTGTTAAAAAAAAATATATATGAATTTATACTTTCCCTCCTGTCTCCCTATCTCTCCTCTGCATGTTAGCCTGTGTACCTGTTCTCAAGTGATTGCATTAAGTCATGGGGTTTACCGGGGAATTACTCTCCTTTCATTTCTAGGGTTTAAAAAACTGGTGGAATACGTTGATTCATATCACGCTGAGTGACACAAGTACGGTTTGGTTAGTACTAATCCTTTGCATTAAGATTCTACCCTCCTTTCTTCACTCCTCTAACTAATAGAAATATCTATTTTGTTGTCTCTCTTCTCTGTCTCTTCCCCTCCTCCTGCGTCCATTTTCTGCAAACTGGGGGCATCAGCCTGAGTAAAGCCGCCCGATTAACACGGTCAAATAGCTCCTTAGGTCAATTCAAGTACTCATCACAAGTTCACGTACAGGTAAGGATAACGAACATTTCAAGCAATACGTTCAGTCTCGCTTTTATCATCCCTTACAGCTTAGACGTGGCTGGCTGCCAGGGTATTAGTGACCCCAATAGCGATAGTCTCCTCCCTGCTTCTTCGCCTTAGGTTAGAGGTCCCGCGAGGCCAACACCCATCCTCAATTTGGAGGTACCACGCCCCTCGGACCAAAACATAGTTAGCCACCTCGCATACGGTATAGTCAGGGCCTCACCTGTCACCTCCAGTCTTATACTTACTATTCAACAAGAGGCCAACACCCTGCCACAACGTTCGGTGGCCACAAAGTCCCCTCGCACCAAATCATAGGTAGAGCCTCTCAAGCCGCTTGGCAACTAGCAGGGCCTCACCAGTCACATAACTAGTATAATTGCTTCGCTGCAGAGCGGCACTAGCTAGTCAGCCAGCACACACACACAAAAAATAATTAAATAAAAATGTCCCTAACTTGAAAGTTTCCTCTCATGCCATAGCATGTCTAACGCTTCACTACGAGACGACGAGTTATCACTGGCCAGCACCCCATCCAGGGCTAGCGCTAGGCCAAGACAATCCAGTACGACATTCAGCTACAGATCCTGGACTATTCCAAAAATCACAGCCGAACTGAATAAAATAAACATTCCCTTTCCAGCTACAGCCAGGAAAGCAGAACTTTTCTGTTTACTAAACAACCAAAACGATGAGGAAACACCAGGCCCTAGTTCCGAGTGTACAATACAAAACAGTTTGGCAGAACTACGGAGTATGATGACCTCTTTGGTAGCCTCTGTGGCTACTATAAACAACAGGTTAGATAACTTGGAAGCTACTAATCAAACGAGCATTCCAGAAGTACAAATTCCTCCAGAACAACTAGACACAAGCTCAGGAGGTAACTACACTCCTATTACTGCCAAAAGATCAAATATTATTAACCCAGTACATCTGATTCCACAAAATCTAAAACATGACATACTAGAAGGGAAAGATGTTAATTTAGCTTCCCTCCTCATTGCCTCACAGGATATAATCCGTGGTAATGAAATCTAGGGATCCTAGGCTTAACGCAAAACTGAACATTCCTGAATTTGTGCTAGCTTTTGGCTTATATAGGGATGTAATTTGCTCTTCCTTCCCACATCGTAGAGAAGAGCAGGATCTATATCCTCATAAACTGGTAGAATTAGCTTACAAATATGGCGGTTACGCATTTTATGACTACCATAAGTCCTTTTCGGCCAGATCAGCCGCGTCACTGGCTCAGTTCAATACTCCTACTGATTGGAATCAGTTGGACACAGAATTATTCTGTAGACATTTTGCAGGGCTCAAAACACCAGCATGTGCTATATGTTCTTCAGCCTCTCATACTGCTAATTTTTGTCCCAGTAATATAGATGGTCCTTCTACCAGTAACATCAATCCAGACTATCTTAATAACACAACTCAGAGGGAAGTGAAAGACAAGTTAGGGAGGCCTGTAGTGTTTCTTGGCAAAGCACAAGTTTGCAATAACTTCAATGCGGGGGGATGTAATTATAGCGCTTGTAGACAGCTCCACGTTTGCTCAATCTGTTTTAGAGTGCACGCAAAAACTATGTGTCCAAAGAAACTGTTCCCAAAAAAAGCAATGACCCCAATAAATGTACCTAATTTGCAACGTTACTTGACTGAACATCCTTCGTCACAACTGGTTGACTTTCTCATCTCCGGCTTCACTATAGGTTTTCATACAGGTTTAATAGCACTCCCTTCAGGCATACTAGAATGCCTTAACCTACAGTCTGTGATTACAGATCCGGACAGTCTAAAAGATCTGCTCAACAAAGAAGTAGAATACGGTTTCATGATAGGACCCTTCACCACACCACCATTCACTTCCTGGAGAACAAGCCCTCTAGGTATAGCCACAGGCAAATTTAATAACAAAAAGAGGTTAATAATCGATTTCTCAGCACCTCACTCTTCCACCTCCCCAAGTTTGAATTCCCTTATCCCTTCAGAAGATTTCTCACTACAATATGCAAAAATAGACGATGCCATACAAGCAGTTGTCAATTTTGGCAAGGCAGCCAGGTTGAGCAAATCAGATATCTCAAATGCTTTCAAACTTCTACCAATTAAGCCATCACTCTGGCATGTACATGGCGTTAAGTGGGAAGAGAAATACTATTTTATTCCTCAAGGCAGAGCTTTCATCTCTAGGTTACTTTCTCTTCTACACGGCCTCCCTGACAACGACACTAAGATTAATCTACGCGATCCAGCAAGGGCTGACCTTAAAATGTGGAGCCTATTTTTAACTTCCTGGAATGGGAGATCACTAATCATTCCCCCCATACCTGACGAATCCCCAGTTATCTGGACAGACGCTGCAGCTACCTTCGGGTACGCTGCAATATTCGGGGACGAGTGGGTCTTTGACAGCTGGCCACCCGAAACAGCTACCCAAGAAAGTTTCGACAAAACCTCAGCATTATTCGAGATCTTCCCAATAGTAGCAGCAGCACACATTTGGGGAAAAATTGGAGGGTAAAGCAGTTAGGTGTTTTTCTGACAACATGGCTGCTTGTAACATAATCAACAAAGGCCGCTCTCAGTCCCTGTCAATTATGAATCTAGTTAGGAAACTTACATGGTTGGCAGCAAACTTGCAGTTTTATATTTGTTGTATTCATGTTCCAGGTGTTTTCAATAATGCAGCTGACGCTTTGTCACGTTTTAATTTTCAGGAATTTTTCAGACCTCACCCTACAGAAAACAAGCAACCCAAAACTCCTCCGCAATACAAAGACCTAATCATGCATTAAACCAGTTATTAGCTCACAGTAGAATTCTCGCACAGGCAGGTTTGTCAGTGAACATTAAAAAAGCGTACGTTAGGGCATTTGACATGTTCAAAAAATTTGTTTGGAACTTTAGCATAATAAATCATTTTTCTGTAGAAACCATGGTTGCATTTACAACTTTTTGCCACCTCTCGTTAAAACTAGCCTACAATACCATCAAACTATACTTGACGGGGATACAACATTTCATGCTAACCCTTTACCCGAACAAGACTCCTTTCTTATCCACATACCCAATTAAAAACATACTAAAAGGTATCCAGAGGCTAAAAACCCCAAAATCCCTCAAAAGACTCCCCATAGACTGTAACATCTTTAAAGAAATCTCCAAGTTATTAGATAAAAGTCCTTTTGAATATACCACTAACCGGGTAATTAAATCAGCAGCTTATTTGGCTCTTTTCAGGTTTCTAACACCCAAAGAATTTTCAGTAGAAAAAATATCTGACACTGACATTTGCCTTAAACAAAAAAATGTAACCAAAGCAAATGATCATTACGTTCGATCAACCACCCGCACAAAAACAAACCAAGCAGGCCCCCAAGTAGAGATTAAGTATTTCCCTACCAGTTCCAAATGGTGCTCAGTTCAAGTACTAGATAACTTGTTAAAGAATCAGCATATTAGAAATCCCGAACTACCTCTGTTATTCCTAAAAGGAAACCCACTTACTACTAAATAATTCATGCTATATATACGCTCCTTATTATTCAGACTCGGCCTCAATCCAAATTCCTTCTCAGGACACTCATTCCGTATTGGGGCCGCCACTGCAGCCTCAAGTAGTCAGGTTCCAACACATATCATAAAGAGAATGGGTCGCTGGAAATCCTCCGCGTTTAACTGATATATTCCAAACCCAGAGAAAGAAATCAGACTCGCCTTCTACAATATGTCTAAATAATGTTTATTATTGTGGTAATAAATAAACATGTTTGCATACTTTTTGGCCCTCTTTTTACAGGCCTAACCTCTCGTCGGTTTCGGCATACCTCAACCGACCGGGCACTTGGAAGTATTGGAGAGTGGTGATGAGTCATGGGTGGCAGAAGACCTCTCCCCAGACCCAGTTCTTATGTGAGGTTGACATCTGTTGTCCACAGTCTCTGGAACTCAGTGAGGCCAGGTCTCTCCCTGTGTGGGCTCTGCAAAAGGTTCCGGTGTTCACTTGCCGCCACGGCGTGTGGCCTTGCGCATTGTGCCTTGAAGGAGATCTCCTTTTGACCCCCGGCCTAGGTGGGCATGTGACTCGGGTATTGGGGTCTTGGTATGTTGTTTTGCCCGGGACATGCCTGTTCTGCCCCATAACCCTGGTCTTCTCCACTTCCCTGCCATGGGTCTTCTCCCAAAAGTTGTTGAATATGTCATCCTGACACTTGTGTAGGGGCTTGGTGTATTCAGGCATTGAGATTTGGTTGGCAGCCACCATTTTCTGGGGCCCAGTGTAGTTGGAGTTAAGGTTTGAGTGGGCTGCAGGGGCCAGTAGCAGTGTGCGTGTCAGGTCGGTGGGGACTGAGAACCCTCGCTGGTCCATGGGAGGGAGGGGGAGGAGTTTTGGCAGCGGGAGAACGGACGTCTTTCCCGTGTCGCCCATGCGTCCAGTCCGCAAGAGCACTCTGAGGGGAGCTAATAGGGAAATCCACTTGTGTTGTATCTTCATGGAGGTCACAAGGTCCCCTGTCATTGCCAGCCAGCTTTTGTCAGATTCCAGCTTCTGTTTGGTAAAAATTAACAAGTTTTGCAGTATATTGCAGGAGATGCAACATGCATCTGTTTTGCTCTGCAATCAGGCCCAACCCCCCTTCTATCATATTTTTTAAGGTCTGTATGGATGGTTCCTTTCTGATTGGGCAAGGTAACAATTTAGCATTGGAATTAGCGTTTATGAAGGTCTTGGACCAGAAGTTATTCTGAGGAGTGAAAGGAGGGAATTATTGGCTGGCTGAATTGAGAGATATGCAATATTCGGTGACAGGCATTCTTTCAGGTAATTTCGGCTTTGATTTGCAAAAAAGTTGTCTGCACACTAGCCCTACTCCCTCTGCGTATTTAAAAAAAAGGAGGTTATTTAGTTACTCCAATGGCCATTACAAGAAAGCCCACCTGACACGTCAAGGCAAACCTCTCAGGTGTGTCCCACATGGTCTTGATTGTTTACCACTTTGAAGGTCAGCAGGTCAATTCTAAAATATGTGGAAGCCAACGCACAACACTTTTATATTTATTTCCCAATATTTTTGTTTCTCCTCCTCTCTATGTGCTCTCTCTTTGCTCACTGAAAGGTTGTTTGTTATAAAAGTAAACAAGGGAGCCAAAACAATTTCCCTCTAATTTCAGTTAACAGATTAAATAAAAGTATATACATTTTATGCAAAATTAGAAATCATATAAATACCGTGTCACATCTAAAAGCTACAGCTATTAAAACGGTTGTCTAACTTTTGTTTTCAATTCTGCATCTACTACCTGGGCGCAGTTTAATCATGTAGTAGGTACATATTTTGGGCCAAGATCCAATACTAAAATGTTTAATGTATTTTTCTACATCTTGGCGCCGCTTATCATTGGGCTTGAATCCCAGATGAGACTGGAGGCATAATTTGTATCCTATCTATAATCAGAGGCACCACTACTTTGTTACATTTAGAAATTTCACAGACTAATTACTAGGCTGACAGACAGCTGAGCTGCATGCAGAGATCAAAGTCAGATCGGCATGCAGCTGTTTAACCCCTTAAGGACACATGACATGTGTGACATGTCATGATTCCCTTTTATTCCAAAAGTTTGATCCCAATGGGGTTAAATGGAGATTTAAATCCCCATAGACAGCAATGCAGTGTGAGCAGGGTTAAATCTCTGCTCACATTGGGAAACCCAGGTATGAGAAACCTGGGGGTCCCCTCTGTCAGCTGGGGACATTTGTAGTGGCCCCAGATTTTTTGATGAACTGCATGCAGAGCTCAAAGTGAGGTTGGTAAGCAGCTCTTTTAATGGAGATTTAAATCCCCATAGACAGCAATGTAGTGTGAACAGGGTTAAATGCCTGCTCACAACAGGAAACCCAGGTATGATTAGAAACCTGGGCGTCCCCTCTATCAGTTGGGGCCAGACTTTTTGATGAGCAAGTCAGCACTGCATGTAGCCCTTTAAACCCACAAAGAACACTGCAGCTGAGCGATCAAGCTCAGCTGCAGTTATTCTTTCAAGTGATATGGAGCTTGGGAGACCACCAGGGTCTGAACAGACCCTGGAGGGTCACCCTCTATGCCCCAAGGCCATTCCGATCAGTGCTGGGCCTTTTTCAGTTGCCCAGCAGAGATCGCATTGCATTAGGCATAATGTCTTCAATGTAAGAGATTGGAGACTGCAATACTGAAAATAGCCAGTAGATGGCAGCAACATACCACGGTCTATTTTAGTTTAAAATCCCTTTACTAATATCTGTATTGATATTAGCAGAGGGAAACCTTTGGGATTAAGATTAAATTAAGGATTACAATTAAGGATTATTATTCAGTTTAGAATAAGTACTAGATTTATTATCAGGTTTATTATTGGGTTTATTATTACATTTATGTTTAAGATTAGGTTTATAATTAATTGTAGTATTGGGATTATGTTCCACATTAGGATTCAGATTATGGTTCAGATTAGGATTAGGGTCAGCACGGGCATCACTTGCTGAAAATAGCAAGATAATTCCTCTGCTGACACCAGCAGGGGGAATCATTTTAACACTATTGCTAAAGGTAGGATTGAGATTAGGATTAAGGTTATACATGGGATTATGTTATGGATTAGGATTGTGGTAAGGGTTTATTATTAGATTGAGGGTTAGATTTGGGATTAGGATTTGGTTTAGAATTAGGGCTTGGTTTAGGATTACGGATTTAGATTGGGATTAAGATTGTTTCCAAAGATATACATATGGGGTATATTTGTACTGAGAAGATGTTGCTGAGTATAGATAAGATAATTTTATGACAGTGGGACACACAAGATTTAAAAAATAAGTATCAAAAAGTGTATGTAAAAATGTTAAAATAAAAATGAAAACCACAAACTTTGAAACAAAATGGTAACAAAATGTCACTTCAATAAAGCTTATAATATTTTATGTGAGCATCCCCATGGTGTCCACTTTTGTAAATGGTATGCATTGATGGCGTAATTTAAATATATAAGCGACTAAAATGCCCCAAAATGAAACAATGACCCATCGTCAATTTGCCATTTAAAAAAAAACTGTACTGGGCCGGGTATGATTTTAGCCCTGTGTTTTTTTCACAAAAACCTGGCTAAGGTGCACAAAGGGGGTCATTTTGTACTCAGGAAATATAGCTGAGACTAATTAAGTGATTTAATTTACAGTAGCATATATCAAGTTTCCAAAATGAACCACTAAAATACAACGTGTGAATAAAAATGCAAAAATAAAACAATATGATAAAATATGAAAGAAATTGGTGCTGACATAACTGTATAATAAAGCTCAAAATATACCATATGACAGCCCGTGGTGTCTACTATCACAAATGGTATGCGTTTATGGGGTCATTTTAACTGTCAAACTGCTACAATGCCCTAAAATAAGACTTGCCCCATCAAATTTATCAAACTAAATTCACTGTGAAAACTGAAATGGTCTTCATAGGGTGGTAGCAAAGGCATATATTGGGGTATTGTTTTACTCAGTTGATATGGCTGCACACACTATGGGGTTTTCTACAGCAGTAGTATATATCAGCTTTATGAAATACACATTACAAATCCTTGTTTTATGTGTGTATATTAGAAATCTGAAAAAAACACAATTTTACTACACTATTTAGCAGAGATTAACAGCGACATGACTGCGTAAAAAGTGTCAGAATTCCCTTAGGTAAATATCCTGTGATGTGTGCCTTATTTAAATATATAATTTTGTGCGGCAATTTTGCTTTCTGTGATGGCTATTAAGCTTACAAGACAAACATACCAAATTATAAAATAGCTCCACATTAAAATTGTATTTTACTCCTTGTGTTTTGTGACCTGTAACTTTCAAAATAAGCTGAAAGCCTAGACATATTATGTACTCTGAAAATCAGAACAAATAATTGAATATTTTTTATAATTTCTTTTCTTAAGCTGCACTTATTATACACACTTTATTATTGCCTAAACTGTGAAAAAAAATAAAAAAAAATTCATTTTTGGGGATTTTTTTATAATAAATAAGAATTTATATATGTGTATGTAACATCAGATTAAAGCCCTTTTTGTCCTTTAAAAAAACTATATATAACGTGTTGGTGCAATCAATAAGAAAAATGCAAATGAAGGTTGAACACAAACAGCAAAAAATGCTTGTGTCCTTAAGGGTTAGTCCAGTTTTTGAAGCTGCGTCCTTAAGGGGTTATTATTATTATTGTTATTATTTATATAGCGCCCAGGGAGTGGGGTAAAATTACACAAAAAGGTAAGGATAGTATTAGACTAATGACAATTGCAAGAGAGGAATCAATTTGGAGCAATTAACAGTTTAATTGATACGCATTGATGAAGAAGTGGGTTTTTAATGATTTTTTGAAGGAGTGGAGACTGCGTGAGCATCTAACAGAGGAGGGAAGTGAGTTCCACAGGAACGGTGCAACGCTTGAGAAGTCTTGAAGGCGAGCATCAGATGTGGGAGTAAGGACATCAGATAGACGTAAGTCTTCAGCAGAGTGTAAGGACCTAGACAGGACATACTTGTGTATTAAGGAGGATAGATAGGTGGGAGCAGCATTATGTAGAGATTTGAATGCAAAAAACTGAATTTTAAATTGAGCCCTTTATCTAACAGGAAGCCAATGTAGAGACCAACAGAAGGATGAGGCGAGGGAGGTGTGAGTGAACAGGAAGATGAGCCTCGCTGCCGCATTCATTACGGACTGTAACTGCTCAAGTTGGGAGCACGTAAGACCACTGAGAAGCATATTACAGTAGTCAAGGTGAGAAAGGACAGTGGAATGGACCAGCACCTTAGTCGCATCTGGCGTTAAGTAGGGTCGGATGCACGCAATGTTTTTAGATGAAAGCAGCGAGATTTCGCGATATACTGAACATGAGCCATGAAGGAGAGGCGTGAAGGAGAGGTCGGAGTCAAAGGGAACACCTAGGCAGCAAACCTACGTGGGGAAGCTGATGGTAGCACTGTTAACTTGGAGGGAGACTGACACAGGAGTAGCAACACTTGAGGGAGGAACAATTTTCAGTTTTGGTTAAGTTGAGTTTAAGGAAGTAGACAGCCTACCAATTAGATATAGCAGAGAGGCAGTACTACTGTTAAATCTTTTTCTTCTCTTTTTTTTTTTTTTTAACCTTTTTTTTTTAAGCCCTCTTTATTTACAGGTCTACCAGCATCATCAGTTCCAACACACCTCAACCGATTTTTTTTTCCATTCTATTCCATATATAAATCTAGTGGATAGTTAATACATTGTTGAACACAAACACATATGCCAGTCAAGCCATAAGACTTGCTTTTCACACAGAAATCTCACCTTAACAGTGCTCTCACTGCTGCAAGGGATTCTGGGTGGGTGTATGCATTTTTGCCTCAAATTCCACTTGATATATGGATTACTTGGAGTACGTGTCTGCTGTATACAACAGCTTTGAAGCACAGCTCAGAAAGAGGAGCAAAGCCAGTGAACCACTCATGGTCAGCTGTTTCATTGGTATTTCAACTCATCAGCATGAGATAGGTTACTGGCTTGCTATGGAGAAAGTCTTCTGGTTTGACTGATTGTGTATTTGTGTTCAACAATGTATTAACTATCCACTTTCTTCAGGTGAAAAGGGTTTTCATTCACACTTTTTTCCCCATCACAACTCTATTGGTATATATATACATGAAGACACTCTCTCAGGCACCAGCGTGATAATCAACCAGTGACCTCAGGGTCTTGACTGCTAGTATTGGGCATGGAAATATAAACATCAAGGCAATTCTATAATATAAATGGTTGGATCTCAGAGGTTCCCGGTCTCCCCCAACCCGCAGGTCCACACATGTCTCTCCCCCTAGCTCATGCTGTACCGTGGGTACTCTGAGTCACAGGATTTCACTAGACCCTCCCTCCTAGTGTCTGCAGACCCAATGCCTTCTGCACCTAACCAGCACCATCAAGAGGTGGTTCGGGCTGACTCCCCCACATGTCTCTCCCAAAACCGGCCACACATGGAGAATGAAGGTAAACCATCTCACAGTGACTGATCTGCCTTAGGCCAGCACAGCCCTTTTGCAAAGAGCTCACAGCTGTGGGGACAACTCTCTACAGGTCCCCCAATAAACAAGGGGGCAGAGGATCCAGAGTTCTGGCACTTGGGGTGGCTCAGACATCCCAGGGGCTGCACAAGCTGCTTGAAATTTTGCAACAGGATAAGTTTGCATAATTCCCTCCATTCCCTGCATAACATGTGTCTAGCCGTGGGTAGCCTACTCAGACTGTGGTGAGTGATCTGTCAGCACAGGAATTCTGTTGTGGTCATCCATTGCATTCATGGGTGAGTATTGACTGAAGCTCCTGCCGCACTGAAAGCCGTTTGTCCAATGGGGAGGTCGAGATAACAGGACAGACAGGATGTTTTTTTTAAGATGGGTGTGACAGAAGCATGCTTAAGGGGAGCCGGAAAAATTCCAGATTAAAGAGAGCAGTTAAGGATGTGTGTTAAGGATGGTACAAGACAAGGGGAGAGATATGATACGGTGGGAAGGTATGGATCAAGAGGACAGGTATTGGGATGAGAGGAGAAGTGCAGCCACCTCCTGTTCTGTAGCTGGAGAGAAGGCCTAAGGGTAGAGGTGAGGGTAGTCAGAGAGGGACATGAAAAGGTTGAGATGGATGAGAGTTTGGAAGGAGATCTTTACAATCACAGAAAGGGAATAAAACCTAATTGACATTCAGAATAGTTACAGAGACAGGAGATGAAGAAGACCCTACTAAAACATCATAAAAAAATCTTACAATCTATGAGGATTTGAGGCAGGCAGATATATATTGTTAGGTGTCTTGCCCAGGGACATTAATTGGTGAAGTGGTCTAACTGGGATTTAAGCTACTGGTAATCAATGTTACTTAGTCTTCATGGAATTGGTTACTTAATACCGTTTATTCTAAAAATTGTTATGTAGCCTCCCAAACTATGTCTCATATGGTACATTGTGTCTAATATACGCTGTATCCAGATTGTCAATTAAGTAGCTTATCTCACAATGGGTGTTCAGTTTCTAGGAATCAAGGAGGGATGGATAACAGGATCAAATTAAACACACCTAAATAATGCAATTTCCATGCTTATTACCACACAATAACAGTGTCAGGAATAGCTGATGCCCAACACGCAGAACTGAAGAAGATATGAAGAAAGTTCCTAAGACGTATTACTGTGCCTTAGAACGGACGGATTTAACGTATAAAGGAAAAATCCACAAGACAGGATAAAGACAATACATTGAAATAACGGAACGATGAACAAGCCACAAGTCAAGGAATGGAGAATTCAAAATAGTCAGGAGCCAAGTCAAAATGGAAGCCAAGTACAAATACACTAGAATCAATATCAGGAATGCACTCTCGGATAACCACAAAGGAAACCGCAACAGGGCCCAGAGAAATGGACAAAACAGGTTTATATAGTCTAAGGTGCTCCCTGATTGGCTGCAGGAAAGCATGTGATATGTTGTCTGAGTGCAGCAGTGCCCCAGTATGCACTTTTTCCAGGTATATGTGGACATTGAAGGGGCACATTTGAGACACAGAAATTCCAATTTTTCTCAAACTGAATTTCTACGCTGTGTCCACGCCTCATTTTTAAGTATTTTAGCAGGCTACATGTTCCAACTACCCCATAAAGGCACACAATTTCTTAAAGAATACACCCCGTGGTATTTCAAAAGGCATATTTTGAACCTTAGCGTGGGATCATTTTTTCACTATTTTGTACAAAGTGTAGTGGTAATTTCTGCCTTTTTGACACACAAAGTAAGTTTGCACGGTATATTTTGAAAATCTTATATGTGCTACGGCAGTATAATACTCCGTAGGTTGCTCAGCTATGTCGTCTGAATACAGCAATACCCCCTTATGTATATCCCCCCATATTTTAAACCTTAGTGTGGGATAATTGTTTTGCTAGACTGTTCCAGGTGTAGTGGTAATGAGCATTTTTAATATATTTGTTAATTTTTAAAAAACTTTTTTTTACTTTTTAAAACTTTTTAAAAACTTTTTACTTCTTACATTTTTGTTAACTTTTTTAAACCTTTTTTTTGCTTTGAACTTTTTGATTTTTTTACTGTTTACTGTTAACCCCTAACTACCCTAACAATAAATTCTCTAATTTTCTACTAACTCCAAGCCACCCAAGCTAGCTAAATATGTACATGTAAAATATTTAAATTAATAAATGAAATAAATTTAACCCCTAAGAGTTAAAAAAATTAAATAAAAGTTAACCCTCAGGGGTTAAAATAAATAACTGCTCACAGTATAATAATGTGATCTATTTGTTGATTACTGTAGGCAGTAATCAACTGGCAGGGAAGGGGTTATTTTTTTATTAGTACTGGGTGAACTGGGGTGAGATTTTTAAAAATTATTTTAAATGTTACTAAAACATATTTTTTTTAACTTTTTTAAACATTTTAAAACTTTTTTTACTCTTAACCCCTAGCTAGCCTAACTTTCAATTCCCCAATTCCCCACTAACTTCCACCTTCCCCAGCTAGCTAAATATGTAATTTTAAATATTTTAGTTAATTATATAAATTTTACTCCTGAGGGTTAAAATAAAATACTGTGATCTGTATTTTAATCACTGTAGTCAGTGATCAAATGACAGGGAAGGGGTTCATTTTCATTTAAAGTCGGTAAATGGGGTGGGATTTTACTTTAATAACTTTTTTTTCACAGGTAGAAGATATTGATCCGTCTTCCTGCAGTTGACACTGACCGCGGAACAGCAGGCGGATGGATTGGGAGTCCCTGCAGCACATGTGCTCGCTCTGATAGGCGGTCGGAGCGAGCAGAGCTGCATGGACAGCGCCATTGGGTGCTCCCTGTCTGCCTCAGATACCGAAGCTGACTGGAGGAGCGTTAACACCGCAGGACAAGCATGACAGAAATTTTTTGTCTAGCGTCATTCAGGGGTAATATTCCATTCTACATCGGTATTGTTTACGTTTATTGTTACGTCAATATTGTTTACCATTACAATTACATTGATATTGGTTATATTCCATTTTACAACTTTATTATTTACCATTATTGTTACATCAGTATTGGTCAAATTCCATATTACATTGGTATTGGCTATATCCCATTTTACATCGATATTGTTTACCATTATTGTTACATTGATATTGGCTAAATTCCATTTTACATTGGTACTTATATTGGGCTTCTATTTCACTCCACTCTGGGGATGCAGGTTTTCTCCAGAATCAAGCAATCATTAACTTGGATGCAGCTAATATAGAAACATAGAATGTGACGGCAGATAAGAACCATTCGGCCCATCTAGTCTGCCCAATTTTCGAAATACTTTCATTAGTCCCTGGCCTTATCTTATAGTTAGGATTGCCTTATGCCTATCCCACGCATGCTTAAACTCCTTTACTGTGTTAACCTCTACCACTTCAGCTGGAAGGCTATTCCATGCATCCACTACCCTCTCAGTAAAGTAATACTTCCTGATATTATTTTTAAACCTTTGTCCCTCTAATTTAAGACTATGTCCTCTTGTTGTGGTAGTTTTTCTTCTTTTAAATAGCTAAGGTTTTATCTTACATGGGTATTTGTGGCCATCAAATATTTAACAGATATAACTTAGGTGACAAAGGTGGTGGTGTATAAAACTATTTAAATGTCTATTCATGGTTTTTCATAGTTCTTGAAATTTTATACAGCTCCACAAGTTATGATAGAAATTAGCGTGAGAGTACCTGCATCTAGCAGGAGGGGTCCTGAGTTGGATAAATCTGTGCCAATCTGCTCTGTGTTAAGTACCATCTATTCAGAACTTTAAAGTGATTCTGTATTATATTTAAACAATGAATGGAAAATGTAATATATGTCGGATTTGTTTATAGTGATACCTTTCTTACATTTTTGGCCAATCTTATATTTATTTGTGTACCTTAGTATTCTAATAAAATGCCTTGCTCTTGACGTTGTTCTTTTTTCTGATGTTCGGGTTATAAGCTTAACTAGACCTTCATTGTTTTGTTGCAAATCATTTCCTAAAAAGCATTATAGATAAGGAAAAATATGTCTATTTGAAATGCTGTATTCTACTAGTTTTTAGAAATATTTCAATGTCTTATTTAGTAGCAAATCCTTTATGGAGATGATGCCTTTTTATGTCCAATGGTTGATGTTTATAGCTTGCATGCATGAAAGGCAATTTAAAATTTTGTTTAGAATTTTAGGTTTGCATTTTATTTTATTTTAGAATTGTATAGGGACGTGCAGGGGTAAGGGGAGGGGGATGCAGAGAGTTGATAGAGACACAATAATATCAGATAGACTCTTTTACATGGATACAAAAAAGAAATAGGTCAATGCTAATTAACAATTACTAGTTGATCCAGCACATAGAACTGTGTCACATCTAGGACTAATAGGTAACATTTTACCGAGCCTTAGAATGGCCGGACTTAAAGGACCACTATAGTTCCAGGAAAACATACTCGTTTTCATGGCACTATAGTGCCCTGAGGGTGCCCGGCTCTGGAAAGGGGAAAGGGGTTAAAACTTACCTTTTTCCAGCGCTGGGCAGGGAGCTCTCAGCAGGGAGCTCTCAGCCGGTTGCATTCAGCCGGTCGCATAGGAAAGCATTTACAATGCTTTCCTATGGACGCTTGCGTGCTCTCACTGTGATTTTCACAGTGAGAATCACGCAAGCGCCTCTAGCGGCTGTCAATGAGGGCTGGATTAACCCATTTATAAACATAGCAGTTTCTCTGAAACTGCTATGTTTATAAAAAAATGGGTTAACCCTAGCTGGACCAGGCACCCAGACCACTTAATTAAGCTGAAGTGGTCTGGGTGCCTAGAGTGGTCCTTTAACGTACCAGAGAATAGTCAGAATATCTGTCGAAGTCAGGGATATAGAAAGAGACACAACGATGAGGGAAAGTCAGAAGTCAAGGATACCAGAAAACAGGGAAGTCAAACGAAGCCAAAGTCAATAACCAGAAATAAACACACTCTCGGACAACCACTAAGGGAAACCATGACAGGGCAATGAGCTGAAGAAAGAGATGAGCTTAAATACCCCTCTTGTGGATCTGGCCTTTGACCCCAGAACGTGTGTATGTCTTTTGCGTGACGTCACACACACGTCGACCTCATCCATGCCATGGGTGGACATGGAGCTACTAACTGATGTAGATTCACAGTGGCCGGCATCCATTAACATGCTGCAGGGGTCGGAAATATTAAAGCATGGCCGCAGAATGGCACTACCGCACTTCTTGGCAAGGCAATCATTATTGATGTCACAAGATGACAATGAATATGTTACACACAGAGTATGGGCATGCAGCGGCTCCAACAAATGGAATCCCTCTAAGACCCTTTGATAAAATCACAAAATAGAAAAGAAAAAGGAAGGGCTGTGCCACATGTAGATAACAATAAAATTATGCAACTTTATCTAGAATGAAAGCAAATAGTCCGAGTGCAAACGTCTCACAATATAAGTGCTTTGAATCCAAAGATAAAAGTCAATGCTACATAAACAGTACAAAAAATACAAGAGACAGGGACAGGTGATAGTGCAGCTTGTGGAATTCAGTCAAATAAAGTATAAAATAGCGGTAGAATAGCGGTAAAAGGGCTGTATCCCGCTCTAGTGGTAAGGGCATACAGCGGTATAATCCCATCTTTAAAAAGGCTATGCAGCAAGTGTCCACCATGTCCACACACTCAAGAAGGAAATAAAAAGGCAACAGATAGTGCTCTTAACAATATAAAATGATCTCCAATAAAAGAGAGTAAAATTATACTTACAAGGATAGAGCAGGCTTACTGAACTCAGCGTTGGTGGTATTTTCCCCACCTCAGGATTGCTTGAAGTATAGTATACCAAGCTACGACCTCAGCATGGGTCCCCGTTCCTTCCCTTTGGTGGGGGTTATCCCAGTCCCCACCAACCCAGGGCACACAGCACAACAAGCCCCAGTAGTGCCATACAGCCTGGAAGACAAAGCCAGTAGGTCACACAAGAAGGTGCCCACATCCCTGCGGCAGAAGCCTGCGTCAATACACCATGGCATTAAGCAGGTGACATACTACACTGAGCGATTAGACAGCATCTCCCTGAGGTTTTGGGAGCGTTTGGAGCAACGCAGCAGACAGGAGCAGTCTGGTCCTGTGAGAGTTGTGGAGGGGGACATAGAATGGGGTAAAACGAGGCCTCCATCATGTAAACCCCATGAGAAGCTGACACAGTCCGCCCCAAACACCCACCCTGGCTGAGGGCCACCCAGAGAAAGCCTCCACGCCACCGACCACACCGCCGGAACCCTGACCCTGACACGGCACACCACCCATGGCACCCGACAGAGGAACCGAGTCTGTGGATCGCAGGTGCTGGGCTTAACACTGACCAGGGGCCGGAGAGCTCCCTCCACCTGCCTGCACCTCACCATCCTCCTGCAGACTCTACCGGATCGGGGTGCCATCCTACCCGGCAGAGGTATCGTCCGACACTATCTCCTTTAGCTGGCAGTCCCACCAAAAACGTTCTCAGCCGAGAGCTCTTGGGAACCTAGGCTGGACTTTCAGCACTGACACTCTCTATTGGGCTCCCACCTAGCAGGCACACTCACCATGATGTCTTCTAGAATAACTTTTTCTTGCATAGCTCTGGAGGGTTGGGTTGGTGGGCAATCCAGCATGTTTAGAAACTTATCTAGCATACTTCATTAATCACCTACACCAGAGCAACGTATACCAACCAACTACTCAGTATATCAGTAGGTTTAATAGCACTAAATTGTTTAATACTTTGCTTGTTTCATTTACATATGTATCTTAAGACAAAAACAGTTATGTCTTGCTTGTCTCTCAAAACCAACTAAGTATGGCTACATTTTGCTTTCTCCTTGTATGGCAGAACACACACTTACCTATTGTCCAGCTAGTGTGACAAGATGCACTTAAATACGCTCGCAATAGACATAACCTACATTAAACACCATAAACACAAAAATTAGGCATTACTATCCAGGAAATGGGATTTATTGATGATATTGCTGTATTAACCCTATATTGTATACTACGCGTACATTTCCCCTCCTTTATTCTGTACCCCATCACGCATGCATTAATAAAAGAAAGATTGACAAAAAATGGAAATCCTAATATTACAATTATACATTGGTAACATAAATACAAATAATCAGAAACATATTCATAAAAATAAAGCATAAGAGTGATACAATATAATAAATGTAATGGAGAAGAGAAAATAAAAAATAAAAACAACATAAAAATATTATAAAAAGTGAAACAGATCAAAGTCTGCATTTAGACCACAAGGAGTTAAAGTCTGTAAATTGTATACCCACACCATTTCTGTTTTACCTAAAATGTTTTTTTATATTACCTCCTCTCCATGGAATTTTACATTGTTGGATACCTATACAGTTAAGAAATTTTGGGTCACTGTTATGTTTAATAAAATGTTTTGACACCGAATGGTTTAAGTATACTATTTTGCTATGTCTACAGTGTTCACTTAGACATACTTTTAGACTTCTTGTGGTCATTCCTACATTTTGGAGGCCACAAGGGCACTCCAATAGGTAGATTACATTTTTGGAGTTGCATCCAATAGAATCTTTAATTTTATAGGTATTATTGTTCCGTTGGATATAAATTGAGTTACTTTAGATGGTACAGAGGGGTCGGTACTTATACAGACTATACATGACTTGCATTTAAAAAAAAAAAAACTTTGGCTTCAGGCAGAAAAGAAGATGTTAGTTCATTTTTTTGACTTAACTTCTCTAGTAAAATTAGAAATTAAAATAGATTTAAAATTTGGAGCTCCTCTGAACACTATATTTAGTTTTTCAGGTATAATTTGCATACAGGTCTCATCTTGCCTTAATAAGTGCCAGTGCTTTTTTATTATTCTTTAAATATGGCAACTTTTATTGTTAACATTTAAAATGACTGGAAGGGGCAAAGTGCCTTTAGTATATTTGTTTTTGTATGTTAAAAGCTTGTTTCTTTCTCTCCTTTACATAACTGAAAATACTGAGCTCCTTCACCCCCACCTCCATTTTTCCACCCTCGTTTTCTTCAATGCCTCTCTCCCCTTCCCTTTTTATTTTATTTAACTACTCGTCACTTCCTTGGACCTCTGTGCAGGGAGACCTTTTTTCTTTTACTATGATAGCTCTTGGTCGCGACCATTAGTGACCTGGACAGTGACCCTTTTTCATGTAGAAGGGGACACATGCTAACACCATATGGACAATCTTCTGACCAACCCCCAGGGCTAAAACCCAGCACTAGCTTTGTTAATAAGGTGCTGAACCATAGAGTAATTGTCGTATTTCTCTGTCAAGTACATGTCTGTAACCAATTAATGAAATATCGGGACCTGCATGTCTCACATGTTGCCTAGAAGTTCATGTATTGTTTACAGATATTCACAAAATAAATACTGTATTTACTGGAATCTAATGCGCACCTTTTTGGGAAAATAAAGTTTCCAAAACTGTAATGCGCATTAGATTTTATGTCGTATTACAATTGGGGGAAAATGTGAAATATTCCAGCAAATTCACACAGGCACATTTCGTTACTGAGAGAGGGCTTAAGAAAGAATAGACTTAACATGTAACATTAAAACTGAAATGCCATCAATGTTACTATGGTATATGGCAATAAACATGTTCATGGTAGCATGATGTTGTAATGTAGTATTAAAGTGCGCATTAGATTCAAGTAAATATGGGATGTTTGCCAAATGGAAGTCAATGCACAACACTATTATAGTTCTTTCCCAATAATTCTGTTTGTTCTTTTCTCCTCGTGCTTTCTCTTTGCTCACTGACAGATGCAAAGGTTGCTTTTTATAAAAGTTAAGGGGGAGCCAAAAACTATTTCCCTATAATTCCAGTTAACAGATTGAACAAAAGTACTTCCATTTTTATGAAGAATAAGAAATCACATAAATACCTTGTCACATCTAAAATCTACAGATTTTTGGATCATTGTCTAACTATAGCCATGCTTTTAATGTTGCACCTACTATATGGGTGCAGTGTAATCATGAAGTAGGTACATGTTTTTGGCCAATGTCTGATATTAAAATGTATAATGTAGTTTTCCGCATCTTGGCTCCATTTATCATTGGGCTTGAATCCTAGATGAGACTGGAGGCATATTTTTTATAATCAGAGGCACCAATACTACATTACATTTAGACATTTTTACAGACTAATTACTAGGCTTGGCACCTGCTTGAAGATTATTCCGTGCATGGAGGATTTCTACAAAAGTGATTGTGCATTCTGACATACTTTCTCTGTGAACAAGACCAGATGCACACAAGGTTTGTTACTAATGTGTGAATTTAAAGTGGATTTCACATTTTTGACCAAACTGAAAACACATTTTTCAAATTTTATTAGTTAGTATGTTTGAACTAAAATTTGAATTTCACAATAAATTAAGGAATAGCTAACAATCAGCACTTTGTCTTTACCAAGTGGTAGCAATTATTAACACAATTACAAACTGGGTTATTGAGATTCATCCTTTTAGCTAGGACAAAAATTATTTACTTAGAAAGTATGTTACTACAAGGAATACAGGAAGATTACACTAGTTCTCACTTTGTCTTTGGGCATACAGTTGCAAGAAAAAGTATGTGAACCCTTTGGAATGATATGGATTTCTGCACAAATTGGTCCTAAAATGTGATCTGATCATCATCTAAGTCACAACAATAGACAATCACAGTCTGCTTAAACTAATAACACACAAAGAATGAAATGTTGCCATGTTTTTATTGAACACAACATGTAAACATTCACAGTGCAGGTAGAAAAAGTATGTGAACCCCTAGACTAATGACATCTCCAAGAGCTAATTGGAGTGAGATGTCAGCCAACTGGAGTCCAATCAATGAGATGAGATTGGAGGTGTTGGTTACAGCTGCCCTGCCCTATAAAAAACACACACCAGTTCTGGGTTTGCTTTTCACAAGAAGCATTGCCTGATGTGAATGATGCCTCGCACAAAAGAGCTCTCAGAAGACCTACGATTAAGAATTGTTGACTTGCATAAAGTTGGAAAGGGTTATAAAAGTATCTCCAAAAGCCTTGCTGTTCATCAGTCCATGGTAAGACAAATTGTCTATAAATGGAGAAAGTTCAGCACTGCTGCTACTTCCCCTAGGAGTGGCCGTCCTGTAAAGATGACTGCAAGAGCACAGCGCAGACTGTTCAATGAGGTGAAGAAGAATCCTAGAGTGTCAGCTAAAGACTTACAAAAGTCACTGGAAATTGCTAACATCCCTGTTAGCGAATCTACAATACGTAAAACACTAAAGAATGGATTTCATGGGAGGATACCACAGAGGAAGCCACTGCTGTCCAAACAAAACATTGCTGCAAGTTTACAGTTTGCACAAAAGCACCTGGAAGTTCCACAGCAGTACTGACAAAATATTCTGTGGACAGATGAAACCAAAGTTGAGTTGTTTGGAAGAAACACACAACACAATGTGTGGCGAAAAAAAGGCACAGCACACCAACATCAAAACCTCATGCCAACTGTGAAGTAATGTGGTGGGGGCATCATGCTTTGGGGCTGCATTGCTGTGTCAGGCCCTGTACAGATTGCTATCATCGAAGGAAAAATGAATTCCTAAGTTTATCATTTTGCAGGAGAACTTAAGGTCACCTGTCTACCAGCTGAAGCTCAACAGAAGATGGGTGTTGCAACAGGACAATGACCCAAAGCATAGAAGTAAATCAACAACAGAATGGCTTAAACAGAAGACAATACCCTTTTGAAGTGGCCCAGTCAGAGTCCTGACCTCAACCCGATTGAGATGCTGTGGCATGACCTCAAGAAAGTGATTCACACCAGACATCCCAAGAATATTGCTGAACTGAAACAGTTCTGTAAAGAGGAATGGTCAAGAATTACTCCTGACCATTGTGCACGTCTGATCTGCAACTACAGGAAACGTTTGGTTGAAGTTATTGCTGCCAAAGGAGGTCCAACCAGTTATTAAATCCAAGGGTTCACATACTTTTTCCACCTGCACTGTGAATGTTTCCATGGTGTGTTCAATAAAAACATGGCAACATTTCATTCTTTGTGTGTTATTAGTTTAAGCAGACTGTGATTATCTATTGTTGTGACATAGATGATGATCAGATCACATTTTATAACCATTTTGTGCGGAAATCCATATCATTCCAAAGGGTTCACATACTTTTTCTTGCAACTGTATATTTAAAATTAAAGTATTACATATTTAAAATATACACAAATCAAATAGCAAGGTATTCTGTGTTATTACATATATTGATTGCAAAAGCCCAGGGTTTTTGATTAAAGTATAAATTGTTGGGGATACAAAGTAAATTCATATTCCAGAACAACGGACATAATTGGAAATTTCTCTCGGTCAGCTAATATTTCAGTTTGTTTATTTATAGCTACAAATTCACATTTAATTCCTGATATATCACATTTCAGTAAATAATGAACTTGGACCTCGGTTTTATATTTTTGAATAAACTTTTCAAATGATTTAACATTTGTTAATAAACTTTTAAAATATTGTAATATTTGGAAAAATGGTTTAATACTTTAATATTAAAGAAAAATGGACTAGAGGTCCTAATTAGGAGAATAACACATAGAGGTAGCCCTATGTTTATTAGTCCTAAGGGGAAACAAAAAATAGTAAACAGAAGGGGAAGGGAGAGGCAAGAGAGTATATGTGATATATATACAACCATACACATAAACGCATGTACACAGAAGGATGAATCTGTGAAAAAATATAGCTGGATTAGCTAAGATAAACAAAACGTAAAAAGTCTAAGCTAAAGTTAGATATTTCAGCTTACCTACAAAGCTCAGGTATGTGCGTAGATAAGGAAAAAAGGGATACATGAGAGTGAATTGGAATTCCTGGACCTTAAAATCAGACTAACAATGGACGGCCAAGTCACCACAGAACTTTTCTGAAAAATCACTGCCACTAATAGCTTACTACATTGGCAGAGCCATCACCCTTTTCATATGAGAGCAGGAATTCTATATGGTCAATATCTTAGAGCACAAAGAAATTGCTCTAATGATGACACCTTTCAAAAAGAAGCTAAATAAATAAAACAAAGATTTAAGGTACAAGGATACCCAAACAGGGTTCTAAACTGTGGAGGGGTATGACAGTCCTGAGTGCAGGGTAAAGTAGTAAGAGGAATGGAGTGCTGCAAAAGAGGAGGAGTGTGTGATGTGGGTTCCTATGGGGGAAGCTCTCCCCTTGTGCTGCCACGGGACTGTGTGTAGTGGACGTTGGAATGCAGCTTCTTCCAGAATGACTCAGTGTTTACGGTTGATTGGAAGTGCCCATTCATATATTCTCCCAAACATGTTAGCCTGATAGTACATTTCGATGTCCGGGAGGCCTAGAGCGCCTCAGTGTTTATGGCAGGTGAGGGTTTTATACGGAAGCCTGGGGTGGGTGTGGGCCCATATAAAGAGAGTAAATGCTTTTTTAATGTCTGAAAAGAACGATTTGGGTATAGCTATAGGGACGGTTTATAACAGGTACAGGATTTTGGGGAGCAATTTCATCTTTATAATGTTTATGCGGCATAGCCACCCAAAGTGTGGCTTGTGCCATTTAGTTAGGTCTTGAGAGATAGTCTGCAACAGGGGCAAGTAATTCAATTCAAAGAGTTTAGATGAATGTATGGGAAGTTGTATTCCTAGATATTGAACGGACGTAGGTGACCACAGAAAGGGGAAAGAGGTTTGTAGGGATCACTCAGTTTGTTCATGTAGAACTGTTGGGAGAATAACACTATTTGCGAAATTGACTTTAAAGGGGGGGAGGTGAGAGCCTTGGGGAAGCTAGATTGGCAAGGACGGTTTCTTTGGTTACTGTATGACTATATGCAAATTGTTTATGTTAATTTATGATATTTATTATTTCGTTATATGTTAAAGGAGTCATACTGTATTTGGTTGTGTTAATAAATGCTGTGGCCTGTTTTCTCCAAGAGGTTGTCTGTCGTTATTTGAAGGGGTAAGTTATGGTTTTATGGGGGATGAAGGGAGTGCTATCCAATGCCCACTACGTACATACATGACTCTCAGATATGAAGTGCATGCTCCAAAATGTACTATTTAGCAGATCAGCACCCAGAAAATAAGAATTTTTATAAGTATGCTGTAAGCGCACTATTAAACGCTTCGATTTGACTCTCAGATATGAAGAGTAGCCCCAAAATGTGCTATTTAGCAGTTTAGCACCGAAACAATAAGAATTTTTACAATTGCACTGTAACGGCACTATTTGACGCTTCTATTTGACTCTCAGATATGAAGCGCACGCCACTAATGTACTATGTAGCAGATTAGCAGCAAAACAATTAGAATGTTTCCAACTGTGCTGTAAGCGCACTATTTGGTGCTCGATTTGACTCTCAGATATGAAGAGCACACCCAACATGTACTTAATTCTAGTACAAAAATATACAGAAAAAGAAAGGAGGGAAAAGACCTTATGTATAAAGCTCTAAAACTGGAAAAGTATAGCGATCCACCAAAAACCTATAAAAAATATAAATTGTGTTGCACTAAAACAATAGTAGCAAAAATCCAGGAGCTAACTAGAAAAAAAAAAGTCAAGTCTATGTTAGAGAAATGACTTAATCTTAAATGACACACTAACTGTGCAATATCAAATATAATAAAAATAATATATAAAAAATAAATATGAATAAAAACAATATCTGTGTGGCAAGGATATGCTTAACCCAGGAAACGGGATTATCCCAGGACAAATATAACCTTATGCCAGATAATATACTTCCATTGGATATATAAAGTGAAAGCTAGAATGGCCAAATGGCATAAAATCCTTAAAATACATAAATCATACTGACTGCCAGCCTGCAAGTCAAATAGAAATAATATAGTCAAGCGGAAACCAGTACCAGGAACTGGTCGCTATAAGCAATATAAAAAATATATCGCCAAAAAACAACTAGAAATATAAAAGTCAAATTTATTTCAGAATAATAAAATAGAGTTAAAAATAAGTCCACAATAAAAGCACCAGATCGTTAGAGGTAAAAATTGCACAAGAACCTTATTCACAGGCACGGATGGATATGGATGTTGTTCACAATTCAGTATCCGAGTTCTGATCACCGGTGAGGACGGCTTGCGTACCACAGTGCGTTCCACCTCGAGCCTCACTTCGGGGGAACTGCGCTGCTCGTCTGATGATGTTAGTGGAGTGCCTGGGATCTGAGATGATAACCGGGCTCTTATGCTGATACCTTGGCTTTCTGT
>OW240920.1:1512436-1524946 GCA_933207985.1 Pelobates cultripes
CTTCCATATCTTTTTGTACCCCCAAATATGAGTCAAGACTTCATGAAGGGGTAAAACGATCTGATTTATTGATGGCCAAACTCAGCCCTTTTATGATGGTCTCCCAGCAAGGAAACTCCCACATGGGATCCTGTGGAAAACTGTGACAAAATATACAGAACCAATCAGTTAACAGTACAATTATTAAACACACCCACAGTAACAGTGCAATCCCCCCTCTCTATCCTGGAGATAATTAACTTAAGTGGTTGGATAGAAACTAATTATCTCCAGGTAGAGAAAAAACATGTCCTTTTACATTTTGACAAAACTGTATTAAAATCCATAAATTATATTTCGCAGAACGTAGTCTCCATGTTCCACATACCCCCAGATAGCTTGGATCTGAGCGCACAATATAGACGAATAGCGCTCAGATCCCACTAACATAGTTCTCAATATCGTCGAGTAAAGTTTTTAGTTCATCGGTTGTTCAGGAAATTGAATCCGAAAAGAGTTCCATAACTGCAGCAACCTGGGGTCGGTCTTTCTCGTATAGTAGGAAAGTCCCGAACGGTAAAGTGTTCGGGAGTTATTAACCGAATGGACGGGAACTTGGTACGCGTCAGCGGTGTGCGGCTGAATAAGTGCCCGAAAACAGTTTCAGAGGATCAACGACCATCTACCGCTGAGCGTTCGACGATTTTAAAATGGCGAGCTCAACGTGTTCAGCAAACGAACGCGGACCACGAAACATAGAAACATAGAAACATACAATGTGAAGGCAGATAAGAACCATTCGGCCCATCTAGTCTGCCCAATTTTCTAAATACTTTCATTACTCCCTAGTCTTATCTTATAGTTAGGATAGCCTTATGCCTATCCCACGCATGCTTAAACTCCTTTACTGTGTTAACCTCTACCACTTCAGCTGGAAGGCTATTCCATGCATCCACTACCCTCTCAGTAAAGTAATACTTCCTGATATTATTTTTAAACCTTTGTCCCTCTAATTTAAGACTATGTCCTCTTGTTGTGGTAGTTTTTCTTCTTTTAAATATAGTCTCCTCCTTTACTGTGTTGATTCCCTTTATATATTTAAATGTTTCTATCATATCCCCCCTGTCTCGTCTTTCCTCCAAGCTATACATGTTAAGATCCTTTAACCTTTCCTGGTAAGTTTTATCCCGCAATCCATGAACCAGTTTAGTAGCCCTTCTCTGAACCCTCTCTAAGGTATCAATATCCTTCTGAAGATACGGTCTCCAGTACTGTGTACAATACTCCAAGTGAGGTCTCACCAGTGTTCTGTACAATGGCATGAGCACTTCCCTCTTTCTACTGCTAATACCTCTCCCTATACAACCAAGCATTCTGCTAGCATTTCCTGCTGCTCTATTACATTGTCTGCCTACCTTTAAGTCATCAGAAATAATCACCCCTAAATCCCTTTCCTCATATGTTGAGGTTAGAACTCTATCAAATATTTTGTACTCTGCCCTTGGGTTTTTACATCCAAGATGCATTATCTTGCACTTATCCACATTAAATGTCAGTTGCCACAATTCTGACCATTTTTCTAGTTTACCTAAATCATTTGTCATTTGGCTTATCCCTCCTGGAACATGAACCCTGTTACATATCATAGTATCATCAGGAAAAAGACATACCTTACCATCAAGACCTTCTGCAATATCACTAATAAAAATATTAAAGAGAATGGGTCCAAGTACAGATCCCTGAGGTACCCCACTGGTGACAAGTCCAAGCTTCGAATATATTCCATTAACTACAACCCTCTGTTGCCTGTCACTCAGCCACTGCCTTACCTATTCAACAATATTTGAATCCAAACTTAAAGATTGGAGTTTATTGATAAGCCTTCTATGTGCAACAGTGTCAAAAGCCTTACTGAAATCTAGGTAAGCAATGTCTACTGCACCACCCTGATCTATAATTTTAGTTACCCAATCAAAAAAATCAATAAGATTAGTTTGGCATGATCTCCCTGAAGTAAACCCATGTTGTCTCTGATCTTGAAATCCATGTGTTTTAGATGTTCATCAATCCTATCCTTTAACATGGTTTCCATCACTTTCCCTACTACTGAAGTAAGGCTTACTGGCCTATAGTTGCCCGACTCCTCCCTATTACCTTTCTTGTAAATGGGCACAACATTCGCTAACTTCCAATCTTCTGGGACTACTCCTGTTGACAATGATTGGTTAAATAAATCTGTTAATGGTTTTGCTAGTACACCACTAAGCTCTTTTAATAGCTTTGGGTGTATTCCATCAGGTCCCAGGTCCCTAAGCCTTTCATCAATTACCTTGCAGTTAACCACAAGGTCTGGGTGGTAAATGAGCTGCACACGACCTCGGTGGGAGGTCGGGTGTTGCGGGAGTTTGTTCGGTTCTTTTACAACTACACTAAATAGCCATACACACGAATATTTAGACGAAATGCTGTTTCTCTGAGTCTGTCCAAACAGGGATTTTGTTACAGGGAGCACATTGAAAAAGTGCTCTAGCATGACAAGCTGGGTGATCTCCTCCGGGAACTTGGCTTGATGGGAGTTGAGTCAGTTCTGAGTGGCCCTTGTGATGCCACGGTGTATACCCAGATATATCAGAGCTGCTGCAGAAAGTGCGGGCCGTCTGTGACCGCTTTTTGCCTTCTCACCCTGCTGCTGCTCGTCTGTCTGCTCTGCAGCGTAACTTCGGCCTTCCCGCTCACCGCCTCATGAGAATGTGTGAGCAGCAGCAGGCGATAGTGGAGTTTCAGATGCAGCACGCACGGGTAAGTCGCTCTGCGGAACAGTTTTCTTTTTTTATATGTCCCAATATTTTTGGGGGCTACCCTAATTAAAATAAAAAAATATATATATGTAAAATACAGTGTTGGCTACCTAATCCTCCTCCACCGCCGCTTCCACCTACACCGCCACGGTCACCGCCTCCTCAACCAATGGGTCACTTAGTATAAACTATGTACACAATGGCAGAGGCTTGTGAAGGCCTTTTCTCCATGCATCTGGAGTTGAGCTCAGTTTGAACAATGAAAGAGAATACCCTGCACTCCAACCCTCTCTCAAATTGATAATTATGTTGATCCTCCTGACAGCCATGCTTTAAATTTTGATTTATGTTCTTCCAAAGCTAAAACCAAATATTCCATCTAGTGCTATTTTATGGCTCAGCTGTATTTGTAATTTTTATGTTATTTTAAGTGATTTCCCTGTCCACATTTGTTTGCAGGGCACTTGTCCTACTCTTGCAGGGCACTTGTCCTACTTCCTTTTGCCGCCCTCTAGCCCTTTCCAGGACTTTTTTAGAGGTATTTTTTTGGCCAAAAGTCTGGGTCCCCATTGACTTCAATGGGGTTCTGGTTCGGGGTCAAGTTCGATCACGAACCCAGCCTTTTTTTCAAAGCTCAGCCAAACCCACCGGACCCGAACATCCAGGTGTCTGCTCAACTCTATTAAACACCAAGATAGCCACTGACCTAATTCAAAAATCTTTTAAACAATACTTTGACGAGAACATGAACCCCTGCACCGCACCATCGGTGGTGTTGGAGGCTCATAAATGTGTGCTCAGGGGACAACTCATAGCACTAGGCTTAAAAAACAGCGAGAGAGAAAAGGAAACGCACTCCTGGTAGAGATTAGAACATTAGAAAGTGTACATAAGTGCTCCGCCACACTAGAACACTATAAGACACTGACGCAAAAGAGATCAGAACTGCAACAGCTTCTGTACGCCCAAACTAAACGTCACACACTATTCACGAAACACTCAATACTATTCCCAAGGAGGCAGATGCGGTCGCCTATTTGCCAACGCACTCAAAGACACAAGACAATTCACATTTATCTCTAAAATTAAAACACGAACGGGGGAGGCGTCCCATAAACTACCAGATATCCTCAGGGCATTCCAAGAGTTTTATACCAAAATTTACAATATACGATCCACGCCTCCTACTGCTATGGAAGTGGAACAGTACCTCACTCCCCGGATCAAACAAGCCATCCCTCAGAACCTCACCCAACAACTAGATGCACCTCTGCATACAGATAAATTCTTCATAGCTGTGAAAGCCTCCCCCCTAGGCAAAAGTCCTGGACCGGATGGGTTCACGACTAAATATTACAAAACATTCTCAAAACTGCTCGCAGCTCCCTTTACTGAAGCATTGAACTCCCTCATCACCTCCCCACACTTGCCGGATGCCGCCCTGGAAGCCCACATAACTCTCATTCCGAAGCCGGGGAAAGACACAACCCTGTGTGGTAGTTACCTTATCAATACCTACCTTAAAATCTTCACCAAGATCTTGGCCAATCGTCTGGGCCCCCCACCTGCAGGGTTTGATACACCCTGACCAGGCAGGCTTTGTGCCAGAACGCCAGGCCAAAAACAATAGCACCAAATTAATTAATGCATTGAGCTCAGAGCGCCAACACCCAGAGACTTTTTTATCGATCGACGCGGAAAAGGCGTTTGACAGGGTGGACTGGTCCCTACTAACTGCAACCCTTTGGCCCTAACTGGCTACAATGGATACAATTCATATACTCCAAACCGATCGCACGTATCAGAATTAACAGCCAATTGTCCGACCCCCTCCCGATCTCGAATGGCACGAGACGGGGTGCCCTTTGTCACCGCTCCTGTTCATCCTCATCGTGGAACCCTTTCTCCAGGGCATCAGGGACAACCCCAAAATTCACGGATTCACCTCACAGGGTGACGAATACAAAGTGGCAGCTTTTGCTGACGACCTCCTATTCACGATTACACAACCGTTGCAGTCTATGCCGCAGATCCTGGAGGAATTCTCCCTATACCACCATTTATCAAACTTTAAAGTCAATTTCGCAAATAGTGTTATTCTCCCAACAGTTCTACATGAACAAACTGAGAGATCCCTACAAACCTCTTTCCCCTTTCTGTGGTCACTCACGTCCGTTCAATATCTAGGAATACAACTTCCCATACATTCATCTAAACTCTTTGAATTGAATTACTTGCCCCTGTTGCAGACTATCTCTCAAGACCTAACTAAATGGCACAAGCCACACTTTGGGTGGCTATGCCGCATAAACATTATAAAGATGAACGTGCTCCCCAAAATCCTGTACCTGTTATAAACCGTCCCTATAGCTATATCCAAATCGTTCTTTTCAGACATTAAAAAAGCATTTACTCTCTTTATATGGGCCCACACCCACCCCAGGCTTCCGTATAAAACCCTCACCTGCCATAAACACTGAGGCGCTCTAGGCCTCCCGGACATCGAAATGTACTATCAGGCTAACATGTTTGGGAGAATATATGAATGGGCACTTCCAATCAACCATAAACACTGAGTCATTCTGGAAGAAGCTGCATTCCAACGTCCGCTACACACAGTCCCGTGGCAGCACAAGGGGAGAGCTTCCCCCATAGGAACCCACATCACACACTCCTCCTCTTTTGCAGCACTCCATTCCTCTTACTACTTTACCCTGCACTCAGGACTGTCATACCCCTCCACAGTTTAGAACCCTGTTTGGGTATCCTTGTACCCTAAATCTTTGTTTTATTTATTTAGCTTCTTTTTGAAAGGTGTCATCATTAGAGCAATTTCTTTGTGCTCTAAGATATTGACCATATAGAATTCCTGCTCTCATATGAAAAGGGTGATGGCTCTGCCAATGTAGTAAGCTATTAGTGGCAGTAATTTTTCAGAAAAGTTCTGTGGTGACTTGGCCATCCATTGTTAGTCTGATTTTAAGGTCCAGGAATTCCAATTCACTCTCATGTATCCCTTTTTTCCTTATCTACGCACATACCTGAGCTTTGTAGGTAAGCTGAAATATCTAACTTTAGCTTAGACTTTTTAAGTTTTGTTTATCTTAGCTAATCCAGCTATATTTTTTCACAGATTCATCCTTCTGTGTACATGCGTTTATGTGTATGGTTGTATATATATCACATATACTCTCTTGCCTCTCCCTTCCCCTTCTGTTTACTATTTTTTGTTTCCCCTTAGGACTAATAAACATAGGGCTACCTCTATGTGTTATTCTCCTAATTAGGACCTCTAGTCCATTTTTCTTTAATATTAAAGTATTAAAACATTTTTCCAAATATTACAATATTTTAAAAGTTTATTAACAAATGTTAAATCATTTGAAAAGTTTATTCAAAAATATAAAACCGAGGTCCAAGTTCATTATTTACTGAAATGTGATATATCAGGAATTAAATGTGAATTTGTAGCTATAAATAAACAAACTGAAATATTAGCTGACCGAGAGAAATTTCCAATTATGTCCGTTGTTCTGGAATATGAATTTACTTTGTATCCTCAACAATTTATACTTTAATCAAAAACCCTGGGCTTTTGCAATCAATATATGTAATAACACAGAATACCTTGCTATTTGATTTGTGTATATTTTAAATATGTAATACTTTAATTTTAAATATACAGTTGCAAGAAAAAGTATGTGAACCCTTTGGAATGATATGGATTTCCGCACAAAATGGTTATAAAATGTGATCTGATCATCATCTATGTCACAACAATAGATAATCACAGTCTGCTTAAACTAATAACACACAAAGAATGAAATGTTGCCATGTTTTTATTGAACACACCATGGAAACATTCACAGTGCAGGTGGAAAAAGTATGTGAACCCTTGGATTTAATAACTGGTTGGACCTCCTTTGGCAGCAATAACTTCAACCAAACGTTTCCTGTAGTTGCAGATCAGACGTGCACAATGGTCAGGAGTAATTCTTGACCATTCCTCTTTACAGAACTGTTTCAGTTCAGCAATATTCTTGGGATGTCTTGTGTGAATCGTTTTCTTGAGGTCATGCCACAGCATCTCAGTCGGGTTGAGGTCAGGACTCTGACTGGGCCACTTCAAAAGGGTATTGTCTTCTGTTTAAGCCATTCTGTTGTTGATTTACTTCTATGCTTTGGGTCATTGTCCTGTTGCAACACCCATCTTCTGTTGAGCTTCAGCTGGTAGACAGGTGACCTTAAGTTCTCCTGCAAAATGATAAACTTGGGAATTCATTTTTCCTTCGATGATAGCAATCTGTCCAGGGCCTGACACAGCAAAGCAGCCCCAAAGCATGATGCCCCCACCACCATACTTCACAGTTGGCATGAGGTTTTGATGTTGGTGTGCTGTGCCTTTTTTTCGCCACACATAGTGTTGTGTGTTTCTTCCAAACAACTCAACTTTGGTTTCATCTGTCCACAGAATATTTTGTCAGTACTGCTGTGGCACTTCCAGGTGCTCTTGTGCAAACTGTAAACTTGCAGCAATGTTTTGTTTGGACAGCAGTGGCTTCCTCTGTGGTATCCTCCCATGAAATCCATTCTTGTTTAGTGTTTTACGTATTGTAGATTCGCTAACAGGGATGTTAGCAATTGCCAGTGACTTTTGTAAGTCTTTAGCTGACACTCTAGGATTCTTCTTCACCTCACTGAGCAGTCTGTGCTGTGCTCTTGCAGTCATCTTTACAGGACGGCCACTCCTAGGGGGAGTAGCAGCAGTGCTGAACTTTCTCCATTTATAGACAAGTTGTCTTACCATGGACTGATGAACAGCAAGGCTTTTGGAGATACTTTTATAACCCTTTCCAACTTTATGCAAGTCAACAATTCTTAATCGTAGGTCTTCTGAGAGCTCTTTTGTGCGAGGCATCATTCACATCAGGCAATGCTTCTTGTGAAAAGCAAACCCAGAACTGGTGTGTGTTTTTTATAGGGCAGGACAGCTGTAACCAACACCTCCAATCTCATCTCATTGATTGGACTCCAGTTGGCTGACATCTCACTCCAATTAGCTCTTGGAGATGTCATTAGCCTAGGGGTTCACATACTTTTTCCACCTGCACTGTGAATGTTTACATGGTGTGTTCAATAAAAACATGGCAACATTTCATTCTTTGTGTGTTATTAGTTTAAGCAGACTGTGATTGTTTATTGTTGTGACTTTGTTGATGATGAGATCACATTTTAGGACCAATTTGTGCAGAAATCCATATCATTCCAAAGGGTTCACATACTTTTTCTTGCAACTGTATGTCCAAAGACAAAGTGAGAACTAGTGTAATCTTCCTGTATTCCTTGTAGTAACATACTTTCTATGTAAATAACTATTTTTGTCCTAGCTAAAAGGATGAATCTCAATAACCCAGTTTGTAATTGTGTTAATAAATGCTACCACTTGGTAAAGACAAAGTGCTGATTGTTAGCTATTCCTTAATTTATTGTGAAATTCAAATTTTAGTTCAAACATACTAACTAATAACATTTGAAAAATGTGTTTTCAGTTTGGTCAAAAATGTGAAATCCACTTTAAATTCACACATTAGTAACAAACCTTGCGTGCGTCTGGTCTTGTTCACAGAGAAAGTATGTCAGAATGCACAATCACTTTTGTAGAAATCCTCCATGCACGGAATAATCTTCAAGCAGGTGCCAAGCCTAGTAATTAGTCTGTAAAAATGTCTAAATGTAATGTAGTATTGGTGCCTCTGATTATAGAAATATGCCTCCAGTCTCATCTAGGATTCAAGCCCAATGATAAATGGAGCCAAGATGCGGAAAACTACATTATACATTTTAATATCAGACATTGGCCAAAAACATGTACCTACGTCATGATTACACTGCACCCATATAGTAGGTGCAACATTAAAAGCATGGCTATAGTTAGACAATGATCCAAAAATCTGTAGATTTTAGATGTGACAAGGTATTTATGTGATTTCTTATTCTTCATAAAAATGGAAGTACTTTTGTTCAATCTGTTAACTGGAATTATAGGGAAATAGTTTTTGGCTCCCCCTTAACTTTTATAAAAAGCAACCTTTGCATCTGTCAGTGAGCAAAGAGAAAGCACGAGGAGAAAAGAACAAACAGAATTATTGGGAAAGAACTATAATAGTGTTGTGCATTGACTTCCATTTGGCAAACATCCCATATTTACTTGAATCTAATGCGCACTTTAATACTACAATACAACATCATGCTACCATGAACATGTTTATTGCCATATACCATAGTAACATTGATGGCATTTCAGTTTTAATGTTACAGGTTAAGTCTATTCTTTCTTAAGCCCTCTCTCAGTAACGAAATGTGCCTGTGTGAATTTGCTGGAATATTTCACATTTTCCCCCAATTGTAATACGACATAAAATCTAATGCGCATTACAGTTTTGGAAACTTTATTTTTATTTATTTTGTGAATATCTGTAAACAATACATGAACTTCTAGGCAACATGTGAGACATGCAGGTCCCGATATTTAATTAATTGGTTACAGACATGTACTTGACAGAGAAATACGACAATTACTCTATGGTTCAGCACCTTATTAACAAAGCTAGTGCTGGGTTTTAGCCCTGGGGGTTGGTCAGAAGATTGTCCATATGGTGTTAGCATGTGTCCCCTTCTACATGAAAAAGGGTCACTGTCCAGGTCACTAATGGTCGCGACCAAGAGCTATCATATTAAAAGAAAAAAGGTCTCCCTGCACAGAGGTCCAAGGAAGTGACGAGTAGTTAAATAAAATAAAAAGGGAAGGGGAGAGAGGAATTGAAGAAAACGAGGGTGGAAAAATGGAGGTGGGGGTGAAGGAGCCCAGTATTTTCAGTTATGTAAAGGAGAGAAAGAAACAAGCTTTAAACATACAAAAACAAATATACTAAAGGCACTTTGCCCCTTCCAGTCATTTTAAATGTTAACAATAAAAGTTGCCATATTTAAAGAATAATAAAAAAGCACTGGCACTTATTAAGGCAAGATGAGACCTGTATGCAAATTATACCTGAAAAAACAAATATAGTGTTCAGAGGAGCTCCAAATTTTAAATCTATTTTAATTTCTAATTTTACTAGAGAAGTTAAGTCAAAAAATGAACTAACATCTTCTTTTCTGCCTAAAGCCAGTTTTTTTTTTTTTTTTTTTTAAATGCAAGTCATGTATAGTCTGTATAAGTACCGACCCCTCTGTACCATCTAAAGTAACTCAATTTATATCCAACGGAACAATAATACCTATAAAATTAAAGATTCTATTGGATGCAACTCCAAAAATGTAATCTACCTATTGGAGTGCCCTTGTGGCCTCCAAAATGTAGGAATGACCACTAGAAGTCTAAAAGTATGTCTAAGTGAACACTGTAGACATAGCAAAATAGTATACTTAAACCATTCGGTGTCAAAACATTTTATTAAACATAACAGTGACCCAAAATTTCTTAACTGCTATAGGTATCCAACAATGTAAAATTCCATGGAGAGGAGGTAATATAAAAAACATTTTAGGTAAAACAGAAATGGAGTGGGTATACAATTTACAGACTTTAACTCCTTGTGGTCTAAATGCAGACTTTGATCTGTTTCACTTTTTATAATATTTTTATGTTGTTTTTATTTTTTATTTTCTCTTCTCCATTACATTTATTATATTGTATCACTCTTATGCTTTATTTTTATGACTATGTTTCTGATTATTTGTATTTATGTCACCAATGTATAATTGTAATATTAGGATTTCCATTTTTTGTCAATCTTTCTTTTATTAATGCATGTGAGATGGGGTACAGAATAAAGGAGGGGAAATGTACACGTAGTATACAATATAGGGTTAATACAGCAATATCATCAATAAATCCCATTTCCTGGATAGTAATGCCTAATTTATGTGTTTATGGTGTTTAATGTAGGTTATGTCTATTGCGGGCGTATTTAAGTGCATCTTGTCACACTAGCTGGACAATAGGTAAGTGTGTGTTCTGCCATACAAGGAGAAAGCAAAATGTAGCCATACTTAGTTGGTTTTGAGAGACAAGCAAGACATAACTGTTTCTGTCTTAAGATACATATGTAAATAAAACAAGCAAAGTATTAAACAATTTAGTGCTATTAAACCTACTGATATACTGAGTAGTTGGTTGGTATACGTTGCTCTGGTGTAGGTGATTAATGAAGTATGCTAGATAAGTTTCTAAACATGCTGGATTGCCCACCAATCCAACCCTCCAGAGCTATGCAAGAAAAAGTTATTCTAGAAGACATCATGGTGAGTGTGCCTGCTAGGTGGGAGCCCAATAGAGAGTGTCAGTGCTGAAAGTCCAGCCTAGGTTCCCAAGAGCTCTCGGCTGAGAACGTTTTTGGTGGGACTGCCAGCTAAAGGAGATAGTGTCGGCCGATACCTCTGCCGGGTAGGATGGCACCCCGATCCGGTAGAGTCTGCAGGAGGATGGTGAGGTGCAGGCAGGTGGAGGGAGCTCAGCACCCTCAGCAGGCCAGCACCTGCGATCCACAGACTCGGTTCCTCTGTCGGGTGCCATGGGTGGTGCGCCGTGTCAGGGTCAGGGTTCCGGCGGTGTGGTCGGTGCCGTGGAGGCTTTCTCTGGGTGGCCCTCAGCCAGGGTGGGTGTTTGGGGCGGACTGTGTCAGCTTCTCATGGGGTTTACATGATGGAGGCCTCGTTTTACCCCATTCCATGTCCCCCTCCACAACTCTCACAGGACCAGACTGCTCCTGTCTGCTGCGTTGCTCCAAACGCTCCCAAAACCTCTGGGAGATGCTGTCTAATCGCTCAGTGTAGTATGTCACCTGCTTAATGCCATGGTGTATTGACGCAGGCTTCTGCCGCAGGGATGTGGGAACCTTCTTGTGTGACCTACTGGCTTTGTCTTCCAGGCTGTATGGCACTACTGGGCTTGTTGTGCTGTGTGCCCTGGGTTGGTGGGGACCGGGATAACCCCCACCAAAGGGAAGGAACGGGGACCCATGCTGAGGTCGTAGCTTGGTATGAGCGTGAGAGAACGGCCGTCTCTCTCACAGGTTCCCTGCTTGTCTCCATGCTGACTAGGCCGCACTGCCGGGCTCCGGTTTCTGTGGGTGGATTTCCAAGATTTGGATACCGACGTGTGCCGCCTCGAGTGCAGATCAGCCTGCCAGGGTGGTGAGTCTCTGTTAGGGCTTAGATTTTGCCCGTTGCTGCAGTAGCTATTAGCAAATGTGTCTGGCCATCTTGGCTGTCAGGCCCCGCCCACATTAGGATTTAAATTTTATTAATTCATATGCATGCCATTTTCCCTTTTGTCCACTAGATGGCTGCTGCCACAACAGGCCGCTCATTGTAGTATTCCTCTACCAATATGGCTACCGCAACTTGCGGCTTTAACTCCCCCCGCCCTTCCCAATATGGCCGCCGTTCGTATACACAGAATGGCCAATAAACAGCCACCTATCTTTACCCCTCCTCTCGTGGCATGTATTTCCAACCATAATCACATCGGCCAGCGCAGACCACGAACGTGTCAACAGCCGACTACATTACCCATGCGGCCATTTATATATGATGCGCATATACTGGGTGTCGCGTGACCACCTTTCTTATTAATTTCCTCAATAACTAAACCTCATATTAATATCATTTTAAGGACATTAGACCCCCCCCCAGGTATTCTAGAACTATTACATAAGTATTTTACTCT
>OW240920.1:1556107-1591544 GCA_933207985.1 Pelobates cultripes
CCTATGAGTGTTCTCATTATAGCAAACATAGAAACATAGAAACATAGAAACATAGAAATATAGAATGTGACGGCAGATAAGAACCGTTCGGCCCATCTAGTCTGCCCAATTTTCTAAATACTTTCATTAGTCCCTGGCCTTATCTTATAGTTAGGATAGCCTTATGCCTATCCCACGCATGCTTAAACTCCTTTACTGTGTTAAAATTAGAAATTCTATGGGTAGTAGACGTACTGATAGTATTAGGAGGATTACGCCTGGGTGGGTGGGTAGACCTAGTGTCTAGCATGGTCAGGCATTTACAATCGGTGGGGGAAGTGGGGTGTCACAGCACAGACCAAACCCTGCAGCAAGGCTTGATTGCCCCTTTAAGAGATCTGGCTAGGTTTGAACTCACAGCTCAAGGATCCTAGTCAGGTTCTCTGCCATGATATCCACCAGCAAAGAAAAAGACAAGCAAGCTTTTCCTTGATGTAAGCAGGAGCAACTGACATATTTTTTTACTTCACACCAGGATATACAAACTACATTATTCTCTCTACACTTCCATTCCCCCATCTGCAAGTCTACCTTGACAACAACAGCATATGTAGATCGCCAGTCAGACATCTCAGCATCATAAAGCAAAATATTTAGAAAGAAATTAGACAAAGGCACAAAGAAAGTGTAATATCGTTAAAACCGCCAAGGTTGAACTCACAAAGGTAAGTAGTAAATGGAGCTCATCAAAGTATTGGTGAGAAATGACTGTGCAGGTAGATCTTCCGCACATTTAGAAGTACATGCAAAAATAAATAATAAAAACCATAGTGTAACACCTTAAAACATGAAATACATTGCTTTATTTGGGTACAAATGTATGCAGTAAAAAGGGCCATCAATAACATCCAAAGTGCTGGGAACTGGATACAGCCGTCTACATATTCCTTCACCACGTAGATGTATGTGGGAAATAAGTAAAAGAAATAAAAGAAATGTAGATATAGTGAAGCACTAATGGGTAAGCCCTATGCGTTTTGTCTGGATTCTGAGACTTCCTCAGGGGCAATTAAGTGCAGCATGATCACGGAAATATACAGACCTTCCATATTTAAACTCTAAACAATCCTATTCCGGACCGCCATCAGCCAATCCGAATTTGGTCTCCCATCTGTCAGCAATGATCATCCGTCCTTCCTTCGCGCCAAAAGACGCTCCTTGGAACGCACATGCGTTCCATTGTGCATCTCCAAACTTCTTCTTCTTCTGGCTAACAAGATGATGTCCCCCGGAAATTAAGTGACAGTCTCTGATCGTCCGTGGAATGCATATAAGTGTGAAACCGCAATGGAAGTAATTAATGAGTGCTTCCCTAGGTGGCCGCCATTCGTATAGAGGGACGACGGCAAGGGGGAGCATTTGTTTCCCGATCGAGGATGCTTCCCTTGCCTGATTTCACCCACGGAGGCAATTACCATTAAGGGGGATCCCTGAGATTAGTGGGTACACTCTATTGGGGACAATGGTGGTTTGGTGGGCTATCTGGGCCTGGGAGCCCAGGAGGCGGGAATCTTTCTGGCTCTGGAACGCCCAGGTGCAGAGGGTCCTGGGAAGAAGACCCCTTGGCACAGGAAGTTGGAAACTATATTTGGGTGGCGGAAACTGGGGACAAAGTGACTGGGGTTCCGTTGTGCAACCCCAGGGAGGGGTAGGAAGGGACATTGTTGTCATGTGTGTTCCACCCCTTGCATGGGGAAAGTATAAAGCCGCCTGTGGCCAATAAAGTTTTGTTGTACCCCTGGAGCTGTGTGTCAACTGGTAGAAAATGGGTCTGGTTATTTATTAATAGCGGAGGTAACCAGCCGGGTTAACCAGGTTCCGCTACATAAACGTTTTACTAGGTTAAACAAGAGGACATAGTCTTAAATTAGAGGGACAAAGGTTTAAAAATAATATCAGGAAGTATTACTTTACTGAGAGGGTAGTGGATGCATGGAATAGCCTTCCAGCTGAAGTGGTAGAGGTTAACACAGTAAAGGAGTTTAAGCATGCATGGGATTGGCATAAGGCTATCCTATCTATAAGATAAGGCTAGGGACTAATGAAAGTTTTTAGAAAATTGGGCAGACTAGATGGGCCGAATGGTTCTTATCTGCCGTCACATTCTATGTTTCTATGTTTCTATGTTAAAATCTGCAAGCCTTACAGAATCCACAAGTATAAAAACCAACCCTAGATTTCTCCAGCTGATTTTTTGTGGGTTTTTTTTTTTTATTATTTCTAAAACTGCTTGGTGCTAGATAACTTATATCTCATCCTCCAAGGGGCAATATTTATTTATAGCTCTTTTAATCCTACAAGCTTGCGTGTTTCCTGTAAATTATTATTTATTTTTCCATCTTTTGTGATATTTAAATTTTTAATTGTAGAAATTATGTGCATTTTTATAGATTTTATATTTATTCATTTATTGGGAGTTCTTATATATAATTATATATAATTAAACACATATACATATATGTGTGTGTGTGTGTGTTTTAATTATGTTTGGATGCACCCAGGGGTCTTCTTGAAATTCATTATTTCCTAGAGTTTTTTAAATGAGTTTTATGTTTTTATAAATAGGGAAAATGGTCAGGGTGGTGGTACCAGCCCCACCAAAGTGGGCTTGAACCCTAAATTAGTAAATCAAAAATACCGAAAATCCATAAATGGGAAAGCAACCCTAAGAGGGGGCTCCCAAAAGCGCGTTTCGGAGTTCACAGACTCCTTCGTCAGGTGCTAAAAACTTAGTTCACAGACTCCTACTTCAGGGGCTAACATAAAAATAACCTGACGAAGGAGTCTGTGAACTCCGAAATGCGCGTCGGGTTTAGCTTGGCACTTTGTACTTCACTGAGCACGCTACCATGCACTCGTAGGGAATTTATTTTTCCCTCTACATTCCTTATTTGCACTTTTGTTTTTTAGTCTGCCAATGTAATTTGCAACTTGGAGTTTAATCAAGAGGTGTGATCGACATAGGGACATTATATTACAGACTCTAGAGATAGCCTTTGTTTAGAACACCCACGAAGGTGTTAACAGGAGACTGGAGGGAATTAGCATAGCAGTGCTTGTAGCAGTTTTCCCTATGCAATATTGTATCTACCGGTCAAACGTTACATTTTTTTCTGCTGATACTCTCTTAGAAGGATTTGATTATAGTCATTACCCTATCTACGCTCTCCCAATTTAGGCTATCTAATTTACAATAAGGCATCTTGAATTTGTCTGTCCATCCACCTTAGATATTTTCAGGGAACAATCCTGAACACATTAACCAATTGTGCTTATACGTAGGGCTTTCATTCCATACTTTTACAGCAATGACTAGCCACTAGCTCTTCTCCTTATGGTCCACTTAGGGGAAATAGCATTTAATAGCACTACCATGTGGGTTATCGTTACTCCAGTATCTTTTTCTGATAGAGGTTAAATAAAGTTGTTTTTCTTTTTCGAGGATACTTAGTTCCACACAGCCCCCAAGAAGCTAATGTTCTTCCTCCTTGTATATATACATAATTTTCTTACTATTTTGATCTCCAAGCAAACTTACTAGGTATTTTTGACGATATAATTGTGTTCTTTTTCTTATTTATACCAGCTTTTGGGAGCCCCCTCTTAGGGTTGCTTTCCCATTTATGCTTCTTTGGTATTTTTGATTTAAATATGGAGGGTCTGTATATTTCAATGATCATGTTGCACTTCATTGCCCCTGAGGAAGTCTCAGAATCGAGACGAAACGCATAGGGCTTACCCATTAGTGCTTCACTATATCTGCATTTATTTTATTTGTTTTACTTATTTCCCACATACATATACGTGGTGAAGGTATATGTAGACGGTGGTATCCAGTTCCCAGGACTTTGGATGTTATCGATGGCCCTTTTTACTACGTACATTTTGTTAGTGTATCCAATAAAGCAATGTATTTCGTGTTTTAAGGTGTTGCACTATGGTTTTTAATATATATTTTTGCATGTACTTCTGAATGTGCGGAAGATCTAAATGAACAGGCATTTTCACCAATTCTTTGATGATCTCCATTTACTACTTACCTTTGTGAGTTTAACCTTGAAGCATTAGCACTTTTTGGTGTTTTTAACAATTTTACACTATCTTTGTGCCTTTGTCTAATTTCTTTGTAGATATTTTGCTGTATGATTTTCTATTAAGGTTTTAGAGGATCCTTTCCTATCTACAAAGCTGTGTAATTAAAAAGGGGTAAATACCTTTTAATTTTACTAGTGCGTATAAACACTTACATTGCACTTTACTGGTGAATGTATTACTAAGTAAAACATCTCAGCATGACAGACTGTAACACAATCTGTTTTTGGTCCCCGCTAAACTAGAGACCACTGAGGGTTCCAGTCTCAAAATAGCAGGTGAATTTAGGCAGTCATAATCAGACCAGGGGTTCCTTTACTTACATATCATTAAAATGCATCCATTGTAACAATGGGGAATGGATACACAGTATTGCAGCTTGGGGACCAACCGTTTCCTTGGGATTGCACAGTTTCGCTGCCCATGGCAGACTTCAGCTGTGGGCTAATATAGTTGGGCTATTTTGACCAGTTTAATATAATTAAAGTTCCAACAGTCACATTGCAGGAATTAATCCCAATGCACTGTGTATTTCTGTTATTTCTACATCAAATTCACACTAACATGTCTAACATTTGTTTGTCTGAGTGTGAGGCTGGCATTGTGATTATGGGAGTAAGAGTTCATTGGCCCTATTTCCAGTAATGAGGCAAATGTTTTTAAAGACAAAAATTAATCAAGTAAAAAGGAGCTGTAAAGACAATTATAAAAGGGAAAGAAACTTATTCTAAAACCATTCAAAGTATTCAAAAGGTAAGCAGCACTAATACAAGTGAAAACAGCTCAAAAAACACTTAATGAAAATTTATATAGAAAAAAGTGTGCTGTGCCTTGAAATACTTAAAAATATATACATATGTATGTAACGGAACCGCTGGCACCCTGACCGGGTACCTTCCACTGACGGATGCTCCTAGTGCTTTCTAAAGACTCCAAGCACTCTGCCAGACACCATAACCACTGCAGACCCCATGAACCGCCACAGCTTGGTTGGGGTCTCGCCGTCTCCATCCACTCTGGACCGAAGACCAGGGTCCAGCTTCCAGTAAGTCGACCTCTCCGAATTTCAGAGAGCAGGAAAAGGAACAAGCTCTCAGAGCTTAGTGATTATACCCTGGGGAGTATAGTGATTATAGCAATCCCCAGAGTGTAGTTCTCCAATCCCTCAAGCATGAGCTGAAACTTCATGAAGGTACAAGATGATCTGACTCCAATGAGCGTTTATTACTCCTTATATACAAGTGTTCAGGCACACCCCCTGGACCTGGTGGTAAACTGTGACAAAAGGGACACAAACCAATGGGAACATTAATTAACATAATAACACTCTCACATACACAATGAAATCCCTCCTCTCCATCCTGGAGATAATTGGCTTAAGGAACTGCAGTAAACTCAATTATCTCCAGGTACAGAAAATATCTACATTTTACACTAACAGCAAAAATACTTAAAAGTACATAAAAATACATAATTCTTATTATATTACACAGAACCCCCACATTTAACCTATCCCCAGATAGCTCAGATCTGAACTTCCAATCTAGGTGAACAGCGCTCAGATCCCATGAACAGAGTAAATTTGCCATGGGGTAAAGCATAGCAAGGGCTGTTGAGAAACCAAGGAGGGACAAAAGCAGTCAGTTCCAACTGGTTTGACAGTGTGCCTCGGACAACGCCCTGCTGGAGAACAATAGACAGGAAACGGGGGAGGGGAAGTGATACACCTTCTCATGGATTCAAATGGGCAGAAACCCATATACATAAGGTGCAAATCAAAATAACAAAAGTGCAATATAGTGCACTAAATAAAGTGCTACAGTAGTGCAAATTCTACAATATATGCATACAAACATTGTGGACTCCCCAACCATTGGAGCCCTTATACCCTCATAAATTGAGCAAAGGGATTAAGACAATATACCTTTCCAAATATGGGTAATGCAGCTCAGAACATAAATAGGAAAAAAAGAGAAAAAAAGGGGGTGGACAATAGTGTAACACTGTAAAAAATATTAAATATACTAAGAGAATCAGGCAACTCACAAGAGTGGAGCAGCGAAAGTCTGCTCTAACTTTGACAGCTTCAATGTCTTATATTAAAGGATCACAATAGGGTCAGGAACACAAACATGTGTTCCTGACCCTATAGGGTTAAAACCACCATCTAGTTCCCCTGGGCCCTCCATGCCTCCATAAATATATCAAAATCTTACTGTATTCAAGCCAGAAGACATAGGCTTTGTCCATGTTTCCTGTAGACCTGCCCACTGCCTGCTGACATCAGCAGGTAGCCTGATCCAATCACAATGCTTCCCCATAGGATTGGCTGAGACTGACAAGGAGGCAAATCAGGGGCAGAGCCAGCACAATTTAAACACAGCCCTGGCCAATCAGCATCTCCTCATAGAGATGAATTGAATCAATGTATCTTTGAGGAAAGTTCAGTGTCTGCATGCAGAGGGAGGAGACACTGAATGTTTGGATGCATTTTAGGCAGCCATGACCCAGGAAGGATATCTAACAGCCATTTGAGGAGTGGCCAGGGAAGTTATCACTAGGCTGTAATGTAAACACTGCATTTTCTCTGAAAAGACAGTGTTTACAGCAAAAAGCCTGAGGTAATGATTCTATTAACCAGAACAAATTCAATAAGCTGTAGCTGTTCTGGTGAGTATTGTGTCCCTTTTAAGGATCACGATGTGAAAGCAGGACGATGTTATAGGGTAAAACAGGCAGAACAGCAACTTGATATAAGTAAATCCTTTATTTGTAGCATAAACAATATAAATGACCTCTCTCCCTTGTGAAATGATGATAGTGTTTATCCTCAGACCTTCCGACACGCGGCTAGCATTTACGGTCCTAAGGTAGCTGAACACTCCCGAGTGTATGAGACTTGTATAACACGTACTGACGTCGTGCGTCGTGTTGCGTGATGACACATTTCGCCTGGGCGGCTTCCTCGGATCACGTATTGGGTTTGCCGTCCATCTGTATTTGTTCCACCTCTATGCGCGTGATAACTTAAAAACACATACTGATTGGTCCTGGCTTAAAACTTCTTATTAGCCCTGTAATGGAACTCCCCGTACTCCGACCAAGTACCTTCCATTGATGGACGCTTCCTAGCCTGCACTGAGGACCACAAGCACCGAATTGGACACCACAACCACTGCAGACTCCACAACTGCCATTGCTTAACTAAAGTCTCGCCATCTTTTGTCCACCCTGGATCAGCTTCTGTCCTCCAGGACCGTGTAGAGAAGACCTCTCCTCCAGGAGAGCATATCAGGAACAAGCTCTTAAGTGATTAAAGCTCAAGGGAGTATGCAGAGCATAGCAATCCCCAGTGTGATTATAGCAGTTCCCTCCAATAATGAAACAAGGCTACGTTTTGAAGGGTAAAGAAGAACTGACTCCACTGAGCGTTTATTGCTGCTTTTATACAGGTTTTACAGTATTGTCACCACCCACTGGACCTGGTGGGGCACCAACAATGCAAGTACAGCATCCAATCAGACACATGTTACAATAGAAACACACCCAGCAATTACAGTATATTAGTCCCCTCTGGTTAGGAGATAATTCAGTTAATTACTGTATCAACTCAATTATCTCCAAGCTAAAAAACATACTTTTATGCCATTTTTGTAACTTTGTGAGTTTAAATGCAATATCAATACAACTTATATTTTTATAACCAGCATAATTTGGGGACAAACATATCCAAAATTCACTTGAATCCGTTAAGTGGTTCAGGAGATAGGTAGAAGTCATATTTTCTACCAAGGAAGGATAAAACAGTGGCACTGGCAGTGTCCCTGGGACAACACCCTGCTGGAGAACAATGGGACAGGGGGAGGGGAAGAGGCACACCTTCCCATGGATTCAAAGGGGCAAAGAAAGTGTCCCAAAAGTTTTAATATGTCCATATACTGTTTTTAAAGGGCCAGTACTAGTCCAAATAAAAGTCCATAACACCAAGTAATGGTTTTAAAGAGCCATACATCCCAGGGCCATAGTCATGTGGCAAGAGGCTGGCAAGCAGGCTTCTCCGTAAGCCAGGGGAGCAGAGCAGTTTGGCACATAGAAAGCCAGTGGCAAATGGCTCATGTGAATAAAAGGCATATTGTCTAAATGTCTCTTTATCAAAAACATATATAAAACATTTGAAAATAAGTGAAAAATCCATTAGCACCCAACATATTAATTAGCCTTAGTGTCAAATAAATGTATATCAAAATGAATACTGATATACATGAGTAAAAAAGGGGGGCAGAGATGCTGATTATCCAAATGTCTCCTTGTAAATAAAACAATTACATGTGTATTATCAACATCAACATCTAATTAAAATGCCCACAAACGTAAATGAAAAGTAATAGACAGTATAAATGGACAATAAAAATAGGAGATAAAATGATAAAATAATTAAATAATAACATATTATAAAAATAGCATAAAACTTAATACACTCCTACTAAAGGTGAAGGAAAAGGGGACACATTAGTATCTTGTAAAAAAAATATATATATATATAAATATATATAGAAAAAAGATGAGCTATTGGTGATACTCATAAAAATCCAAGATGTTGCTATAAAAAGTTATATAAATCAAATTCAATATTGAGTCCTTTGGGTTCCAAGGTACCCAGCTTATGACCCATTTAAGTTCTTCTTTCCCTATTTCTAAAATAGAATTACCACCTCGCCAGTATTTATTTTACCATCTGAATACCTAAAAAAGTTATACCACTTGGATATTAATTATGATATTTTTAAAAAATGTGCTGAGACACTATGCTGCTCAAAGCCTTTTTTTATATTATTAACTTGCTCATACATTATTTTAGGAAGAGGGCGAATAGCACGGCCAACGTATTGTAATCCACATGGACAAATTAAAAGATAAATAATATTTTTGCTTAAACATGTTATAAATTTGTTTATTAAAAATTCCTCTTCTTTATATTTCGTTTTACATTTTTTAATACCTTAAAGTCTTATTTTTACTGCATTTGCAGCCTGCACATTTTCCACAGGAATAGAAACCTTTTTTATTACTGTTTAGAAACCTATTTGGTATTTTGGCTTTAGGGTGGTTAAAAGTTAAGATCCGTTTGAGGTTTGGTCCTCCTCGAAACGTAACAAATATTGTTTTCTGGGATTATCTTTTTTTTTTTTTTTTCGGTGCCTACAATTGTATTACATAATTACAGTGAAGTCTAACCACTGAATAATGCACAGGTGCATTTAGATTTTCACCACATACATTAATAACACTTTTCTACTTGATCGTGCCTTTGCCTCTGCCTCTGTTAACTAACATTGCATATTTTTCCTAGTCTACCATCTATAATTATTCCTCCATGTTACAGAGGTCCTTAATTTTAGTTACTGGCTTTTTCTTTTTATTTAATTTTCTTTTATTGATTTTGTATCTCAATGAGATCAAATGAAAGCATAAGTGAAAGCGAAGTGGTTACAGAAGAGAAGCTGTAAGTATTACAGGCATAGAATACATTGTTTATCCAAGAGGTATCGCTTTTTAAGCTGCTATTACAATGCCAGGTTTTATACAGTTTCCTGATGGGTGTAACAAGTGAATGATGTCCACAAAGGCTACAATTTGTAACTTCTTTTTTACGTCTTTACATTTTTTACATGTTTCTTTGTGTCAGTTTTAACCCATCGTCTCCTTTTTCAACTCAAGTTATAGTGTTACCTCTTCTTTGAGTCTTCTCCTTATGCTAGCCATGAATATAAACTTGGGGGAGGGGAAGATAACCTTGAGTGGTTGGGGTAGGGAAGGGGGGGGGGGTTATTTTTCGTCCTTATATGCCATAACGTTGTGTGTTAATGCGTGCGTGGTTAGGTATTTGTGTTTTAGATGTTTGCGTTTTAGGTAGAGTGGGTCCCAGGTGTCAGGGGGCCGAGTAGGCGTTTTGGCTGAGGGGGTTGTCACCCCCCCTGTTGGTTAGGTATGATTCCCATAGTCTCCATGCCTCTCTCCAGAATGGTTTGGGGGGTCTAGTTAGTCTAGCCATAACTTCATATGATTTAGTGGTTTGTATCGTTTGGATACTTGTGTTGATGTCCGGAGAGGCCTCAGAGAGCCAGGCTCTGCTAATTGTGGAGAGACCTGCTACAATGATATGATAGGAGAGGTATTTTACAGGTTTTGGTATATCATTTGTGAAGAGTTGTAGTAAGTAGATCTCTGGTCTTAATGATATCGTTACCCCTGCTGAGTCCTGTATTAGTTGGTCCACTGTTTCCCAGAACTTTTTAGATTTTTAGGCATGTCCACCATATGTGGTACATTGTTCCCGATGCTGATTTACATCTCCAGCACAGGTCTGACCTGTTAGGGTCCACATGTTTGAGCCGTGTAGGCACCATATACCATCGGTAGAGAATATTTCTGGATAATTCTATATGTATAGCGCATAGGGTAAGTGTCTTGTTTGCCAGGTAAATTTTGGACCACTGTGCTTGGTCAAGTATCTCTTTGAAATCTGTTTCCGATGCTTTAACAAAGGAGGGTTTCCCTGCGTGGGGTTGTTGTGTAATGAGTGCATATAGTGAGGAAATAATTTTTGTGGGGTTTCGTTTTTGAGTGCAAAGCTCTACAATTTGCGGTGTTAGGGAGCTTGTTATTCTGTTTGTTTCGGCGACTGTTATGGGCATTTGCTGTGTGAGCCAAGATTTAATCTGGAGGTAGGAGAGGAAGGCAGATTTGGACAGTTCAAATGTAGTTTGGAGATATGGGAATGAGTGTACGGTTTGGCCATCTAATAATTGTTGTATTCGGGAGATTCCGCATGCGGTCCAAAGTGCCGCAGAGAAGGTGGGGAGAAGGGGAGCGACTGCAGTGAGAGGGGTTGTTGGTGAGATAGAAATCTTTTCCTTGGTTTGTTTTTGGTGTGTGTCCCAGATAGAGAGGCTTAGGGATGTGGTAGGTAGTATGTGGTCATATTTGGGTCTGAGGTGGGACGGGAGCCACATAAGTTCTGTGAGTGTGTGATTTTCCGTGTATGAGGCCTCTATATTAAACCAGGTCGGCAGGGTTTTGAGATGATGTGCAGAGATTAATGGGTTCGATTGCGATGCTGTGTAGTACTTAGCTATGTTGGGTACGCCTAGACCTCCTTCTTTGAATGGTCTGTGGAGAATTGTAGCTGCTACTCTTGGTTTTTTGTAGTTCCAAATGTAGTCGCTAAGTGTTTTTTGTATATTTTTCAGATAACTTGGTGGGAGTGCAATGGGCAGAGTGCGGAATAAATACTGCAGTTTGGGAAGAAGAACCATTTTTATGGCCGCTATGCGGCCGAGCCAGGATATATACTTTCCCTTCAAGATAGCTAGTCGTTGTTTTATTTCCTTGGCTATCGCTACATAGTTGGCTTGGAAGAGGAGTTCAGGATCAGTTGGGAAGTCTATACCCAGGAATGTGAGGCTATTGTTATCCCATTGGTACGCGTATGTAGTTTTTAGAGTGCATAGTGTTTTGTCTGGCAAAAAGAGGTGCATTGCTTTTGTCTTGGTTATGTTCAGTTTATAATATGAGCAGGCGCTGTATGCTGATAGGTGGGTTTTGATGTGTGGCAGTGACGTGTGTGGGTTTGTGAACGATAGCATGATATCATCTGCAAACATTGTGATATTGTGTTCAGTTTTCCCTACTTTGATTCCCTGTATATGCGGGTCATTCCGTATGAGGTATGCTAAAGGTTCTAGGGCTAAAACATAAAGGAGGGGGGATAGGGGGCAGCCCTGTCTGGTCCCATTCATAATTGGGAATTTTGTGGATTGAAAACCGCTGTTTGCTACCTTGGCACACGGAGCGGAGTACAATGCTGATACTAGGGACATGAATCTCGGGGGGAAAAGATATTTTGCGAGGACAGCCATGAGAAAGCTCCAGTGCAGTCTGTCAAAGGCTTTTTCAGCGTAGAGTGACAGAAATGCACTGGGCCTCCCCCCTCGTCGCGCGTTGTAAAGGAGATTGAGTAGTTTCCTTGTGCCGTCTGCTCCCTGCCTGCCCGTGACAAACCCCACTTGGTCTTCGTGTATTAGTAAGTGGAGCATATGTGATACTCTATTTGCATACATTTTTGCTAGGAGTTTCGTGTCAGTGTTTAGTAGGGATATGGGTCTCATGTTTTGAGGTGCTTTTTCCGGGTCGGTGTTTTTCCGGGTTTTGGTATTGTTGCAATATGAGCTAGGAGCATTTCTGGTGCCATAGTTCCTGTGTCAATGATATGATTTAATGCTTTGAGTAGATACTGGCCTAGGGTGTCAGAATATGTTTTGTAGTAAGTGTTCGTGAATCCATCGGGGCCTGGTGATTTCCCCGGCGGGAGAGCCACGATAGCTTCTGTAAGCTCTGAAAGTGTAATTTCGGCTTGTAGAGCATCTTGCTGACTTGTGTTCAGTGTGGGGAGATTAACTTGCAGTAGGAATGTTTGTATTTCTTGTCTTGTTGGTTGGTGGGTGTTGGGGTCATTTTTGAGATTGTAGAGTGATGTGTAGTACAGGGCCATGTTGTTATTTATGTCTTGTGGATCAAAGAGTTTTTTACCGTCTGGCAGGTTGAGGTAAGGGATTTTAGATTGGCTTTGTTTCTGTTGTAAGAGAGAAGCTAAAGCTTTGCTCGCTTTGTTGCCCTGGCAGTACGTGTGGGTGCGGAGTCTTTGTAGTGTGGATGTTGTCTTGGCTAGCAGATACTCATTGAGTTTCTTGTTTGTTTGCGTTATAGCGCTTAGTCCTGTCTCTGTTGGGTTAAGTAGATGTTCATTTGTTTGGTCTCGCAATGTCTTTAGGAGAGTATTGTATTCTTGAAGAGCTGTTCGTTTGATGTAGGCTGATTTACGTATTGCCAGGCCTCTTAGGACCGCTTTATGTGCCTGCCATATTGTCTCAGGGGAAATGTCATGTGTGTCATTTGTATTGAAGTATGAAGTGAGTTCTGATTGTAACGACGTTTTAAATTCGTGGTTGTTTAGTAAGTTAGTCAGGCAGGCACCATAGGGTTTTCCCCCTATGTAGGAAACTGTCCGTAAGGGTTAGGTCTATTGGGGCGTGATCCGTCCAAATTATGTCACCTATGTGGCAGTCTGCTATAGAGGGTAGGAGTGTTCGGGCCACCAGTGCATGGTCTATCCTCGAGTGAGTCTTGTGCATGGGGGAGAAGTAGGTGTATTCTCGGTCATTGGGGTGCTTGGTTCTCCAAGCATCATATATGTCATATTCCATAAGTAATTTGGTGAGTGCTTTGCATTTGGATGTGAGAGATGTGTGTCTTCGGGTTTGCGAAGGTACCGTCGTGTCCAATTGGGGGTGCAGTATATGGTTCAAGTCACCGCACATGATCAAATAGGGCAATTGTGCAGCTGGTATCTTGGAGAGTACATGATGCAGGAAGTTACGCTGATTAGAATTCGTGCCATATATTGTGACTAATGTGTATGTCTTGTTGTTAATAGTGCAGTGTAGAATAATGTATCTTCCTCGTGTATCCTTTTTAAGTTGTAAGAGTTCGAATGTGAGAGAGTTGTGTATAAGTATGGATACTCCTCTGGTTTTAGATGAGTGGGATGAGTGGTATTGGGTCGGGTAGTCCCTGAGCGCAAATTCAGGCGTGCGGTTTTGTACAAAGTGTGTCTCTTGAACGCATAGGACATCTATTTTGTCTTTTTTCGCTGAGTCCAATAGGACTTGTCTCTTGTGCGGCGTATTTAGTCCGCGAACATTAATGGAGTGTATTGTTATGAATTTTTAAGGTAAGGTATAGTGCTTTTCGAGATCGTGATCTCAGTATTTGGTGTGTATGGTTGGCATTCAGTGACGAGTAGCATTCTTTTAAGGGAGTTCAAAACTTGGATAGGAGGGTTTAGATTGGGGTGGGGTGTGGGCATAGGAAAGAAATATTTACAGAATTCCCCGAAGGGGAATGTGGTGCATGGATGGTGCACCATGGGGTTAGGAACAGTTGGTTCCAGTGTGTGTGGCTATTGGGCTATAGTGTTTGTCACTATGTCTTCGTACAGAAAGGGTTACATGAGTTAGTGTGTAGTAGGTGAAGTTCCTATAGGGGTAGCTCAGAATTGAGGGCTCGTATCGGCAATCGGTCGTTTAGGGAGTTTTACCGCTAATCTAGATTTCCATGTCTTTCTAAGGCCCCCTCCCCCTTTGTCCCCCCCTGACTAGATCGCAGCTGCATCGGCACTCCCCCAGTCCGCCTCGGCGGAAGGAGGGAGGCCAAGGCCCCCGCTCCCCAGTCTCCTCCTTCTCCCTCCCAGTCCTAACATCCTGATCCCATATCAGATGTGGTCCATCCTCCCCCAAACTGTGCGCCTCAGCCCCGAGTGGGACCGGAGAGCTCAGACAGCTCGTCAGTCAATGCAATTTCCAGATCATTACATAAACATTTTACAGTAAAACATGTTATGTCTGTTAAGCTATAAGGCAAGTGAGCGGCCATAAGCCTGTATTTTAAGCCCCGGGTCCCGTCCTCCCGCCCGGCCTCCCCGTGCGGAGGAGGACGGGCAGGCCGAGGCGCCCAGGACTCGACTCATTGCCTCCGATGTATAACTGGTCTATAAACAGTACATTGGAGGAGAGCGTCTGTAATTTGTGAGTTCACGAAGGCCCGGAGGCCCAGGCGACATGGAAGGGTGCTATGATCCATCAGGCTCAGAATACTTGCGGGTTTTCTCCCCCAGACCAGCGTCCAATTTTAACATTTGGAGAGTGGTTTAATCCTCTCTAGGCGGAGTCTCCCCACTCACGTGTTGTCTGTGTCAGTGTTTCCTTGCATGGTGATGCCCCATGCTTTTAACTTCTTAAGTCCGTCCTCCGGTGACACAATGGCCTTGAAACTGCCATCCTTGTGTGCTAGCAATTTGGTGGGGAATCCCCACCTGCACCTTATGCCATTTGTGCGAAGGGCATCGGTTATTGGAGCGAAGTCTTTCCGCCGTCGGAATGTGGTTGCAGACAGGTCAGTGAATAGTTGAACAGTGGGGAAGTCGTCATGAGGTTTGCTTTTGTTCCTACTTTCACGGAGGATGTGCTCCTTGATGTGGAAGTAGTGTATGCGTGGAGCACATCTCTTGGCGTGGTGTCAGGTAAGTGGAGCAGGCGCGGGACCCGGTGTGCTTGGTCTACTAAGAGCATATCTGGTGGTACCTCTGGGCCGTAGGCCCGAAGCAGGCCTCTGACATAGGCTGGTAGTTCCTCCTGTGTCACTGACCCCTCGTAGCCGGAGATTGTTTCTCCTCGATCTGTCTTCTAGGTCAGCTAGCTTATTCTCCATTAGCGATATTTTGTCTGCCATATTCTCCGCATGGTCAGCCAGATCGCTGTGAGCCGTCGCGAAGTTGTCCATTTTGGATTCCATGTTTGCCATTCTGCGGCCTAGTTCCTGGACGTCTTTGCGTAGGGAGGCCATGGAGTGCTGCCAAGTGGTGATAAGCTTGTGCGATAGCGCATCCAGTGCTTTTGTGAGGTGGCTTGGAGTGAGCGTGTCTTCTTTGCTCAAAGTAGTTGGTGAGAGATCGCCATTTTCTGCATCCTCCCCGCCATCATGGTTGGCCGCCTGACAGTCACCCACCGGTTGATTTGGTTTAGGGCCAAAGAAATTTAGTTTCTCGGCTCTAGAAGCAGTCTTTCTTGCCTTGGGCTGTGACATCTTGCTTTTTTTAAGCTTTTCCCGCTTTCTGTGTGCTAGGATGGCGCTGGATTGTTAGCCCAGATGCCGGAGCTCAGGATTAAGCGTCCATTCCGTCCGGCGGTTAGCCACGCCCCCCTCTTCAGGGATTATCTTTGATAGTGCCTTATCTTTTTTTAAGAAGTAGCCAGTGCTAGACTGAGCTAGAATCCACACACTTATTATTAAAAGTACTTTGTTTAAAATCAAATCTTGCTGATCCAGTGTTTTAACCTCCTCAAATGCTTTTTCAAGTAACTCATTAGGGTATTTTTTCTGTGAAAATTAATTTAAAACCACAGTAGCTTGTTCTTTAAATGTTTTCGTATCAGTACAGTTTCTTCTTATCCTTTGTAGTTATATATGGATGATTATAGATATAACAAAGTGGGGAATTATCAAAAACCAGTAAGAGATAAGCGATATCCAAGAAATAACAAATCAGTCAAACACTATCCTAACTTAAGGAGGGACAGAACAGACAGTTGCAATGAATATGGAATCTCAAAATGGAGAACACCAGAAAGTAGGAAAGAGAATGAGTGGACCAGAGTGAGCCCCCCCACAACAAAGAAATAGAGGGATTGAATTGAAGAATAGATTGGAAGCTTTCACACATGAACAACCATTCTCTAGACAAAATGATTTTTTAGGGAGGTGTCAGAGGGGGGAGGTGTCTTTTTTACCTCAGAAAAGAAGAGACATAGATCTAGAGGATGCAGGGGAGAAGTCAAGCTACAACAACGAAAAAAGAGGAAGACTGTCCAACTGGAGGGAGTAATTAATCTCTACAGATATAAACCAAATAGAGATGAAATAAGAATTTTAAATAAGGGTCTGAAATTTGCACCAACAAGGAATTTTAACTCAGCTTACATAGATGTACTAAAATATTCTAGAACACTGACCTTGACATCAGTAGATTTGTAGACACTAAAGTATGTGAAACTCATACTACATTAAGGAATAAATCCTGTTTTTATCCCAGAAATGATAAACCAAGTGCTGTAGATATGTTCGAAAAATCAGTCATTGAAGATTTTGAAAACTTAGATAAACATAACAGAATGAAATAGAAATAATTTGAGTGCACATGAGAATAAAGCTTTACAAGATGAAAGGAAAAATAAAGATATCATAATGAATCCCGCAGATAAGGGCGGCAGTATCGTCCAAAACACAAGCCATTATTTAGAAGAATGTTATAGACAATTGAACGATAATAAAGTATATACTGAATTGAAGCAAGATCCAATTCAGGATATAAAGTCCTCTTTGTGTGTACTTTTGTAAAGGGGAAAAGAGACGGGTGTGTTGAACTAGAAAGAATATTATTTTTTTAAAGTTGATTTTCCAAGGGTTGCTGTCTTTTATACTTTGCCAAAGGTACACAAGAGTTTGATACAACCTCCAGGTAGGCCGATTGTTTCGGTATTGGTTCTGTTTCAGCGAATCTCTCTAAGTATTTGGATATTGGGTTGCAAGATTTAGTTAAGGAATTGCCCTCATACTTAAAAGATACTACAGATGTAATTAAGATTTTAAAAGATATTAGTTGGAGAGATGACTATATTTTAGTAACCTCGGACGTATCCGCATAATACACATCGATTCCCCATGACTTAGGTTGTAGAACAATACAGGGATGTTTACAAATATCTGAAAAATTAACAGGAGATCACATCACCTTTTTAATGGACAATATAAGATGGATTTTAGAAAATAGTTACTTTGTTTTTAATTCCAAATTTTATTTACAACGTCAGAGTTCGGCTATGGGGACCAGGTTTGCCCCCAGTTACGTCAATTTGTTCATGCTTGGTTGGGAGAATGATATTGTTTTTAACAGCCCAGCATGGGACCTGTCACATACCATAGATACATTGATGATCTATTTTTTTATATGAAAGAGTGCTCAGAGCGATTTAGTAACCTTTTTAAACCATATTTTTAATAACGATTGGGGAATTCAGCTAAACAGCCAATTTAGTACTGTATCAACTTCCTGGATTTGAAAATTTATGCAGATCTAGGCACTTTCAAACAAAACATTGCAAATAGCAAATAGTTATGTCCTGTATAACAGCGGACATTACATGCCCTGGTTAAATAATATACCAAAAGGGCAACTACAAAGCATAAGAAGAAACTGTACTGATACGAAAACATTTGAAGAATAAATTACTGTGCTTTTAAATAAATTTTCACAGAAAAAATAACTAATGAGTTACTTGATAAAGCATTTGAGGAAGTTAAAAAACTGGATTAGCAAGATTTGATTTTAAACAAAGTACTTTTAATAATAAGTGTGTGGATTCTAGCTCAGTACATTTGGTTTTTGATTTTACTAATTATAGTAGGAAGGTCAACTCTATCATTAAAAAGCACTGGCACCTTCTTAAAAAAGATAAGAAACTATGAAAGATAATCCCAGAAAAAACATGTGTTACGTTTAGAGGAGCACCAAACCTCAAACGCATCTTAAAGGACCACTATAGTGCCAGGAAAACATACTCCTTTTCCTGGCACTATAGTGCCCTGAGGGTGCCCCCACCCTCAGGGTCCCCCTCCTGCCGGGCTCTGAGGAGAGGAAAGGGTTAAAATCGTACCTTTCTCCAACACTAGGCAGGGAGCTCTCCTCCTCCTCTCCTCCTTCATAGCTACGTCATCGGCATGAGCCGGGCGCGCATTCAGCCAGTCCATAGGAAAGCATTTACAATGCTTTCCTATGGATGCTGGCATCTTCTCACTGTGATTTTCACAGTGAGAAGCACGCAAGCGCCTCTAGTGGCTGTCAATGAGACAGCCACTAGAGGCTTTAGAGGCTGGATTAACCCATTTATAAACCATTTATATATTTATTAAAAAAAATGGGTTAACCCTAGCTGGACCAGGCACCCAGACCACTTCATTAAGCTGAAGTGGTCTGGGTGCCTAGAGTGGTCCTTTAACTTTTATCCACCCTAAAGCAAAAAATACCAAATACTTTTCTAAACAGTAATAAAAAAAGGTTTCTATTCCTGTGGAAAATGTGCAGGCTGCAAATGAAGTAAAATTAAGACTTTGAAAGGTATTAACAAATTTAAAATATAAGGAAGAAGAATTTTTTATAACCATTTTATAAAAAATGTTCTAGAACTGCTGAACTCTGCTGGAGAAAGTCTCACTTTGCGTCTGACTTCCTCCACTAGAAATTTATTCTGCACTCCTACAGCCTGTCTCTCTCCGCTGCAAAAGTACACAACTTTAATACCCTCATAAGTACACTGTCCCATCAACTCAAACACCTATTTCACACTTTTGATACTCTTCTTTGCCCTTTCACTCCCCCCCCCTCTACCACCTTGTCCACCACAAACTTTGCATGTCACTTCAATGAGATCTCTACAATCAGAGATCGCTAATTTCTCTCCTTCCTCTACCATTACATCACCCAACTCCACTCCCCCCACCACTCTACACTCATTCGCACCTGCTACAGCAGAAAAGGTTTCTTCTCTGCTCTGGTCCTCCTGCCCCACTACCTGTTCCCTCGATCCTATTCCTTCATATCTCATCCGCACTATGTCTCCCTCTCTTGCTCTTCCCCTCACTAAAATTTGCAATCTCTCCCTTTCCTCTGGCACATTTCCCTCACCCTTCAAACAAGCAACTGTAACCCCAATTCTAAAAAAGCCCAGCGTCGACCCCAACTCCCCATCCAACTACCGCCCTATCTTGCTACTGCCATTTGCCTCCAAGATCCTTGAGAGAATTGTGTACACCAGACTGACTGACTTTCTCAAAACCAACTCTCTGCTTGACCCCCTTCAGTCTGGATTCCGCACTGGCCATTCTGTCGAAACGGCTGTGACCAAAGTATCCAACGATTTAATCGCTGCTAAATCTCGCGGCCATTACTCTATCCTAATTCTCCTTGATCTTTCTGCTGCCTTTGACACTGCTGATTATCAACAGCTTCTTCGCATTCTCCATAATTTTGGTCTACGGGATACTGCTCTCTCCTCCTACCTCTCCCAGTGCTCTTTCAGTGTTTCTTTCTCTGACTCTGCCTCTTCCCCCCAACCACTCTCTGTCGGCATCCCCTAAGGGTCTGTCCTTGGTCCACTACTGTTCTCTATCTACACTGCCTCCCTTGGTAAACTCATCAGCTCGTTTGGCTTCCGTTATCAGTTCTATGCTGATGACACGCAAATCTACATGTCCTCTACTAATCTCTCTATGCACATTTTGACTCGTGTCTCTAACTGCCTGTCTTCGATTTCCAAATGTATGGCTGCTCACTTCCTTAAACTCAACCTGTCCAAAACAGAACTTCTGATCTTTCCTCCCTCAAGTGTTACTACACCCGTGTCTGTCTCCCTCCAAGTCAACGGCGCTACCATCACCTCTACCTTGCAGGCTCGCTGCCTGGGTGTTCTTTTTTTTTTTTATATAATCTTTATTAAACATTTTTATGAAAAAACACATAGACATTGTTACATGGATGCCAATTTACAGGGATTCTTCTCTTCCATATAGAACAATATAATATAATAACAATGTGTCCCTCACTTACAAACACTGAACATTAACAACAAATTACAATTACCATACATCACTACAAATACATGACGATGCAGCTAAGGGAGAGAAGGGAAGAAAAAGACAAAATCAAATTGTCGGGAGGAAAGGAGAGATTTTGTAATTATAATAAGAAGGGAATGACTTTAACAGATACAAAGATTAACAGATAGTCTGTGCATCAGTTTTATCTATAATCAGCTCCCAACACTTATTCCAAACAATTGCTTTTTTACTTAAATTCTGTTTACTCAACATTTTAATCTGAAACCAGATTTTTAATCTGAAACAACAATTTTGGCCGTTAAAAATAGATGATTAAGTGTGGTTTTGGACTCATAGGGCGTTGCAGGCCAGTTTAGATGAAGCAAAATGACCTCTGGGGAAAGCTTCAACTTAAGGTTCAGATTTTTTAATATGAAGGTTTGGATTGAAGCCCACAAATTACCTAGTTTATAACATTCCCACCATATGTGTTTATATGTACCTGTGGTTAATCCACATCTCCAGCAAATATGGTCTGTAGTAGGGTACATCATGTTCAATTTTTCTGGGACCAGGTACCATCTGTTTAGCACTTCAAAATGGGATTCCAATAAATTTAACAAATGTATAGTCTTTGAGACTTCTACCACAGAGGAGCCCCATTGTTTAATATCTATATCAATATATAGTATTTTCTTCCAGTATCTAGGGCTGTCGGTATTTTTTCTTTATTACAGAGTCTACTTAATAGTAAAGCTTTGAAAGTAGTTTTAGTACTTTGTGTGAGTTAAATAATGTATTTCTCGATTTATGTAAACTAGACTCTGGTTCAATTAAATGTGTCATCAAAAAACTTTTAATTCTTAGAACATTAAACAATTCCTTTGATGGTAAACCAAACTCCTGTGTTAACTGAACAAAGGTTTGTTTTTTTAAAAGATTCTTTATTTTTTGTTTTTCAAAGTAAAAACAGTTTTACAGAAAGAAAGGGCTGTTAGTAAAGTAATAACACTGCGGTAAAACATTGGGTTGGTTTTGAGGAAATTTGGCACGTTACTTTCAGGGATTGTTCTCATGTCCAGACCGTTTATTTGTGGGCCGACTTGGGTCGAAGATCCTGTGGGCGGCATAGGTGTTAGCGTTATTTTTGTTGGCCCCCTCAACAGGGGGGGGTGGATCTAACTGGGGCACTATGTCCTGGGTTGGGTACTGTGACAGATCCCTCTGTCCTCGACTGAATCAACCGTATGGCTTGTTCACTTATTTAATTCGTTTTTCTTGTTCCTGTGGACTCTATAGCATTCCCCTGTTTATGACTGAACAAAACTACTGAACGTCGGCCACCCAGTAGAGGAGTGTGCTGCTGATTAACCTCTTGGTCCCATTCAAACGTTGAGGATTAACCGCAGACACCTCGTACTTGCTACAGCAGTTAGGTGGCCGCCATTCGAATGCCGAACACGAGGTCGCGGCCATTTTAAAACACACGAACGCACAGCGGTGTTCGACACCTAACTCATGGAACTAAAAACGGACACATTTTGGCACGAACACCGCTGAAGCCACCGACCTCCCTTCTTGTTCGGTAGATTGGCACGAATGACCCTATTTTTCGGTGGATTTAAACGTAATACACCGTACCCCAGATAGGAATCCCGTGGAGTCCATTCGTATGAAAACTGACTGTGTGAACACTTTGGCTCCACGGCGATTGGACTGTGTGTATAGGATCTGAGTGATATTCGGTACTTTGGTGCGCTCAGATCCTAGCTATCTGGGGACCTGTGGCATGCCTATAAAATCGTGTAAAATGCAACAGTTATGTAATTTTATGTATTTTTATGTATTTTTGTTATTAGTCCTCAAAATGGTGTTTAGGCTCTGTCCGGGGAGATAATTGAATTACTTCACAATTATCTTCCCGGGCAGAGCAGGGGGTTCTGGGCAAGAAAAGAGGAATGGCTTATTAAGTCTCCTGTGATTGGTTAATACATTGTCCTTGTCACAGTCCCACCAGGTGGGGGACTTGCATAAAAGCAGGACATGTAGCCCTCATTAAACAGATTCCTGCTGACCCTCAATACGGAGCTGTGTGTCGTCTTTGGGGGGATTATTCATATGGAGTAAGCGTATTCGGCTGTTTGGAGGAATATTTGATTCGTATGGAGGCTGTTCAGCTGTTTGGGAGAAATAGTGTGTTCGTATATCTACTGTTCGGTTACTTGGGAAACTACTTCATCCATACGGCTACTGTTCGGTACTTTGTAGCACTCAGTGGCTGCCGCTGCATTCGGTAAGGGAACGTCTCATACGGCTGTAACCCCTCGCAGACCGGGGGAGCCGTAACAGGTAAGTCGGTTTTGCTTAATCATTGGTGGAAGTCTATGGTATAGTTTGTGGGTCCTTTGTGCCAAAGGGGTAGTTAGGGGGTGTGTTGTGGGTAATTGTTCATTGGAGGGGTAACCGCCTTGGGTGGGATTGTTGGGTCAATTTGAGTTGGCTCGTTTTGTTTTGGTAGTGCGAGAAGGGGGAGGAAGAGATTGGGGACAAGGGTAATTGTAGGGGGAGCAAAGTGGGAGGTTAGGGAATTGTGAGGGGCAAGAGGGGGGTGTTGCTGCCCTCCTGGTGTCCTGCCCGATCCCAGATTGGGTGGTTTGGGATGGGAGGTGGAGTTTGTGTTTGTTGTTATTGAGGTGAGTGCAAACTTGATGGTGGGGGTGTGGTTCTTGGGTTGTTATGGTTTCACCATGGAGTGGTGGTGTGGCCCTCCAGCCATGGGTTCCATATTTTATGAAATGAGTTCGGGGTATCATGTATTTGTGCCGTTAGTTTGTCCATGTCTCTGCTATCTGTTATTTTATGGTAAATTTGATTTTGAGTGGGTATGTGTGGGGTTGAGCAGACTTCCGCTATTGCTCTGTGAGTGGCCAAGGCTATTCTAGCTATGAGTTTATTTTCGTGTCGGGTGAAAGGGTCGATGGGTTTTGAGAGTAGGAGAGCCCAGGGGTCTAGGGGTACTGGTCTGTTGAGTATTTTGGTTAGGAGGTTTATGATGGATTTCCACAGGGGGATGAGTTTGGGGCAATTCCACCAGCAGTGGAGAAATGTGCCGGTGTCATCGCACAGTTTCCAGCAGAGGTTGGAGGTGATACGTTTCATAGCCATTAGGCGTTGGGGTGTGAGATACCACCAGAAAAGAATTTTATAGGCTTGTTCCTCGTGGGTAACGCAGATTGAGATTGATTTGGTGGTCGTCCAGATGTCAGCCCAGTCTGTGGGCTCTTCTGGGGTTCCCGGGTCCCTTTCCCATGCCGAGATGTACGGTAGTGCTACCTGGGAATGGTGGGTTGTCAACGATATATACAGGTCAGATATTTGGCTCTTTCGGGATGGTGAGCAGAGGCTATGCCGCTCGAATTCAGTTAGGGCTGATGTGGCTGCTAATCGCATAGCGTCTGTTTCTGCAAAGCTGCGGAGTTGTAGGAATCTGAAGTGATCGAATGTAGTTAAGGATTCAGAGTTAGGGATGTCTGTGTATTGTAAGAGTTTGCCAGTGTTGGATTTGCGCTAAGTGCGCTGCTTGTTGGTAGTGTGTGAGGTTGGGAAGACCTAGTCCTCTGGAAGGTTTGGGGACATACAGGGTTGATCGGCAGATTCGGGGTTTACGTCCGTTCCAGATAAAGCGGTCTATCGCCGTTTGTAAGAGTTTGAGGTCTGTCTTTTTACATGTGATGGGTAGCGCTTGGAAGGCGTATAGGAATTTGGGTAGGAGATTCATTTTTAAGGAGGCTATTATCCCTAGCCAGGAGATGTTCATGGGCTTCCAGCGCTGGAGGTCTGTGCGTGCTTTACGGAAGAGGGGGGGATAGTTAGTGGTGTATAGAGTGGTGGTGTCATTGGTGAGCTGAATGCTAAGGTAGGTGATTGTCGTTGGGCAGATGTGGAAGGGAAACTTACATTTTAGGGCGTGAAGTGTGGCTTCAGTAAGGTTGAGGGGCAGTAGGTCTGATTTGGTGGCGTTAAGTTGGTAGCCCGTGTCATGAACGCACCCTACTCCAAGAGTGTGCGTGACGTAGTTGTGGTGGTAAAAGGGTTAAACTTCACTATTTGTCTGTACTAGACCAGAAATAATGACAAAATCCCCCTTTTAACACCCCCCACACTTAAACATAATAATATAACTATTACTTTTTTAACGCTGCCACCACCAAGACAATCTATAAATGGGGTGCCTTGGTTCCCCAGGTAAATCAATAATAAAACCCACCAAATATTACTTAGTATAATATTTAAGGAATTACAAAAATACTAACTAGTCTCTTCAGGTAACGTGATTCTTAACCAGACAAAGGCAGAACTTAATAAATGAATGTTTATTATGAACAAAAAATAGTCACAGTGCATATGACAATTTATGATAAACAAATGATTTACACCAACAACAGATAAAAACAAAAAGGATAAAGTCCTAATTACTCACTTAGGTTTTTTCAAAGTACAACTTCTGTCCAGGGGGTCTCTGGCAAGGAAAGATGGTGACTCACTCAAAATTAGATCTTGGCCCCAAGCAAGTACACAAACACCCTTAAGGATCATTAGATATATATCCTGTGGTTTATCAAGTCTTGCCCAGGGGTGGAGTTAAGGCGTACCCATAGAGATACTAAGTGACTACCTCCTTTGTTCCAGAAAACAACAAGCCAAATATAAACTTTTGGTTTTATCTCCTCTCCTGTACTTGCCACAAAAATAATGATTGCCTCTATGAATTTGTTATTATTTTCCCATTCCATAGACGTGCTGCACGCCCCACCCACGATCCAATAGGACAGACATCACAATTCCTGCCACACGGTTTAAGGATGGGGAAGGGGGGGGGGTGATGTTGGGAATTAGGAGCTGTGCGGTTGGATTATGGTACATTGCTTATAGGAATTGGGTAAGTTCGGGCGGGAATCCGAATTTGCTAAGTACTTCGAAAAGGTAGGGCCATAAGAGTCTGTCAAAATGCCTTCTCAGCATCTAGGAAGAGAATTGCTGTTGGGATGTGTCTGTGGTTGGCTAGCCAGATTAGGTCTATGGATCTCCTTGTGTTATCTTGTGCTTGTCTCTGCGGGATGAAGCCAACCTGGTCTGGGTTGATCAGCTTTTTTAGGAGGGGGTTCAACCTGTTCGTCATTACTTTAGTCAATAGTTTTAAGTCCACGTTCAGGAGGGAAATGGGGCGATAGTGGCCTGGTTCGTCATGTGATTTACCGGGTTTGGATAATAAGGTGATATTGGTTTGCGTCATGTCCTGGGGTAGAGGGTCTCCTTTGAGCATTGCATTGAAGACTTTGCATAATCTGGGGTTGAGTATTTCTCCAAAGGATTTGTAATATATGGCTGTTAGGCCATCTGGGCCTGGGCTTTTGTTGGGTTTCAGGGTTTTTTAACTCTTCAATATTAATGCTCTGGCTTCATTGGTGAGGGAGGGTAGGGAGAGTTTCTGGAGGAAAGTTTCTGTTTGGGAGAAGGCTTAGATTTGCAGGGGGGTCGGGGGTATGGTTGTATAGGGTTGCAAAGTATTGCTGGAAGGTTTTTTTTTTTTTCCATTTGAAGTCTTTTATTGATTTTGACATTCATTGTCATAAACATACATATCACATGAAACTGGTGTAGGGGGATACAGAATAGAAGCGGGGGAGGGTTCCATATCAGACATTTTACATTTAGGTGTACAACCACCTTTGCGAGTAAACATTGGTTACATCGTATCTTATAACAGCACTCAGTTATTATCTCGCTACAGCTCTCTATTTGTCTGTTCTGCTGTTTCTGTCCCATACATGTTTCCTTACCCACTAGTGTTGGGCCTATTAGCTTGGTTGTCGGGCTCTCCCGTATTTCCTTCGTCCCACAGTTTCCACGCTTTCATGGCCGTTACTGTCAGGGGGAGAACCCCTCTATATCGGGATTCGTATAGTTGCTGTTTGTCTACGTCCGTACAAACCTCTGTCACTCGTGGGGGACTACATTTTTTCCACCGTCTAGCTATCGCCCTCTGGGCTGTCAAGAGTATGTGGAATGTTAGCTTTTGTACCTCATTAGGTGTGTTGTCTGGCATGTGCAGTAATAGGTACGCTAGGGGTGTGCAGGGGAGCTCGACTTTTGTGGTGTTTCGGATCAGGCGGCTAACGTCTTGCCAGAAGCCGGTCACCCGATCGCATTGCCACCAGATATGGAGCACTGTTCCCTCACTCTTGCCACATCTCCAGCATGTCGGAGATGAGCTTGGGTATAGCTTCTGTAAGCGAGTTGGTACCATGTACCACCTGTATAGAGTTTTCCTATATTGTTCCAGGAGGGTTTCTGATTTGATTAGTTTCTTAGTTGCTACTATGGTGCGTTCCCATTGGTCTTTACTTATGTGGCATTGTAAGTCTCGTATCCAATGTTTGGCTGGGTTGGAGTCAGCAAAGTGTTGTGTGGGTCTGAGAATCTGATAGCACCAGGACAGTGGTTTAAACGTTGGTGTCTGTGAACCAGTGGTGGTCATCTGTTCCCATTTTGTCATAACAGGTAGACTGCCTTCTGAAGGTGGGGGTTTGTCTGTGTGTTTACGCAAAAACGAGCTTAGTTGCATATGGGAAAATTGAGAGGCCGCCGGCACATGATACTCTTTCTGTAAGTCTGGGAAGGTTTTTAGTGTGTTCTGTGAGAGCATTTGGTACAAGTGAGTGACCCCGTTTGATATCCAGGGCTTTTCGTTGAAGGTTGGGATACAATATGTTATAGTGTGGAGCGGGGTGGCCGGTGATAGGGTGTGGGATGTTAGTTTGTGTCGGATTTTGTCCCAGGTGTTCAGTGCTATTTTAATCTGTGCTGGCATCCGTGCCACTGCTGGTCTAAACCGGTTTGGAAGCCACAATAGGGTGGGTATATCAAAGGGCCTGACCGCTAGTTGTTCTAAGTGCACCCACTGCGGTATGGTTGTGGTCATGAAATGGGGAAGAAGTGTTGCTAGCATTGCTGCTTGGTAATATGACTTAATGTCCGGTAAGGCTAGGCCACCTTGTCTCGCTGATGCTCGTAGTAGTGTTCCTTTTACTCTGGCTTTTTGACCCCCCCACACAAATCTGTTTATATCTCTTTGTGTTTCTCGGAGATAGGATGCGGGTACCTGAATCGGTAGGTTGCGAAACAGGTATTGAAGCCTAGGAAGTATGGACATTTTGATGGTTGCTACTCTCTCCGTCCAGGTTAGAAACAGTGTGCCCCATTTTTTCATCAATTGACGGCATTCACCCCCCACCCTAACGTAGTTGGCCGAGAAGGTCTCTGTAGGGTTTTTCGTAAAGGTCAGTCCTAGATACTTTATTGTATCCATCCTCCACTCAAAATGATGTTTCTCTTTGAGGGCAGTCAGGGTTCGGTGGTTGAGCCGAACCCCCAACGCTTGCGTCTTACTGGCATTGAGAGAGTAGTAAGACCTCTTGCCATATTCCCTGATGAGATCTAAGATGAGTGCGGTCGACTGTTCGGGCTCAGTGACACAAAGGAGTATGTCATCTGCAAATGCGCTAATTTTAATTTCCCTACTGTGAAGCTCTATTCCTTTGATGCCCTCATGATTTCTAATTTGGACTAGTAGTGGTTCTAGGGCCAGGACGTACAACAGCGGTGATAGAGGGCATCCCTGCCTCGTGCCGTTTGTCAGGGGGAACGGGTCTGAGAGGAAGCCTGCTTGTAGCACTCGGGCCGTGGGGCTTGCATACAGAGCAAATATTTGTTTGATAAATTCGGAGGGGATGCCGTATTTTTGAAGTGTGTGTTCAAGAAATGACCAATTCAATCTGTCAAACGCCTTCTCGGCGTCGAGGGCTAATAATAGCCCACCCTGTCCCGATCCCCTCAATTTTTCCAGCACCAAGGAGAGTTTTCTGGTATTGTCCCTACCCTGCCTACTCTTAATGAATCCTGTTTGGTCGTCTCCTATGATAGTTGGGAGGATGGGTGCCAGTCTGTTGGCCAAAATCTTAGCATATATCTTCGCGTCTGTATTAAGGAGGGATATAGGTCTAAAATTTTTGCAGCTATCCGTAGGCTTGTCTGGTTTCGGGAGCGTCACTATCGTGGCCACTAGCATTTCAGGGGGAAGGGATCCTATTTCCGTCGCTGTATGGTATACCTTGAGCAAGTGTGGGGTTAGTATATCTATGAATGTCTTGTAATAGCTGTTTGAGAAACCATCTGCGCCCGGGGATTTGCCCGAGGGCAGACTCTTAATTACTGTCCGGATCTCCTGTATGGAGATCGGTTCGAGTAGGGCGCTCACTGATTCTTGGTCTATTTTGGGGAGTTCCACACCCTGTAGGTAACTGCGAATAGATTGTGTGTCTGGTGCTGTTACGCCCCCACTTGTGTTTAGGTTATATAGCTGTTTGTAAAAGTGTGCAAACTCCTGCACTATGTCCATGGGATTCATAAGTTTGTCTCCTGCATGTCCTATAAGATGTGGGATTCTATTGGCGGCCTGCCTAGTTCTCAGTCTGTTGGCCAAGTATTTGGTTGCCTTGCCGCTGTGGTGGTACGTGGTGGCTCTTAGTCTATGTAGGAAATATTGGGTCTTGTGGGCATTGAGCTCATTTAGGTCCTGATACAGACCTCTTAATTTGTCTGCTAGGGCTGCCGTGGGTGTTTTCTTGTTTTGGGCTGTGTGTATCGCTATCTGTTTGTGGCATTCTAGTAGGGTGGTCTGATGATGTCTCTTTATGTACGCTGATTGTCTGATGAACTGGCCCCTCATCACCGCTTTGTGTGCGGACCACACTGTGTAGTCCGTGACCTCGCCTGTTGCATTCGCAAGGAAGTATTCCCTGAGTTCTATCTTCATACGTTCTACAAACGATTTATCTAATAGGAGGGACTCGTTTAGCCTCCATGTGTTCCTGCCTCTGGTCTGATAGGTATCTTCCACGTCCAGATAGATTGGGCTGTGATCTGACCACGTTATCTCCCCTATCCTGCAGTCTGTCAATTGCGGCATGGTCTTGTTATCTATAAAGAAGGTGTCTATACGTGTGTACGTGTTGTGGACCCTTGAGTAGAAAGTATAGTCCCGGTCTGTAGGGTGTAGTGTTCGCCAGCTATCATATAAGTTGTACAGTGTCAAGGTGTTGGTGAGATTCTTGCAGAGGGCTTGGGTCCCCTTTTTGCGCTTCCCCTGTGGCGAAGCAGTAGTATCTAAGGTCGGGGACTGAATGAAGTTAAAGTCTCCTCCCAGGATGAGCCCTCCTTGTTTATATGTATCTAGTTTGGACAGAAGTGCTTTGAGAAAAGAGGCTTGATTGTCATTCGGGAAGTATGCTGCGCCAATGGTGTATTGTGTATTATTGAAGAGCCCTACCACTATGATGTATCTCCCTTTAGGATCTATGTAGCTGCTTTGTGGCGTGAAGGCGATGTCTTTATGCACTAGGATGGCCACCCCTTTTGTCTTCGTCTCTGATAAGGCATGATACTGTACGGGGTATAGTTTTGTGAAAAGGGTTGGGGCTGTGGGGTGTCTAAAGTGTGTTTCTTGGAGGCATGCGATATCTACCGAGTTTTTCTTAAGGTCTTGGAACAGCAACCTGCGTTTTCCCGGTGAGTTTAATCCTTTAACATTATAGGACACTATTCTCATAATGATGTGGTTGTGGTTGGTGACCCAAGAGCTGGTACTTGTGTTAGAAGAACTACGTTCTAGGTTTTACACCCAATGATTCGGTGAAAGCCTTTGTGTGGCAGTTCGGTGTAGATGTCTGTTGCAAAAATGATATGGAGGCAAGAAGGGGACGGGGTAAGGTCAGCCTTTAGCTGTTGTCTTTGTGTCGTTTCAGTATGTATGGGGGAGGGAGGGGTAAACAAAGGGCTTAACCCTATGAGGCTCCTCTGGATCGAGCCTGTTTGCGGCGCCCAAGGGTCGCACGCAGTCTGGGGGGGTGGTGGAGTTGGGACTTCCAGTGCGGAGTGTGTCCCTGTGACAAGCACACGTTGGGGCACCATGTGTGCTGATGTGGTTAGCCTGTTTTTTTTTATATAGATATTCTCTCCCTTTCCGTCACTTCCCTGCCTGTGGGCCTCCAGTGTCCCGGCTCCCCAACCTTTGGTGTTTGGGCAGTGTCGTGGTCTAACCGAGAATAAATCTCGTTGTGGACCTGGCTAGTCGGCCTGGGAGGTGGTCAGGGGGGCCCCGGTACATACCCACGTATTTCCCAGGTGTAACAGTAAAATAAGAAAAAACGGATTAACAGAGTGTTAAATACAATAAGATAACTGACAATTGGTTATGAGTCTTACGTATACCATACGGTCATGCAGTCTCTTTAGCGGGATGCCCAATCCTGGGCCAGGTGGGGATTTTCGTTGGGCCTGTTTTTTGTAACTCTGCCAGCGGGATTCCCCAGTCTCTGAGCATCTTGATGCCTTGCGTCGCTGATGTGATGGCGTGGAGGGAGTCTCCATGGTAGACCAGCAGCTTGGCCGGATATCCCCACCTGTAGTTTACTCCTTGGTTGCGCAGTGATAGCGTGATTTGTGCCAGAGATTTGCGGTATTGTAATGTCTCTGCCGAAAGGTCGGAAAAGATTTTGATGTTGGAGAATTTTTCCGGCATCCCTCTATTCCTGCTGGCTTTGATAATTCTTTCTCTGGCATGGAAGAAATGTACTCTTGCTATGACGTCTCTCGCTGCTGTATTGGGTAGGTGACTAGGTCTTCTGAGGCGATGTGCTCTGTCCAGCAGAAGTTGGTCCGGGTGTAGTTCTGGGGTCATCTGTTGGAACATGTCTTGCAAGTATTTATCTAGGTCCGCATTTGTAACTGCTTCAGGTATCCCCCTAAATCGGAGGTTGTTCCTCCTAGACCTATCTTCCAGGTCTGCCAGCTTAATCTTTTGAGCTGTAATGACATCTTCCATTTCCTGCATTTTATCAGCCACACTGTTATGTGCCATGGAAAATTCGTCCATCTTGGATTCTAGATGTGCAGTGCGTGTCCCTATGTCCTGCAAGTCTTTCCTAAGTTCGTTTGTCAGTGTCAACATTTGAGCCTTAAGGCTTCTTTGCACTGTGTTTGTGAGCTCTGTCATCATACCTCTCATAGTTGCCACTGTGAGTGGTTGGTCCTCAGCAGTTGGTGCTGGGGAAGCTGGGGATGCAGGAGAGCCCTCCCGGGATTGTGGCGGGCCGCCATCTTGATCGGCGTCTTCCCGCGCTTTTTGTGAAGTGGCTTTCGCTTGAAAGAAGGACGCTTTATCCGTCCTCGCTGGTTTCGGCTTTTGTCTCTGGGACATGGTAGGTGTCAGTCTGCCGTCTCGCTAGTGCTGGCGCTCGGTAGCCCGGTTATTTGGGTGCCCCTTGTGTCCTGAGCGGCGGGAGCTACTCCGGCATGCGACCGTGCAGCTCGAGCGCTTAGCCACGCCCCTGCTGGAAGGTTTTGCTGATCTTGTGTGGGATATCGCTAATTGTTCCGTCAGAGGTGAAAATTTGGGTGATTAGTTTTGTTTCGGTCAGAGATTTGAGTCTTTTGGCCAGCATAGAGTCTGCCTTGTTGCCCTTCTCGTAATATTTTTGTTTAGTCCATGTGAGTGCTTTGGTCGTGGTTGACAGAGAGAGGCTTTTGAGTAGTGACCTGGCCGGTGTGAGCTGTTCAAGGTGTGTAGGGGCCAGGTCCTGTTTGTGTAGGGTTTCCAGGCGGCCTATTTCGGTTAGGGTTTCCATTAGTTATCTATTGTGTAGTTTTTTTGCGCGCTGTTGCTATGGCTATTAGCTTACCTCTTATAATGGGTTTATGGGCTGCCCATAGAGTGATTGGGAATGAGACTGTTTGGTCATTCAGGGTAAAGTACTCTGTGATTTCTTTAGCTAGGGATGTGGTTATTAGTTTGTCGAGAAGGAGTTGTGGGTTTAATTTCCATGTCCATGGTCTGTTCATGTTGGGAATTGAAAAGGTTAGAGAGATGTCGGCGTGGTCCGACCAGGTGATATTTCCTATGGAGGTTTGCGTGATTCGTGGTGTAAGGCCCGGGGAGACCAGAAAATAGTCAATGCGGGAGTAGGTGTTGTGGGGGTGGGAGTAAAATGTGTAGTCGAGGACAGAAGGGTGTTGGGCTCTTCATATGTCCAGAAGGTTGTGTATACTCAAGAACTGAAAGAATAGTGTGTCGTTGAGCGAGGGTCGTGTTCCACCTAGGGGTTTGGTGGTGCGGTCTAGAATTGGTGTGTTGGTTGCATTGCAGTCCCTGCCTATAATGGTAAATGTTGTGCTATGCATTGCTAAATGCGCTGAGAACAAAGGCCAGGACAATGGGTCTGGGGTCGTGGGGGCGTATAGGGAAGAGATGGTGTAGGGCAGCAAAGGCTGCCGAGTGACATGGCGCCGCACAGGGGGCCGAGTCTGGGGACGCCAGACGCCTGCCGGGGCCCAATTATGTCAGCGGGCTTGAAACAGGTAGGCGCCGCCTCGTGACTACACCAGCAAGATGCGGCTATACTGGCCTTCAACAAGCTCCTATCTTGCGTGCATAGTCTGTGGGGGGTCAGTGTGCCGCGAGTTAAGGATAAAGTAGTTTGGCACTAATTTGGGGTGAGTCCGCCCGGCAGGAGGCCGGGCAATATGCTGTTTCCCTTTAGGGGCAGCTATGGGGACGGCAATGTGTTAGGTCAGTTTTGTGTGGGGCCCCGAGGGCACCGTGCATCGAGTTACCCACCCTGATACTTCAGAATGGGATGCAAGACAATGCAGTGCAATACAACCCTTGCCCCAGCCCATGTCTGGGCCCGTCGCGGCCCGCCTCCCCCCCAACATCTTGAGGGGAGGGGGGGCACGAGGACCCCAAATCGCCCATCCCATCCCTCATTATCAAGGTTTCAATAATTAGACAGTTATCATTGTTCTTTATCTGTCCCTATGTTTTTCGGTTCTTACTGCGGTTCCATGCTTAGTGGGGGTCTTTCCGGACCGTTTCTTAAGTTCGGAGCAAAGGCTGTCGCCCATGGTTTATCAGGCTCTTCCAGAGTGCTTATCTTGCTACGGGGGTGTTTTGCTGTGTCTTTCTCAGTACCCTGGGGGTTTGTGCTGACCCCCCGGGAGGGTCTCCGTGTGGTGAGATGTAATCGGGGAATGTCCATGTCCAGGTCTTTGAGGGTGCAGTTATATTGGCCCTTGGGGGTGCCCGTGGAGCTCCTGTTTCCGCGGTGGGCCAGGGAGGTCATGCAAGGCCATGCTGGGGGGTCTGTACAGCATTCCATGTGTTTCGTGGCTTGGCCTAGTCGCTGTGACTCGAAGTCTAGCGGGGAAGTGGGTGTAAAATAAGTAAGTCTTACATGACCTGTTGGGGGGTCTGTTTCCTTTGGGGAGTCCGGGCGGTTTGATTGATGTGCCTTTAGGCGCCGCAGGCGGCAGGCGCCCCTGGGGGCCGGGACCAAGGTGCCGTCAAAGCCGGGCAGTCATCGCATGTACGGCCTGATGGAGGTAGGAGTGTGGTGGCCACGTGGGTCGTTTGCTTAGTCATGCAGGGACTGGGTTGAGCGTTGTCCTCTGTGGTGTTCGTGGTCCCTCTGAGGCAGTTGATCCCATGAGCGCCTTAGGGTTGCAGGATGCTGTTCGGCCGCAGTCAGTTCTCAACTGAGGTCCCGGAGGCCTAGTTGCTCGGCGAGGTCTTGGGCTTCTGATGGTCTGTAGAGCATGTAGGTGCGATTTTCATGCCTCACCATTAGTTTAAATGGATGGCCCCAGGAGTAGCGTATTCTCCGGGCTTGTAAGGCTTGGGTCAGAGGCCTCAGTTCGCGACGCTTGCGTAGGGTGGTTGGTGCCAGATCGTGGGAAATAATTGGACCGTATGGCCTTCAATTTGCAGTGAGACATCCCTTGTTGCCCGCATGATTGCCTCCTTTACATGGAAGAAGTGGCATTATGATGTCTCGAGGCTGTGTGGGAACTTTATTGTTGATATTTATCTAACAAGTGTGTTAGAGTTGTATTAGGATATAATTTTTTATGTGTTTTAGTTGTATTCCAAATTAAACACTCCAAGCTAGGTCTTCTCCAGCATTCATTTCTATCTTATACCATCCTTCATTTTTATTTTCGACTGTCTGCATCCTATAAATATGTAAAATTGTTGCTGCTTTATAGTTTTGTAGGAGAGGATAAGCCAGTTCTTCCCTGCTCAATTTTTGTCCCAACATTAACTGACTCAGTCTTGGTTTCTTGACTTCCCATATATATTGCATGAAGTTTCTTTGTATCAGTTCCAACCAATGATTAGAAATGTACAATGGTAGCATTTGAGGCATATATTTCCACTTTGGGATAACATAGGAATTGATTACATTTATCCTTCCCCAAAAGGTTATTCCCAGATTTCTGTGATCTGTTAATCATCTGTTGAAAATTTGTCTCCATTATTTTGTTTACATCTCTAGTTAGTTTGACACCCAGATAATCCATTTTGTCTTCGACCCATACAAAATCATATCTACTTTTAATTTCGTTCTGAATTTTTCTGTCCAGATTGATATCTAAAATCATGGATTTATTTGTATTTAGTTTATAGTTAGATATCTGACTATAATTAGCTATTTTTAACATAAAAGAATCTAACTAAACTTATTTTCTGATCTGTATCAGATATTTTATAGCCGTTGATCTCTTTGTTATTTCTTATGGTCTCAGCCAATGGCTCAATAGAGAGTAGATACAGTATTGGTGAAAGCGGACAACCCTGACGTGTGCCTTTTTTCAAATAGAACCATGGGGCACTAATATTCGGACCTTTAGTTCGTGCTGATGGATTCACATACAGGGCCACAATGGCTTTCTTAATCCAGCCGTCAAGGCCATAATGAGACAGAGCAACTTTTAAATAGCTCCAGCTGACTCTGTCGAATGCTTTCTCAGCATCAATCGACAGAGTCAACAATGGGACTTTATTCCTTGTCGTATCATCCAAAATATTTATGATTCTTCTAATACTGGTAAAAGAGTTTCTACCTCGAACATAGCCTATTTGATC
>OW240920.1:1591644-1638883 GCA_933207985.1 Pelobates cultripes
GAAAGCCATGCTTCATTTAGTCACAAAGGACTTTTTACTAACTTTTGAACCCCTTGTCTGATTTGTGCCATTTTTGAATATGTTGTTCCCCTGAATGGATTGATTGAGAATATGTAATTTTATGTGAATGTGATGCATGGTTTTGGAGTTATGAAAGTTGGGTAGAAAGTATGTTTTAACTGTTTGTATAATTGAGTTTCCTCTCAGGATAAGGGGAGGGAATATGTGGGATGTAACTGTGATATGATTGGTTGTTTTATCCCTCCCTGTAGGTGGTCCTGTATTTGAAACACTGTAATAAAAACCAGGCTGGGTGTGCCAGCACCTCAGACCACTGCTTGACCCTCAACACGGAGCCTTGTCTCGTTCTTGGGGGGATTCACTGTATGCTGTTAGAGACTGATTGCCAGGAATGTAAGCTGTTCGTCTGCTTTTCCTGTTCGTCTGCTAGCAGCTATTTGGGAGGTTCCAGTTCAGGAGTTGGAGTGCTATTTTGTATCCAGTTCGTGAGTTTTGGTGTTCTGCAGTAGCTGTGCCTGGATCTCTGGAAAGGGGGCCGATCGCCTAAACGGTTTTTACCCCTTGTGTGCAAAACGGTCCGTTACAAGAGTTATTAATCACATATATCTGGCTAGTTTATAAGGAAAACTACCTGACTGCCTTGTGTACACATTAAATTACTTTGTTTTCCCTCTCAGCCAGATAATAGGCAGACTAATGTTTATTACTTTAAGCTATTACTCCCCTCTATATGACATTGAGCGACCCTTATTATAGGGATCTACTCAGCTTAGAGGGTATATTCTTTTGAGATATAATTACATTACGGATCTGCCGTTTGGAGTCTGCAGTATGGTATTTTACTATGTTTGGGTGTGTGATTGAAATAGCTGCATTACTCATTAAATGGCCATCTGAGATTCTGACATTGATGCATTTGAATTGTATCACTCTTACGGATCAATCTTACTGATACACATTTTTTGCATACCAAACACATTATTTTATCACATGGTACGGACTTGACTACTGTGTATCCTTTATTTAGGCACACAGTCTCTTGCAGCTAGTCTACTGGGAAGTATCTTTAAACTCTGGAGTTTTATCTCCACCCAGTCTGTATCTGTTAGTTCATTTGTTTTTCACTCCCCTATCCTATTGTTTATTATCCTCGCTCTTGTCTACCTAGTTCATATAGTGCACACTACCACACTTTTTTAGTGTGGAATGCGTAGCATGTGTTTGTTTGTTGTTTTTTTAGTTTATAATAAAGTATCTTAGAAATTTTTAAACTACAATTCTTTCTTTTTTCCAATCCATTTGGGACAAATTTTCTCTCCTCTTGTCATTACTCACCCTAGGGTTACCCCCTTATCTGTTTCCACCCCATCATATGTGAATCATTGTTGGGCAATCTACTCCAAAATTTTGGGGGATATGTTATGTTTTGGGGTACTTTCTGAACTTTGTGAAAAAGTGTTTTTTCTGCCTGGAGATAATTGAGTTACTTACAGGCATGGCCATCTTTAACGCGGGGCAAACGGGGCAGCTGCCCCGGGCCCACTTACTCCTGGGGCCTGGGGCGCCCAAAGGAGCTGCCCCGTGGGCCCCGTTGTCCACTATTTTTCTTTTTTTTGCCCCATGGGCCCGCCGGTACTGCGGCTGCACTGGGAGCCCACACACTGAGAGGGCCCAGTCGGGCGCTGTGACCCTTTAACAGCACAAACGGGCCCCCTTGCAGCAGGCTGGGATGAAGTGACTGCCGTGAGTCAATTCCTCCCTGATAGAACAAAGCTGGGCAGGAGGAAGGAGGAGGAGGAGGAGGAGGAGGCCTTCAGGAGGGAGCTGGAGTGCCAGAGCCTCACTCCCAACTTCCTCGGCCTGCCACTGGACCACGGGGAACCCAAAAGGTAGGGCTGGAGGGTGGCTTTATAAATGTACACTTTGCATGTGTGTCTGTGTGTGTCTTAGTATTTGTGTATGTGTGTGAGTATGTCTGTCAAGGTGTCTGTGTGTGTGTGTCACCATTTCTGTGTGCATGTCTGTGTGTGTCTTAGTATGTCTGTCTGTGTGTCAGTATATCTGTGTGTGTCTTATTATGTGTGTGAGTATGTCTGTCAGGGTGGCAGTGTGTGTGTCACTATGTCTGTGTGTCAGTATGTCTCTGTGTGTGTCAGTATGTCTGTCAGGGCGTGTGTGTCAGTATGTCTGTCAGGGCATATGTGTGTGTGTCAGTATGTGTATCTGTGCATGTCAGTTTGTCTGTCAGTATGTCAGTGTGTCAGTATGTCTGTCAGTGTGTAAAAATGTAAACTTTGCATGTGTGTCAGTATGCATGTGTGTGTCAGTATTTGTGTGTGTCTTAGTATGTCTGTATGTGTCTTAGTATGTCTCTATGTGTCTTAGTATGTGTGCGTATGTGTCTTTGTGTGCGTATGTGTGTCAGGGTGTCTGTCTGTATGTCACTATGTCAGTGTGTATCTCTGTTGTCAGTATGTATATCTGTGTGTGTATATCTCTGTATCTGTATTTAGTATATCTATGTTTCTCTATGTGGTCTGTGTGTATCTGCATGTGTGTTAGGTTGTGTATCTGCGTGTCTGTATGTGTGTCTGTATGTGTATCTGTATGTTATCATTGTATGTATTTGTATATCTGTATGTTGTCAGTGTGTGTACCTGCATGTGTATATCTGTGTGTGCATCTGTATATAATCAGTGTTTTATCTGTGTATCTGCATGTGTGTCAGTATATGCATCAGTGTGTCTGAGTATCCATATGTGTCAATGTTTGTATATATGTCTCTGTATGTGTGTCAGGTTGTGTATCTGTGTCTCTGTATGTGTTAGTGTGTATCTGTGTCAGTCTGTATCTGCATGTGTGTTAGTGTTAGTGTCAGTGTTTACATCTGTGTATCTGCATGTGTTTCACTGTGTGTATGTGTATCACAGTGTGTGTGTGTGGCAGTGTATGTGTACATGTGCATAAATCTCACCATTCAAATTGCAAACACAACACACAAGTACACCCGTGCATTCAACCTTCAACACTACATACAAACACAGTCCTGCATTGAAACGTCAACAATACATACAAACACACAATACATACAAACACTTTGTGTTAAACACCAAAAATCTATATATAAACACACCCCAGCATTAAAAAAAGCAAAACAAAAACTACACATCGATGCATGCTTGCATTCAAACACCAACACCACCTACAAACACACATTTTCACAAACATACTCCATACAAAAACATGCTTCCATTCAAACACACAAACACAACTCAGTGCTAAATACAACTCTGCAAGCATGGGAAAATGGTTCCGCTACTGCATTGGGAAGTGGAGAGCGTGATTGCATGTCAGGGAGTGAGGGTCAGGGGGCCCCATCAAATGCTTGCCCAGGGCCCAATCAATATTAAAGACGGCCCTGCTTACAGGACTTTACTCAATTATCTCCCAAGCAGAGGGAGGGATTGTGTGCTGTACAGACTGTATGTTTGTTTTGATTAGTTTGTGTCCTTTGTGTTCCTATGCCCCATCAGGTGTTCCTTTGGCCTGAAGAATTGTATAAAAGCCAACCTGAACCATTAAAGCTCAGATCATCTTGGACCTTCATGAAGTTTCAGCTCATGTTTGGGGGATTGGAGAACTACATTCTGGGGGATTGCTATAATCACTATACTCCCCTGAGTATAATCACTAAGCTCTTGTAAGAGCTGCTCCTGCTTCGCTCTCGTGACCAAGAAAGGCCTACCCACTGGAAGCTGGATCCTGGTCTTGGGTCCAGGGTGGGTGGAGGACGGCGAGACCCCAACCAAGCTGCGGCGGTTCGTGGGGTTTGCAGTGGTTATGGTGATTCAGCGCAGTGCTTATGGTACTCATCAGTACTAGGAAGCAGCGATTGACAAAGGTACCCGGTCGGGGTGCCAGGCGATCCGTCAGACATAGAACTCAATAATGATCTCCGATCACCCAGAACACAAAATACTAATAAAAAAGTAATTCACTTTATGTATTACTATTGATGTTTTGATGTTTTGTATTAACCCCTAAGGATGGCGTTCTATGCCGGCCTTAGGGACCCGGTCCTAAACCCGGTGGGCAACACAGAACGTCCCCTCCGTCCTATGTACTTACCCAGTGGGGGAACTCACCTGGCATCCCCGGGAGTCCCTTTGCTTCCGACCCGTCCCTCCTGGGCCATGTGATCACGAGGTCCTTGCGAGGACCTCACGATCACATGGACGGCACAGCCGTCCATAGCAATGCCAGCAGGGGGAGTTCCACATGCCTTTAATTGGTAAAAAAAAAAAGTTAAAACACAGTTTAAAATAAAATATATACTTAGATTATATATATATATATATATATATATATATATTTATTATACATATGATCTAAGTATATATATATATATATATATACATATATATATATATATATATATATACACATATACATACATACACATACACTGTATAAGTGTATTTTAATATATATAATTATATTAATATATATATATATATATATATATATATCAATATCAAAATACATGTACAATGATATAGATTAAATATATATAATTATAATTATATAAATATATATATATATATATATATATATAACATAAAAAATATGTAAATACTTTAAAAAATAAAAATTAAAAAATTATAAAAAATATATATGTGTGTAATTTTGTTCTAACTGTATTTTGATATTAATATATATATATATATAGATATATAGATATCGAAATACACGTAGAACGAAATAATATATTTATAGATATATCTATATACATAAGTATATACATACATATCACTATTTATATATACCTATATATAAATAAAAATAATTTAAAAAAATTATATATATATATATCTATATCTATATATATAGATATATATATATATATATATATATATATATATATATATATATATATATATATATATATATATATATATATATATATATATATTAATTCTACATATATATTTATGTAATATTTTTACATAATTAGGGCATTTTATTAATTACAATTTGCGGGACTTGCCTGACAACCCAGGCCGAAAGTATAGGGAATTTAAATATAAGGCTTGCGTTTCAGTTTTTTTTTCACATTGAAATTCGCCAGATTGGTTACATTGCCTTTGAGACCATATGGTAGCCAAAAAAAAACATACATTTTTACAAAAATGTACTGCAAAATACAACATATCCCAACATTCCCTGATAGCCCCGATCTGGGTGAACAACATATCCAAAAATCACCCAGATCGGTTCAGGGGTTCAGGAATTTCCTGGAAGTCTTATTTTTGCCCCACCGTGCACATGGTCCCATTCCCAAAACAGTTCCATACACTCAACGACAAAACAATGCTGGACAATTTAAGATGGCCACCACCACATGTTTGAATCTGTTCCAGTTAAAAGTCCAAGGGGCAGAAACAGTACATTTGAACATGGGTTATCACAGGGCCCATAGTCCAGGGTAGGAGGCTGGCAAACAGGCCCCTCCAAAAACCAGTGTTGAAGTTGCTTTTGTCACACAGGTTTTTCCCTATTTTTAGGATTGGGCAAATCAAAGCTCGAAGTAATTCTTCCAGGATGTCCCCACTCTCCCCAAACTGATTAAATATCCTAACTAACAACGGGGATATCAAGGGGTCCGCTATTTTATATTTAAATCAAGAATCGCAGTATAACCATCAGGACCCGGTGATTTCCCCTTTTTTAATTTTTGAATTGTATCTCTGACTTCTCCCAACTTAAAAGATTTATTAAGAAGCTCTTGCGCCTCGTCCGAGATCCTTGAGAGTTTTAGTTTTGACAAAAATTATTTTATTGCAGCCCTTGAGATCTGACTAAGTTTCAGATTATATAACGACTTATAATATTTCTTAAAAGCTTCTGCTATTTTGTGTGGATCCAATATAACCTTCGCTGTACCCTAGATCTTTCATATTTTTTTGCTTAATCTTATTAGTGAGGATTTTATTCACTTTATTACTAGAGTAATACCATTTCTGCATGGAGTTATACATACATTTTTTCAAGCTTTTTATCCAATTTTGCCTTTATTTCCCTCTGGACTTCATGTAAGTGGGGTCCATACTCTCAAAATTTGCTAACTCTAATGAATCTGTCTTTATTAAATAACCTCTGATCGTGCATTTCAAAGCAGACCATAACACTACATCTGATACCTCTTTGTTGTCATTAAATTGTAAAACATTTTTAATTTCCTTACTTAAAGCCTGTTTAGCTGATTCAGAGATCCAATTAAATTATCTAATTCTCCAGTCAGATCTTATTTTATGAAGAAGATTATTTTCAAAAGTACAGAAAACCGAGACATGATCTGACCAGGAGATATTACCTATATCCAATGAAATACATTTCACAACATTTTCAAATTTTGTAAGAATAACGTAGATCGTGGAATAAGATAAATGTCTATTAGAATAAAAGGTGAAATCTCTGTCAGATGGGTGTTGGGTCCTCCATATGTCATACAAATTGTACTTCACTAAACATCCAGTAACTTTCGGGCATAGGTCTTATTTTTCTTATCAACATTAAATTCGTCCTTAACTCTTTGTCCAAATACTTTTTATAGCAAATGGCTAGCCTGCTCCATTCCCCTGTGACCAAGCTGTAAATGCCCTTTAAGTAACTGTTGTATCTCTCTTCCTTAGCCCCAAGTCATCCTACATCCCTGCACGAACGCCTTTTCATTTTACTCGGTTCTAATGATTAGAAATAGAGGTAAATTACAAATAAAACTTTAGAGGAGTAATAGCTTCTAAAATGTATTAATAAAACAAGTTCTCTCTTTCCCCCTTTTTTTCTTTTTCTTCCCTTCCCTCCTTTTCCATTTATTATATGTTAATGTTGATCTTATTTAAATATTTTTAATCTGATAACACTAATTCCACTTTTGTGATTAATCCTCCATCTTCCCACTATGTTAACTGTATTTTTTAAATTTACTATATTTCCAACTATTGTTTTGATATATTGATATATTGATGTATTGTTTTGATATATTGATATATTGATATATTGATGTATTGTTTTGATGTATTAATGTTTTGATATATTGTTTTGATGTATTGCTTTGTGCTGTTATTCTCTCGTATCACACACATAGTTCTGCAATACCCCAAAATATCTAATGTTACACACTCCTTGCTCAGTGCGGACTTCATACATGCAATGGAGTATTTAATGGCTTTCCATAACAAATGACCCAAACCATCAAAATAATATTTTTTGATAAATATCGTCTAGCTAATTTGAGTTGATTATTAAATAAAAACGTTGGCTAATTATTCATTTTAATCAGTGTTTTAAAAGTTAATACACAAATTCTCATCTAACGATAGTTCTCTATTTGTTAAATTATAATCAACTGTTCTAGTTTACCAGCAATATAATATCTGCCTTTTGAAATGACTGCATTATAGGTTTTAACACCTTTATTAAGGTCTGTAAATCAGGGAGTTTAATGACCATTTGTTCGACATACAGTAATTTAAAGCGACACTGTACCAACACCATTTCAGATTCACGAAGCACTTTTGCGGAATACATTGTGCCCTAGCGTTCACTCTTCTCAATTCTCTGTCATTTATGAAACCTGGTTTTACCGAACACACGCAGGCTTGTTTTGAAATGAAAATAACAGTTAATATCCAGTTCCCTGTTTGATCCATGGAAATAATGACCTCTCATGTCCTAACCTTTACACCTTGGTGTAAAACCGGGCAAAATAAAGCTGACTATTTCAAACATTATTGACTTAATTATAGAGCAACAGTGAGACGGGTTTATTTAATTCACTCAGGTAAACTATAATTAGAATGGGAGGTATAGGTATCGACTATAACAGCAGATCTTCATTTCCATGGGTAAACTATACAAATTAATAACTGGTTGGATCACGTGTATTAGTAAGACTTAGATTAAATTTAGTATTGTTATTTAAATTGGTCCTATTGAAAAAAAAATCACAGTTAAAGTCACATATTTGTAATCCATCTAAATAAAACAATCTCAAATCAATGTTCTATCATTTTTTAAACTTAAAAAAAAAAAAACATTTGTTCTAAAAAGTGTCATTGTGATATTTGATAGAGATCATCATTCTATCTATAAATTCGACTAGTCAAAATACATTTATTTAATTATAAACTTATATTGTAGCGTATATAATTAAATTCTTAAACAACACTTCATAGAATTAATTATTGCCAACTAATATAGATTTTCTAAATTTGTACATATTTCTAGGTTCAAAAGCATACATTTCATTCACTCTAGAACTGGCCTCTTCAGCTGTAAGTTAAGCCCTTTTTTGCCCAACACTTTCTATCTTGTTAGTGCAATTTATTGTCCAATAAAATGCCTCGTAGAGAAGCGCTAAAGACAAAACCTAAGCCCAAAGCTTTAAGGATTTCATATTGAGATTGAACTGTATTGTCACTGTACCTTGTGCATAAAAGTGCAATGAAGCACAGTTGTCTTCTGAACAGAAATGCAGCAGTAATTAATAAAAAATACTATTTAAAAAATGAACCAGTGTAAGTGTTTTTCAATCTATACCTAATACCACGATTCCCTTGTACATAAGAATACAATGCTTCTCCCCAAAAGACCCTTCAAAATAACAAACTGTATTGTATAATGATTCCCAGATTAAGGGAACAAGAAGTGCCTGGCGCATTTCACACATTTCTTAATGCAAGCTGCCTTTGCTTCAGCCGGTATCTGATTTACTGCTTATCAATAAAGTTGTGTTATTTTGGATACTCCCAGGATTTTAGGGGATCTGTTCTTGGATTGAATTGCAGATACCTCACCAAAAGATTCTGTGATCATTCTGAACTTCTCAGTTAGTTAATGTAACGTCAGCTCCTTCTTGGATATATGATGGCGGAATAAGATCCTGCTTAACCTCTTTGAGTGCTGAAGTGTTGGGAGTTGCATTGGGTCTCTTACTACATCATCATTCAAGGAGTTAATGAAATGCCGGTAGGTGTTTGTACTTACTTGTGAAGACCAATGAATGTAAAACACAATGGGTGGAATCTGGGAGCTTTGCCGATACGTTGATATTGCCGGACGAGATGGTTTACCCTTCACATTGATAGTCAATTATCCTTGCAATTGCTTTCATTATGCAACCTTCCAATTTAAAGGAACACTCCAAGTAGCAAACCAACACAGCACACTGTAGTGGTTATGGTGCCCTGATACCTTCCCAGTGTAAACAGTCAAACTATTTGCTAACAGTTTACCTTCTTTCCTTGGTCCTCCGCCAGTCCTGCTATTTGCAGTCAGAAGGTCTTGGCCTGAACTGAGCCCAGCGATCATTGGCTAAGAACAATACACTTTAGTGGTTATGGTGTTTGGAATGTTAATGCATTAATTTTTGATTGCAGCTTTATTGGAAAATTATGTAAGTTTGTTTGAACAAAGGTTTGTTCAGCATTTACTGCAGTCAGTTTTGAGGCAACATTGTCTCAGTATGTCTTCGTAGAAAATGCTAAGATAAGAACGGTCACTTCTTATGTTCCTTTCCTGAACACTGCCATTGTAAGTGTGCCTACTTACATGCGTGAAGGTTGGCAAGATGTTGACATTGCGTAATCGCACCAGAGTGCGTGCGCGGTTTGCAGCTTTTGTGAATTCAGCAATGACGGCTGACGTGAATGTGATGTGATTGGCTCCTGACTGAGTCACCTAAAAGGGCAGCCCTCAGGGATGTGTCTGTGGAGGACAGTTTTTCTTTTAAAGGGTCTCTTATATAAACAAGCTAAAATTTGGGAACTTGTTTGCAAATAATACAACTTAAATAAACTCTTTGTTTTAATTGCTCACAAAACATCCTCGTAAATTCAGGATGGCAGCTGCAACCTCCAGCAATTTCTAACTAAAAGCCGGAGGGAAACAACTTCCCACCCTACAGTAAGTCCAGCCTTTAAACGAAGGGTTATTTTAGATTGAAAACCATCACTGTGACACAGTCTAGTCTGGGCCGCCCCATGGATGTTTACCATGGACTTGATTAAAGAAAGTGATTTTCAAAGAGTGTGAAATTCTTGCAACTGACACTTGTCATCAACCCTTTCCTTCCAACAGCCACCCCTCCATAACACATCCCATCGTATTTGGACAGATCCCACATGGACTTATTAAGTTGTTAGTAGATTGATTATTTATTTATTTTTTTGCACACCTCTATAAGCAACTGAAACCTACTCGGTGGATTCCTCTGTTCCTTAACAACCTTCTTACGCCAAAAGTATTTTCAACTATTATGAAGAGACACTCCGTTATTCATAACTTCTGTTAATCCGTGGTAATGTGTTCAAATCTTGGCATCTGTGTTGATTTTAAATAAAATGGTGTAAGAAAAAAAAAATATGATGCTTCTTATTAATGCCAATTTCCAGTAGTTTAAAAATACATTGACATTATACAATAGTGTAATAAATAATAATAATAATAATAATAATAGTACCATAGGGATCCAACATGTAAAAACATAGTTTAGGTATTGTGGCACAATGTATGGCTGTAACACCTTGTTGTTTGGTATTTTCGTGACTTTTCCCTGTTTTATTCAAGTTTATTTTGTGTGTTCCACAGGCTATGGAAACTACTGAATGCCAACCACCCTCCTGGCTTTTTAACAACTCGTGGAAGTAATTAATTAGAAAGTTTCCTGGGTGTCTGCTGTTCACAATCTACTGAATACAATTGATTCAGTGAACGGTGGCCATCTTGTCGCATGAATGACGGCAGTGGGACATGGTCATCGAGCTCATGGAACTAATTTCGGAAAAACTGGACTGCTCCCTGCTTCTCTCCCAAGAACGTGCAAACGATGCCTTTTGGTAGATAGAATCCCATAGAATCTACCAAACGAGGGGAGTGTTTGTCACTATGCAGCCAGGGAAGCATTTGTCGGTATTCGAAAAGGAGCCCCTGGCAGTTGACCCTAGCTACTTTTCTTCTAGAACTATTTTGGGCTATCACCTCATGTTCGACCGGTCAGAACTTTACCCTGGTGGCATTAAATTTCTACCAAACGGATATGAGTGCTATTTGGAGAACTTGGCTGCCCAGATCTGGGCTACCCGGGGATATAAGACTTGTGGGGTTCCAATGGTTTTGGGGGTATTTTGGGAGGTATTTTGTGATGTTTTATGATTTTGTGTATGTTTACCTGTATCTGAAAAATAATTTAATTAAGGTAATTTGGACTCAATTATCTCCCAGATACAGGAATTAAAGGGAGGAGTTTGTGAGTGGACCTGAAGGGAGACTTGATATTGTGGGCATGTATTGCTTAATGTAGACCCCTGCTGTGATAGGTTTATATAAGGAGGCCACTTGGCCCTAATAAACCAGTTGACTCCCAGAACTATGTCTTATCTGGTTACTGGAGGAATAAGGGATATGCTTTTACACTGTAAAAGCCTCAGCCTGGCTGAGAGAAGAAATAGAGGAGGTAACTAGTCGGGTTACATGGAGTCCACTACCGATATCAGTTATATTTTGTTGTTAATAATTGTATGTTTCCATTAATATGGTAATTTAACACATTATTATGGAATTCCACGTATGCTGCTTACTAAGTGGTTACATTACTACCCCATCCTCCATCCTCATCCAGAATCCCAAAGCTTATGATAGGAGTTGTAGTCTAGCCATATTTTGCACAGTTTGTGATGGGTTTTTTTTCACATCAGAAAAAGCTTATAATCTTTCTTTTTCTTTTAATACATTAAATTGCTTTATAGTCAGGCAGTAAAAACTTTAACACCATGTATACAACTCACCCAGCTAAGGCAGCTTGCCAAAGGTACCTAGACACCACATTCATATGTTACACAAAGCTGTCATAGACAACCAGGAAGAGAGTATTCCAGCTGGGTGATTGACACCCAAGGAAGGCGGTCCTACACAGAGAAAAAAGTTATAATTTATTTCCAGAATCAAGCAATTGATTTGGGGCTGTGATCTCTGTCTGTGTTTGTGAGGATGGATAATTTCACCTTTTCAAACTCGTCACAAAATCTAGGTCCTCCATTTTTTAAAATGTATACTTGGATTTATGAATACTGTAGCCATTGCTGCTGCCTAAGCGTAGTAGTTTGAGTCTGAGCACAGACCTTCTTTCTGTGTGTATTTGGAACAAACGTTGAGCTATCTGCTTTTGAAATCCATTGTGACATTAGCCTAGATCTTTTTTTTTCTTTCACTTGCTCATGTTTCAGACACACTATGTATTTAACAGGCTACAGTTTTTTCACTGAATTATTTTTAACATTAGTTTACACTGTAATTAGCATTCCAAGTAGTTTGACAAGGATTAAAACTCTATTTAACATTCCTGGGAGTGGATCAACATCAGCAACCGGTATTTTGAAAGTTATTTTCTTGGTGAATCTTAAATACGGTAATTAGACACTTAAGTATTCATTAAAATCTATTTAATGGCATGTATTATATACATTTTTGGATACCAGTAATTTATTAGTTACAGTAACTGGACAACAGACAGTTATATGAGTCAACTGATTTTTATTCACCCACAGCTGGCTTTTATGCAACTCCCTATGCAAGGGGTTTCTTAAATCATATTCCAGGGGCATTTTGCGATGGACCTGAGAGGGGACAAGGGACAAGTAAACAGTTCATAGACTCCTCATCTGTGCCTGAGAGATAATTGAGTAAGAACAACTATTTAATTCAATTATCTCTCAGGTACAGAAAATATACAATATTTGCAAACATCATAAAACACATTTTAATATTTCAGAAACTCACAAAAGTAATTTCACCGAATAGCTGGGATTTGAGCTCCCACTTTGTCAAAATATCACTCAGATCCATTCGGTGGTTCGAGAACGCCATTCGAGTGAAATTTTGACTGGCTGGCCACGAGGTGAAGCCCCAAAACAGTTCCAGAAGACCCGCTCAACCCGTCTTCTTTCAAGGGTTCTCACACAAATGCAGATGAAGGCTCCCCCTGGCTGCTAGCATACGACTGTTCCCCTTGTTCGGTTGTTTAGGTCTCCCGAACACTATTCTTCTACTGGTTTGGGAAGTTGGATGGGCAGTGGTATCAGTTTACCGAGTGTTCACGGGGTAGAGTAGCCAAAGTTAGTTCCAGATCGTTGATGACCATGTACCTCTGCCCACATTCAAGAGACAATTTATTTATTTGCACACTGCTGTTCGGCAATACGAACGGCGGCCACACAGGGGAAACACTTTCTTTGACAAGCAATTAGTGGTTAACAACCAGTTGTTACGATGCGAACCCATGGACCACACAGATGGGGGTTAGGTAAACAAATGGGGGGGTACGGACAGCTGAACAAAGGGAATGAAAAAGGGTATTTTAAACATTCATTCTGCTACACTATGTAACTGTAAAAGATGCTTGGAATGCTATTGATATTTAAAGCTTTGAAAGAGCCTTTTCATATACATTGAGGAATATGGGGATTCAGTCATAAACAAATAGAATTGCTATAATTATTTACTATTAAATAACTTAAAAATATTCACGTGTTTAGTAAAACTAATGATAAAAAATATGATATGCAAAAATAAATTGTGTTATTGCCTAGAGTTTGAATCAGTCTACACATCATGCTTACATATAATATTTGACTTGAACATTAGTTTTTCTGAACTGCAATTCGCCTGAAATTGAATTGACTAATTGGGTAGATTGTCCAAGTTTGTTGAATTCTTGAACTTTGAGCCCAATTTAGCTGAATTACGAACCAACAAAACACACAATGGCCAAGAAAGTTCATTTCAAATAGTGGTTCTTAATTCTACCCACGGCACTAAAAAGAGCTGATTGATGGGAAAAAAGATGATTAACTGCAAGGGGACAGCTGATCTTATTTACAGAACAAGTGAGAAGAAATCAGAAGGAAAAAAGTAGGAGCCGTAAAAATCTATACTTTTATATATTACATATGCAATAAATATATAATATAAATAGAGCTTTTTTTACTTTTCCTCCTGTTTTACCCTCTATTGGTTACTTTTTCTTACTTGATCTCTGAACCAAATGGCAGGAAGATACTCCTGTCAGTGTATTGTTAAAAATAAACATAGTATTTACGTTGAGTACATATTTTGCAAAACAATAACTGGCCAATTTTCACGCCATTTTGGTTCGTATGATTCGTTTCCCAAATCACTTTTTAAGAACCAAAATTCTCCTGGGCGGAACTGCAATACGGCCAAAATTCAGCCGTCCAAGAACATTTTCTATTTTCTGAATAAATGGTTTGGCAAAACTGTATTTTCTTTCCTGGACTCAAGTCAATATAATATTATTTTACATTTTCCACCATGAGAGTAACGAGAAATGTGACTGACAGGGCTACTGCGCCCACAGCCATCACAAAAGCAAACAGCGTGGAAGCATTTCACGTTCCACAGCTTCTGGTGACCCTGCAAAACAGTTACATACTGCAGGTAATGTGAGGACATGTTGGCATCAACTTAACATTTGATTGAGCAATCATCATGTATGTAATTATCATAGAGTTCATAATGTACGGTATACAGCTTAATGTATGATATACAGCTTAATGTATCATATACAGCTTATTGTACAGTATACTGCATGATGTGCAATATACAGCTTAATGTACAGCATGCAGCTTAATGTACAGTATACAGCTTAATGTACGGTAAACAGCTAATTGTACGGTATACAGCTTAATGTATACTATACAGCTTAATGTATGATTTCCTGCTTAATGTATCATATAAAGCTTAATGTACAGTATACAGCTTATTGTACAGTATACAGCTTAATGTACAGTGTACAACCTAATGTACGGTAAACAGCTAATTGTACGGTATACAGCTTAATGTATGATTTCCTGCTTAATGTATCGTATAAAGCTTAATGTACAGTATACAGCTTATTGTACAGTATACAGCTTAATGTACGGTATACAGCTTAATGTATTGTATAAAGCTTAATGGTATACAGCTTAATGTACAATATACAGTATAATGTATGTGAAGCAAACAGAACTCTCGCCACAGGCTTTTGGAGGAGCCTGCTTGCCAGCCTCCTGCCCCAGGACAATGCCCCCTGCAATAGACCTGGCTAAAATACTTTAAAAAGTCTCTGTTCGTGCAATTGGGATTATATGGTTTGGTACCCGAAAACAGCCGCACAAACCAGAGACCACCCGGAAGCTTATTAAGCCTAATTGACCGTTTGTAACACTTTCCACCGCAGTGTTCTAAGTGTTCGTCTGGGTGGCCGTTGTTCGCATGAACGACCACAAGGTGGCGGCCATCTTGTTCCCGCAAACGCAGGCAGCGGTGTTTGGTCGTCGGACATTGAAACTCCTGAATACTGCTGGACTTCCAGGATCGCCTGCGTTCGGTTCTACACTAGAAGGACACTGCTCGGTTGAAATGTTCCCACGAACAAGGTGAACAAGCTCCAGGATAAGAATATTGACTATGTTCGGTAGTATGTTCGATTTTTAAACTACCGAACTAGACAGACCGCAAGCCCTGCGGTCGGTCAAATTAAGACTTTCAGGAAATTCATGAACCCCTGAACTGATCTGGGTGATTTTTGGATATAAGAAAATATTAAATCCAAACAGGATAAAATAGTGGTGGATTGGGGCTATAGTGCACAAGAATAAAATGCAGCTACCCCCAGTGCCTAAAATCACTCTAAAGGCACTTAAGTGTTTTAAAAGAGAATAAAAGATAGTGGGGGGTGCACAATAATACAACAATTATAAAAGATATACTTATACGTGAGGAACCTCTTGATCTGAAACAAATAACATACAGACAATCATAGCATAATACTGTTATAAATATATTTTAGATCTATTACAGAGGTAATGGGTCACTCACACTTTCCAGAGCCACAACAAGCAGGCTCTGGCTTAAATAGCAGTTGAATAATCAGTTTATTCAAGCTGTAGAATTTCCCATGTGATGTCTCCTTTTCTGTGCCAAAAGAAATATAGCAAGATCCAGGATGTAAAAAGTGAAATAAACTTTACTGGATACAATTGCATAAAAGAAGCATAGGCCAACTGCATACAAATAATAAGGAAAATAGTCCACTAGCATTAACACGTTTGGACCATAAGGTCTTTCTCAAAGTGTATAGTGGATCTCCTTTCCGGGTGCATTTATATTTTGTTTCATCTGAAGTTGAATTTTGCCGGCGTCCCGCGATCACTTCCTTGCGCTTTTCGCCGGCGTCCCGCGATAACTTCCGGGTTCGTAAACTTCCGGTCATGTGATGTTAGTCTACGTCCGTGCGTCATTGCGGTACTTCCGGGTTTCGCCGGATTGACAGTTAACAGCTTTATCAGAACAATATAATTCACTATTTTGGAATAGGGCAATCACGCCCACATTATAAATTAACACTATATAAACTACAATAATAATACATAGCATAATAATTATCAGCACATCATAAACAACAAATACTGTGTGCATATAAATAAAAATGTTGATTCCATTCTTTACATAATATCTTAAAAGAAGGGAAAAAATGAAAAAGTTAATAAACATATGTTGCATTAGCCTTCTAAGTTGTATTTATGCATCTACAATACTAGGAGAGACAGAAATATACCGTATATGGTTACAAGATGAAAAAGGAATATATAAATATATATACTATCCCTCTTTGCAAAATGAAGAAAAAAATAATTAATATTGATTTATAAAAACCAGGGAATAAATATATCAAAAAGGGAAAATTAAAAATAGTAAAAAAAAAAGGATAAAAATATACATATACTGTAGGGTTTCCATTATATCCATTAAAAAAGGGGGAACAATTAAGGTAAAAATAGTTCTAATTAAAATAATTGGATGTTGTGCTGGAGGAGTCAAAAGTATAGGGACGTCTACACAAAGATTAGATAAGTGCAGACATCTCAAAGTTGACATTAAGACCACTGGGAGAGAGAGTGTCTAGATAGAATATCACAGCGGCTCAAGGCCTACTCCAGACTGCCACCCCTCCAATGATTTTGCATCATTTGGATGCCAAAAAACTGAAGTCCAGTGGGGTCTCCCTTATGGCACTTTAAAAAATGGAGTGAAACATGATGATTTAAAAAACCTCTCCTAATATTATAAATGTACTCACGTATCCTTGTTTTGAGACCTCTCGATGTATTTCCCACATACTGTAATCCACAAGGACACGTGAGCAAATAAATCACATTTTTTGGAGTGACAGGTTATAAGTGACTCTATTTTATGTGTCTCCTCCCCCACTCGAGGTTTAAAACATTTCACTCTTTTATTATTATACTTCCAATTTTTACAGCCCATACAGGTTCCACGATAAAAGAACCCTTTATTAGTCTTTTTATACGACTCTAAAAAATTTGTATTGGGGACATCGATATAACTCGAAGTAAGTATTTGTTTTGAGTTTTTGGCTCCTCTAAAAACTATTCTAGGTTTTTCTTCCAGAAATGGTTTGATATCTTGGTCTTGTTGGAGAATATGTCAGTTCCTATTTAAGATCCATCTTAATTGTTGATGGTGTGATGGACCGCTGGCACTCCGACCGAGTACCTCCACCAATCGATGCTCCTAGTGCTTGCCGAGGACTCTAAGCACTCCACCAGACACCATAAGCACTGCAGACCCCACTTCCAGCGATGCAGCTGCACCGGGGTCTCGCCTTCCTCCACCCACCCTGAACCCAAGGCCAGGATCCAGCTTCCAACGGGTAGACCTCTCCTAATCCAGAGAGTGTATCAGGAACAAGCTCTTCCAAGAGTTTACACTGGGGAGTATAGTGTGAATATAGCAATCCCCAAAAGTATTGTTATCCCATCCCCCAAGCATGAGCCAAGGCTTCAAGAAAGGGTCAGGCAGGTCTGTTTAATGCAAGCCAGCACTTACAATTTATACAAACATTTAAACCCCCAACAGCCTTATTTACATACAATAGGTTACATAGATTACTGCTAGGGAGACGAAGACATTCTAACATTTTGTTTCTTCAGGAGACACATTTTAAACATGGTGAGAGTCCATCTACTCTAGGAGAAAACTATCCTCTTCAGTTTCAGTCCACGTTCAGATCAAAGTCTAGATGCGTTTCTATATTTTTCCCCGACGAGGTGGTTACTGACCCAGAGGGTAGGTATGTGATCTGGAAGGGTACGCTTAATAATGTGGAATGTGCAAATTTTACTTCACTTACACCGGACAGCTTAAATTTTTAAGGAAAATAACTAAAAAAAAATTTTAGACAATGCCAGAAGTAGACTTATCATAGGAGGGGATATGAATTTTGAATTGGATTGTGATCAAGATATTTCCAGAGAAAGTGACCACATACCCCGGAATAACTTTAGAGAAAAACTAGCTGACTCTTGTTCAAAATTAATTCAGCATGAAGGAGAGAAGGACTACACATATTACTCAACCAGGCATAATATGTATTCACAAATTGACAGGTGCTTAGTGGTTGAACAGGATATTTCTTGTGTTTTAAGATCTGAAATAAAAATGTGACATGGTCAGATCATTCCCCAGTGATTATACATATTGATGAGTCCCTCCAGTTGAACTCAAAAACAATTCAACTCCAAATATTCATACCATTTCGATAGGGAACGCCCATAAAACTGTCTGAAGAAGATTAGATACAAAAATTTAAAAGATCTTGAGAAATAATTATAAAATCTCAATCAGGTGAATAAATTTGGCCCTTCCCCTTCTCTTGCCGCAATTTGATGTGAAACTAAAGATAACATTCATGCAATTTAGTTAGAACACACAGCCTTGATGTTAAAGAAATTGAAGCATTTTTTTTATTCGAAAGGCAACAAGGCTTCCTCTTTATTGGCCTCGAAGCTTTGACATAAGCTTTCACAATCTAGAATATATCATTTATTGGCAGAGGATGGTATTAAAATTACATATCCGGGGTAAAATAAGCAACACCTTCGCTGCCTACTATAAAATAACTTTACAATTTGGCATTAGATCCAACTGTGAAGCAGCCCACATTGGATCAAATTTACTCTTTCCTAGATAAAATCCCTATGAAACAAATATCAATTGATATAAATTGGAAATTCTCCCATTTCCCACAAAGAAATAATGGATGCTATTAACATGATCATGGCTGGCAAGGCACCGGGACCTGATGGTTTCACAATGCCGTATTTTAAGTCCTCTTCCAGGTAAATTAGCTCCTCATCTACTTAATCTATTTAATCATTACTGGTCTCAAGGGGAGATGCCAGAGGAGGCGTTATCCGTTACCTAAACCTGACAAAGCACCTATTTTGTGTTCAAATTTTTGCCCGATATCACTTATTAATAATGATACTAAAATATACTCCAAAATATTGGCAAATAGGTTAGCTCAAATACTTCCACTTCTAATTGATCAATACCAGGTGGGCTTCATTTTAAACCATCAGGCCCAGGATAGCACTAGTCGCTATATTAATTTGATTCACCACATTATAATGAACCGCACGCCTTCTCTGCTCATATCTTTAGATGCAGAGAAGGCGTTCAATAAGATACATTGGGATTTTATAAAAGAAGTTATGTTGAGGTTTCATATTCCAGATTCCTTAATCAGAGCTGTGTTCGCATTGTACTGTAATCCAACGGCCACGGTGTCCGCAACTGGCTTTGTATCTGACAGTTTTGCTTTATCCAACGGGACCAGACAGGGCTGCCCATTGCCACCACTGTTATTCGTGCTGGCAATGGAGCCATTGGCTGAGTCTATAAGACAGCATGCAAACATCGAAGGTATTGTGGTAGAAGAGAGGGAACATAAAATAGGCTTATTTGCAGATGACATTATGCTTTCATTAAAAAGCCCTCAGTCTCATCATTAATGTCTATCGTGCAAGAAATTGGTGAAATTTCTTACTATAAATCAAACAGAAATAAAACTCAGGCACTATCCTTTTTTGTCCCATGGCACATATTGAACGCTTTAAAAGAGGACTTTGACCGCAGGGATTCATTCATCTCCTATCTAAGTAGTAATCTCTGTAAGAACCTGTCAAAGATGCATACATATAATTTAGCTAAAGTCTGGCCCGCTTTTAGGGATGACATTGAGAGATGGTATAGTCTGGACATTTCTTGGTTGGGCAGAATAAATTCGGTCAACATGACTTCTTCCTAAAATGTTATACTTTCTTGGAGCTATCCCTCTCACTATACCTTCCCCCCTTTTTTTTAAAAAAAAAGGTTCACTCTGCCCTTCTGGCATTTGTCTGGAAAAAAAAACATGCTGAATTCAATTCGCTATTCTACAAAACCTTAGGTTTAGTGGAGGTATGGGTGTGCTGAATTTTAGTCAATATTGTTTAGCAAGTAATGCAGCTAATGCTCTTAAATTTAATTTGGTACACGGTCACCTGCTGTGGTTGGATATGGAGGCTACTAGGATATCTCCTTATAAGATAGCTGAAGTGCTATGGTCACCCTCCTCTATTCGGCCACAGATGGCGAACATGTTCCCTACCACCAAGACCACTGTTAAGGCTTGGGATGCTGTATTCAAAAAAATTTAACCTTCTGCTTTTTGGTACAGGGCCGCTCCTCTGTCGGTGTTGCGATCCTCATTACCTGATCTGGACGAGGAATATTGTCTCTCTCATTCTGTCAAACATATTAATGATTTAATTTTGTCTAATACGTTTTTTTTCTTTTGACTAGTTACAGACCAAATTTACCCCGATGCGCAGACAGATGGTAGAAAAAACTTGCAATCATTTTAAGGTGTTTGATCAGGATTTGGAAGCATGTGTAATAAACATGTCTCCATTAGAAAAAAAATTATCATTCATGTCCTGGTCAGAGATGAACCATCTCAATGTGCTATGTTTATTTTGCTGGGACTCTTGGTCCAAAATTAGACTACATGGCAAAAAGGGAGAGCGAGCTGAATAAAACTTTCAGGAATGGCATAAGATTTTTTTAGCTTTGCGAGAAGTGACACAATCCACTATAATACGTCATATCCTGATCTCAGCAACCTCAGTCATTCCTCGATACTGGAAATCGGATACTATTCCTCCAAGCCCGAGGTGTGAATTGGCCTTCCCCCTCATACACTCTGGAAACCCTAAGGTATGAATCGGGACTCTGGGAGTGGGACGTCAGAAAAAGATATTCACTGTAACACTTACCTCACTTGACCAGACACCAACACAGAAAGCTATCCAGTATTATCTTTAAAAAACAAACAAAAAAACAAGACACAGCAGATTAATACTGGAAACATTTACCCATTGTATTCCCCAGTTATATATTTTTTTTATTTTTGTTAAGTTTATATGTAATTCATACAGTGTTATTGTCATTATGGTTATTGAATAATTTTTAATAATAATAAAAAACATTTCAAAAGATACAGCTCAATGTGCGGTATACAGCGTAATGTACGGTATACAGCGTAATGTACGGTATACAGGTTAATGTATTGCATACAGCTTAATGTATGGTATACAGCTTAATGGACAATATACAGCTTATTGAATAGTATACAGTTTAATGTACGGTATACAGCTTAATGCACTGATAACAGCTTAATGTACAATATACAGCTTAATGTACGGTATGCAGCTTAATGCACTGATAACAGCTTAATGTACGGTATACAGCTTAATGTACAGTATGTAGCTTATAGTACGGTATACAGCTTGATGTATGGTATACAGCTTAATTTACAATATACAGCTTAATATATTGTATACAGCTTAATGTATGGTATACAGCGTAATGTACGGTATACATCTTATTGTATAGTATACAGCTTAATGTACAGTATACAGCTTAATGTATGGTATACAGCTTAATGTACAGTATACAGCTTAATGTACGGTATACAGCTTAATGTATGATATACAGCTTCATGTACGGTATACAGATTAATGTATGGTATACAGATTAATGTATATTTCTGGTGTAACGGACCGTTTTGCACACAAGGGGGTAAAAACCGTTTAGGCGATCGTCCCCTTCTCAGAGATGCAGGCACAGCTATTATAAAACACCAAACTCATGAACCGCCAATAAGGGAATGCTCCAAACTCCCGAAAGGCATCCAATATAGCACTCCAAACACACAAACTGGAACCATACAAATCGCTGCTAGCAGAAGAATAGGAAAAGCATCCAAGCGGCTTACACTCCTAGCAATCAGTCTCTATCAGCGATCAGTAAATCCCCCCAAAGACGAGACAAGGCTCCGTGTTGAGGGTCAAGCGGTGGTCTGTTTAATGATGGCTACCTGCCCAGTATTTATGCAGGTCTCCCACCTGGTGGACACTCCCCTAGGGGACCAAATGGGAGACTGTGACAAAGGACAGACAAGTAGACAAATAGGACACACAGTCACATTATATTCCCACAATGCATCCTGGCTTCCTCCCCTCTGCCTTGGAGATAATTGAGAAGTAATTCAATTATCTCCCAAGACAAACGCAAATCGCCATTATGCACGTGGGGATACTAAAACATGAATTACTATTAAAATACACGATGTAAGACACATTACAATAAAACTATACATTTAACATATCCCCAGATAGCTCAGGTCTGAGCGCACATTATTAAGCGAATGGCGCTCAGACCACACAAATACAGTGTAATCGCCAGGGAGCTAGAGTTTCTACACAGTCATTTTCTCATGCGAATGGGCTACATGGGATTCCTATCTGGGGTATAACACATTCAAGCAAAACTACCGAACACCGGGCCGTTCGTGCACTTTCACCGAACAAGAAGGGAGGTCGGCGGCTTCAGCGGTGTTCGTGCAAAACTGTGTCCGATTTCAGTTCCATGAATTAAGCGTTGAACACCCCTGTGCGTTCATATGTTTAAAATGGCCGCGACCTTGTTTTCATGATACGAATGGCGGTTTTTGGATCCCCTTTTCAGTTCACCCTCCCTTATTCTCAGTTCGGAACCTTCGGTCTATATGGGAAGTTCCTCAGGTGGTTCAGGAGAAGCTTAACAAAGAAGTATTCTTGGGCCTGATGGCTGGCCCCTTTTGTGTGCCCCTATGTCCAATCTGCGGGTTTCCCATTTGAGCGTGGTGCCCAAGAAGGAACAGGATAAATATCGCCTGATTCATCATTTGTCGTGCCCTCCAGGGGGTTTGGTAAATGATGACATTTCTGCCAAACTCTGCTGGGTTTCCTACATATCCTTTGATGCGGCAGTCGCATGGTCCGGGCTGCGGGTCCTGGGGCCTTGTTGGCAAAGGCAGATGTGGAATCGGCTTTCCGGCTGCTGCCAGTGCACCCGGATAGTCATCATCTCTTGGGATGTATTTTTGAAGGTCAGTTTTATGTGGGCATATGCCTCCCTATGGTTTGCTCCCTATCCTTTTTTTATTTTGAGTGCTTTAGCACCTTCCTGGAGTAGGTAGTGCGAAGGGAAGTGGGGGTCGACTTCTTGTGTGTGGGGCCGGCTGAGTCGCACGTCTGCGCTCTGCTGCTACGGGTTCTTGGGGAAGTGTTTCAGAGTTTCGGACCAAATAGTGGGTCCGTTTATGTGCCATCGTTTTCTGGACATCGAGATCGATTCCGTGGCTGGGGAATGTCGTTTTCCCCTGATTAAGGTTCAAGACCTCCAGCAGGAGGTGTCGCTGGCTTTGGGGCGATGTAATGTATGGTATACAGCGTAATGTACGGTATACATCTTATTGTATAGTATACAGCTTAATTTACAGTATACAGCTTAATGCACTGATTACAGCTTAATGTACAGTATACAGCTTAATGTATGGTATACAGCTTAATGTACAGTATACAGCTTAATGTACGGTATACAGGTTAATGTATGATATACAGCTTCATGTACAGTATACAGATTAATGTATGGTATACAGATTAATGTATATTTCTGGTGTAACGGACCGTTTTGCACACAAGGGGGTAAAAACCGTTTAGGCGATCGTCCCCTTCTCAGAGATGCAGGCACAGCTATTATAAAACACCAAACTCATGAATAAGGGAATGCTTCAAACTCCCGAATGAGAGACTGCCTGCAGTCTCTCCTTGGTAAGCTGAACTTCGCCTGTTGGATTTTGCCCATGGGACAAATCTTTAACAGGCGTCTGGCAGCGGCGACCTCCGGGGTCACCTGCCCTCAGCACTTTATTCGGCTTACTCGGCCATTACGGGATAACGTAGCTGTCTGGGATTCCTTCTTGGCCTCCTATAATGGTAGAACATACTGGCAGGCCCTGGAGGTTTCTAATAAGGACCTCCACCTGTTTACCGATGCGGCAGGCTTGGTAGGTTTTGGAGCTATTTTGGGCTCTCAATGGTGTGCTGACTCCTGGCAGAATCTGTCTTTCCTGTAGCTCTTACTCATCCAGGTGGCCTTACTGTAGAGGTGTAGGGTCCCCAGCTCAAAGATAGGTGGGTTGTTTTCCATTGCGACAATGTGGGGGTGGTGCAGGTTATTAATCAATTAACCACATCCTCTCCCCCTTGCTGCGGCGCTTATTGCTGCGCTGCTTGGGTCTTAATGTGTCTTGTAGGACTGAGCCAATCCCGAGGGTTTGCAATGTAATGGCCAATGCTTTCTCTCATATGCAATGGGATGTATTTTAGGTGATGGCGCCACAGCCCGAATTGGAGGGCGTACCGTGCCTGGTGGAGATGTAGTCTCTTGATCTGGCAGATTGATGGAGCTGGCCCGGGGGTCAGTCTTTGCGGCCACGTGGGCCCAATACAGTAAGGTGTGGAGTTAATGGGATGGGTGGGATCGTTCCCTCAGGGGTTTCCAGGATTCGTCCACTCACCTACAGGGTTTGTTACGTCTCTTAGGGTTGTGGGAGTCTTGCGCTTTGCAGGGCTCAGCTTCCAGTTCAAGTTACGGGGATGAGAGGATGCTACCAAGGCATTTATGATCTTAAGGGTTTAAGGCGGGGAGTGTCCTCGTGGGACTCAAGGCGTCCTGATTCATGCACTCTCTTGGCTAGTTTGTGTTACTTGTTACCCAAGGTTTATCATTCTGTATTCGAAGCCCGGCTATTCTGGCTGGCCTTTTCCCTGGCTTTCTTTGGGGCCATGCGGATTGGGGAGCTGGTGTGCCCTAGTTGTCAGCAGGTGGGGCGAGGGGCGTGCTTTTCAATTATGTTACTTGCGCAAAGGACCAGATTTCCTTCGGGATTCGCCACTTGAAGACTGTTGTCTTTGGAAAGTGTAAGTGAGTCTGATTGGGGGCGATGCCGGGTTCCGGCATTTGTCCTGTTTTTTCCTTCAGTGAGTATTGTTCCTTCTGCCCGATTTCTGCAGCCCTCCCCCTTTGGGTGCATGAGGACGGAAGCTGTCTCTCTACTTCCAATTCATAAGGATGTTCAGCTTGGGGTTCTAATCCCTGGGTATTTATAGCAGGGAGTTTGGGGGGCATTCATTCTGTGTAGGGGCTGCTGCAGAGGCCTCTAGGCTTGGCATGTCGGTGCAGGTAGTTCAGAGAATCAGGAGGTGGGAGTCAGGGCGTTATGTTTCTTATGTTCGCCCTGCTGGTCTCCTGAGTTAATTTCTCCCATTAACTGGGACATGGCACGCATTTTAATTTTATTCTCAGATGTACGCCTGGTTTGGTCTGATGTTATGGCCTGTAATTTCTGGCAGCGCACTCGGAGTCAGAGTGCCATAGAGCACTGCCGTCAGAGGCTGAGAAGGAGGGTTTTTAGATTTGTTTTGGGTGTTTGGGTGATTCCAATTCGCCATAGGATTTTTGAGCAAGATGCTGCCAATCTATTTTGAGGGGGGCGGGGTGCACTTAATGGAGGTTGGGCTCGACCTCTTTAATCTCGCCCTGCAGGAAGCGGTGGAACAGGCCTTGAGTAGTTTTGCTGGGGCCCCCTGCTGATTTTAGTTGTAAAACAGCTGGGTTGTGGCCGGGGTATGTCCTCACCAATTAAGTTTGAGGTTAGGCTAATATGTGGAATGAGGTGGTCAAATTTCAGGTCTCAACCTCCCCTGCTCTAAAGGGTTGACTTTAGGTTACCTGTTTGGACGTGCCCACAGAGAAAGGAAACGATTAACTGGTGGTAAGCATTGGAAGGAAAAGGAATTTATGCAGAGGGGGATGTGAGAAGAAGTGGTACATAGGATCATGGTTAGTATATTGGTAAGGACAGTTGGGTTATGACACTATATGTTAACTTGTTGTTACGTTATAGTTATTTATGTTTGATGTTTATATCAAGTAAAGAAGAATATTAAAATAAATTACGGATGTGTTATACAGTATTTATCGTATGTTAAAATAAATGCTGTGGCCTGTTTCATCCATACTACGTTGTCTGTCATTATTTGGGTGGTAACTGGGATAGTTCTATGTTATTATGCTGCATCACGATTCCGCACTACGTACATACAAGGTTACAGAGAGCAAACGAGAGGCATTAGGAAGGTTGGAGTTGTTGATTGGGATATTAAAGTCCATAAGTATAAGGGAAGGAGTTTTAGTGGAGAGGAAGTGAGGTAGCCAGGAAGTAAAGTGTTCAATAAATAGCCTAGGATGATCATTTTTATACATATTGAGAGTCTGAAAAGGACAGAAAACAAACTCATTCCTGCAGGCCAGAAGGGCATTGGGCCGACACTGGAATCATTTCAACCATTCTTACTTAAACGTCATCACATGTTAAAGGAAGTCCAGGAAATGGCACAGCTTACAGCCCAATTGCACGATTCCCTACTACATTGTTACACACACTCACACATGGTGACTCTGGGTCGAACATCCAATTCTGCCATATATTGGAGCAATGAACCTCTGGTTAACCCTATTCTCCTTTCCTTCTTTTCCATTTTATGTTTCTCTTGACACTTCACTTTACAAAAAAGATATGTAATACCAAGCCAACTGGCAATGTAATCTCTGTTTATCATGTGACAAATGCTCCTTTCCATGCATGTTTGCCACGATCTTTAGAAATAGTGTGAAAGCTAGCCTCCTGCCCACCGACTATGGTCCAGGTCTGAGACCTTGTTCAGGAGTTACCCTGCTCAGTCACCCTAAGCAGCTTTCCCTCGGTGCCCCTTGTTTGGCACTTTCCCTTTCTGAGAATGGAACAGAATGCTTGCTCCCTGGCAGTCGTTCGCATGAACCAAAAACGAGAATGGTCCTCAGCGAGGACCTCAGCCAGGACAGCTATGGAACTATTTTCAACTAGAGGACCATAGGCTTCCCGGACAACTTGGTCTGGTGTTTTAGACCACTTTGCAAACTGCCAGGAGAGCACTTTTAGGAGGGAAGGTGTCTTACGTGCTCCCAACTAGCGCCGTTACAGTCCATAATGAAAGCGGCGGCGAGGCTCATCTTCTTGTCTACCCGCACCTCCCATGCCTCACCCTTCTGTCAGTCCCTACATTGGCTTCCTATAAAATATAGAGCTCAATTTAAAATTCTGGTTCTTGCTTTCAAATCTCTACATAATGCTGCTCCTACCTATCTATCCTCCCTTATACACAAGTATGTTCTGTCTAGGACTTACGATCTGCTGAAGACTTACGTCTATCTTCTGTCCGTACTCCCACCTCTGATGCTCGCCTTCAAGATTTCTCGAGGGCTGCACCGTTCCTGTGGAACTCGCTTCCCTCCTCAGTTAGATGCTCACCCAGTCTCCACTCCTTCAAAAAAATGTTAAAAACCCACTTCTTCATAAAAGAGTATCAATTAAACTGTTAATAGCTCCTGAATGATTCCTCTTCTGCAACTGTCACTAGTCTAATACTACCCTTACCTTTTTGTGTCATTTTACCCCACTCCCTCTAGCATGTAAGCTCACTGAGCAGGGCCCTCAACCCCTCTGTTCCTGTGTGTCCAACTTGTCTGGTTACAACTACATGTCTGTTCGTCCACCCATTGTAAAGTGCTGCGGAATTTGACGGCGCTCTATAAATATCATCATAATAATAATAATTATAATAATAACAAATGCTCCCTGACACCCAGGCTGAGCACCAGGTATTTCGGCAGCAGGAATTCCCAAAAGATGACCTGCAAAAGCACTCATCGCCCTGGAACTGTTTTGGGCATGGGACCACGTGTGCCCTTGGTCATAACTTTGCCGAGTGGTGATTCCCCTGTACTGCATGGATCTGAGCACTATTTGGACAATTTGGGCGCTCAGATCAGGGCTATGTGTGATGTGTAATTTGTGGGGTTATTGTATATTTTTATTATGTTTAAGGGTATTTTTGTGTTTTTATGTTTGGCTCTCTGTTCCTGGGAGATAATTAGCTTAACAGTATTTAATAATTTGCTTAACAGTCTTTAACACAATTATCTCCAGTTGTCCAGTTACTGGGAGCAGAAAGGGCTATTCACTGTCCAGCTCATGGAGGATTCAGGTGGGAAAGTCCTTGTAAGGACTATAGCTCCCAGGACTGAGTGTCGTTCAGTCCCTGGAAGGAAATAGTGCTAGTCCCCTATCCTTTTCCAGAATAGCGAGACTCCAGGAGGAACCCAGTCAAGTCACGGCACCTGGAGCAGGAGCGCGGAGGTTTTTCCCTGGTTCCAGCTAGGAAGCGATCCTTGGCAGAGGTACCCAGCCGGGGTACAGGGAGCCCACTAGAATACAAGTCATGATAGCCATAAGCAGAACCTTGGCCACATCCAGTATTCCTAGAGCTACTCCCAAGACTCACAGTTGCTAAATGCTGCAGCTAAAGTCATAAGCAGTTACATTATCTACTCAAGTACACCTGGATTACTTAAGTTTTCCTATTTCTCTTTTCAGTTGTATTCCTATCTACTCCCCTGTAGTAATACAGCTTAATTGATAACTATTGCACTCTTCATCCTTAACTCTTGCTTTATTAAATGTTTGCTTTTGTTAGTGTTAGTTTTTGCACTCAAAGTCTTGTTAGTTCATGTTCACTGTTCCACTACCAACTATATATTGATGACCCCCAGATATATATCTCCTCCCCTAGTCACTCCTCCCACTGGCCTACAATGTGTCACCGCTTGACTTTCTTTAATTGCTGACTGGTTGCCCTCCCGCTTTCTGAAACTCAAACTCTCTAAAACTGAGTATTGTTTTTGTCTCCTCATAATATTGATCCTCCTCTTTTGCTTTACCTGCAAGTTCATGGTACTTGTATCAGTTTGTCCTTGCAAGCACGTTGTCTTGATGTTATCTTTGATCATTTTCTGCTATCTCTTGCAAGCATTATAGTAAATCTCTCCTAGTTGTTCTTCCCAGAACCCGTATTGCCCCGCTACAATTTGTAATAAATGCTGCCGCCAGGCTGATCTTTTTCACATGACGCTCCACCCATACCTCGCCCCTCTGTCTATCCTTATACTGTGTTCCTGTATCCTATAGGGGGAATTAAATATACTAGCCCTTACCTAGAAAGCTCTAGATAACTCTAGCCCCTCTTTCATTTCTTCACTGATTCATAGGTATGCCCCTTCGGTCCGCTGCTTGTACCCTTACAGCTAACTACCACTTGCAGGACGTTTCATGGATCAGCTACTTTCCTTTGGAACAGCCTGTCTACCCCAATCAGACTCTCCCTTAGTCTTCAAACATTTAAGAAGTTCATCTAAACCCAAATGCTTATGGCCACCAAGATTAATTTCTCTCTCACAAACCTGTCTCTTGCTCTCTCCTAAAGGGCCACAGTTTACTCTCATCTCCAGTTCTGCTACTTTTCCACCTTGTTTATTTGCTTTTCCCCTTGATGTCCTTCCTATTGTGTCTTTATACTCCACTCTTCTAGACTGCAAGCTTATTTGAGTAGGGTCGTCATCTATCTATTGTTCCTGTATAATTTTGCAGTTGTATAATTTATTGTTAGATTTCCCCCTTTCATAAAATTGTAAACAGCTACAATATAAGTAGTCGCTCTATAAATGCCAATTAAAATAATATTAAAGAGAGGATGCTGCTGCTGTTAGGGACAGATTAGGGACTTTTTCTAAAATTAGAATATGGGTAGAGAAGTCATTATCAGACTGGAGCAATTTAAATGGAGTCCAAGAGAAATGGGATTATTTAAAAATTGCACTTTTGAAGGCAACAGAAAATTGCATTAGGCTTGTCAGTAAAAGCAAAAAATTCAATAAACCACTGTGGTACTCCGCAGATGTGGCCAAAATAGTTAAAAACTAAAAGTTAGCATTTAGGAATTATAAAAAAACCCAGAGTGAGGAAGACAAAATGATCTATAAGATTAGGCAGAAAGAGGCTAAGCAAGTTATAAGAGCTTCCAAATCACACACAGAAGAGAAAATAGCACAGTCAATAAAAAGGGGGATAAAACATTTTTTAGATACATAAATGAGAAAAGAAAAGTAAAACAAGGATTAGTTAGATTAAAAACAAAAGAAGGAAGGTATGTAGAATAGGATAAAGACGAAATATAGTGAATTACAAACACTATAAAATAACCCTTGTGGCTATCAAACGGGGAAAAAATTAATAAAATATAATTACCCCTAATTAGGATGTGAAAAGACTCCTCAAGGTCTTCAATATAAATATAAAACAGTAGAAAGCACACCCTAATATAAAAATATAAAGGGAGACTAATAGTGCAGACTAAAAAATAAAAACCAAACCATAAAAAAAATATATAAAAATGCACTCACAAACAAAGATATTAATAGGCAGGATATCGATAGTCTTCTTAAAGTGCTTCGTCTCTTCTTGGTGTAGAAATAAATGCTTAAAACAAAGCACAAAGACAGACCATAGTGTATAACTGTATAGTATTAAAAATTGTAACTTTTATTGGATACACTTACAAAATGACAGTAGTTATCAGGCTCTTCACATCATATACCAATGTCTTCCATCAAAATTATAACCCTCAGGATACACAGAAGAATGGGGACAGAGGAGATGGAGAGATCCACAGTAAAACAATAACAAAGCTTGCCACCCTACGCGTTTCGTCTAAATGACTTCATCAGGGGCTTGTAGCAACACAAAATAAAATACAACAAAATACACATTAAATACCCTGCCTTTAAAAAGTCTTTGACCAATCCTGACGGTGCCTTCAATCGGACGCATCTGTAATTGATTTCCTCCGTCGGGTTTCAATATCCTTTTGTGCTTTCGGAGGCGCGTGCGCTCCAAGCCTCATTCTCACGCAAAACCGGAAGTCCTAGTGCGTCTGTATCCAAAATCTAAAGATTTAAACCAAAATCTACTTTTTTCCCGAATGAAAGAGACACCAGTTAGAGGCCTTTTCAAAAATGGTTAATAAAGATATAAACAAATTGGATTTTAAAATGAGAAATTATAATTTAACTAGAGAAGAAAATAAAACATTAAAATCCCTGAAAGACCGTAAAGATATCACTATTAAGAGTGCAGATAAGGGAGGAGGTATTGTGGTTATGTCCACAGAATATTATCTCAAAGAATCAAATAGACTTTTGGGTGACACCACCACTTATAAAAAATTATCCTCCAACCCGAATGCGACTTTTAATGGTGAGTTAAAATTGCTACTTACCAAATATAAGGAAGAAGGTATCATTGATGGAAAGGATTTCTCATTTTTATATTCAGACACTCCCAGAATCCCTACTTTTTATTTTTTGCCTAAAGTGCATAAATCAACAAATAGTCCTCCAGGTAGACCTATTATTAGTGGAATAGACTCTCTAACATCTAAATTATCAGAATTTATAGATTTTTATCTTCAAAAATATGCTCAGGGGGCCAAATCTTATTTAAAAGATACAAAAAGTCTTTTACAAGAATTAGAGTGTCTCGAGTGGAAAAAAGGTTTTTTTCTGGGTAACAGTTGACTTTACCTCATTATACACCATCATTAAACACGATTTAGGACTTTTGGCAATAAAAGCTGCATTAGATCTAGATGTGGGAATTACTCATGGTTTTAATAGTTTTTTATTAGATAGTATCCATTTTATTCTCACTCATAATTTTTTCTCTTTTAATGAAGAGTTTTATTTACAACTGCAAGGAACAGCTATGGGTAGCAAGTTCGCGCCGAGTTATGCCAATATTTTTTTAGATTTTTGGGAAAATAATTTTATATGGACGAACAATCCATTCGACGTGAACTTGGTATTCTGGAGAAGGTACATAGACGATATTTTGTTTATATGGAATGGCTCTGAAAGTAATTTATTGGATTTTATTGATTATATTAATTCTAACCAAGTTAATTTAATTTCTTCTCCAATTTTTAGTCACAATGAGATCAATTTTTTAGACTTGACTATTTTTATAGAAGATGAAAAAATAAAGACAAAAACATTTTTTAAACCTACAGATGCAAATAGTTTTATTAACACAGAGAGCAATCATCATCCCAACTGGCTTTGTGGTGTTCCACGAAGTCAGTTCACATGGATTAGGCGGAATTGTACGGATGAAAAAACCTTTTTAGACCAGGCCTCTCTCCTTAAAAATAAGTTTTTAGAAAAGGGATATGCTAATAATTTTATAAACAAGGAGATTATGCATTCCTATAACAAAGAGAGAGGAGATTTATTACGAAATAAGGAAAAACAAGCCGCGGTGGTTAATAATAAATTTGCCTTCTCTTTTAACACTCAATATAACACTCATGCTAAAGAAATTAAGAAAATATTAAAGAAACATTGGCCTCTTTTATTAGAAGATGATATTTTAAAAACAGAACTCCCCCCTGTCCAACAAATTATTTTTAGAAAAGGGAAAAGCTTTAAAAATGTTTTGGCACCAAGCACTTTTAGAAATGGTAATAAAGAAGGAGTAAAAAAATCTGAGGGGTTTTATACTTGTGGTTCGTGTAAAAGTTGTCACTTTAAGAACCAAAAGTTTTATAATTTTTGTAGTTCAAGAACAAAAAAGAATTTTAAAATTAAAGAACATATCACATGTAATTCTACACACGTAGTCTATCTTCTTACATGTGGTTGTGGAACCCAATATGTCGGGCGGACCATTAGACCTGTGAAAAAAAGATTTTTAGAACATTTTAATAATATTAAAAACAAGGTATTAACCCTTTCAGTTCCTGTTCATTGCAATAGATGTCAGGATTTTAATCCAAGCACTTTTTTCATGTGTAGGGATTGAAAAGGTGTCTTTAGATGCAAGAGGGGGAGATTTGGTACTCAAATTAAGGCAAAGAGAAGGTTTCTGGATTCATACTTTAAATACAATGCAACCAGATGGTATGAATGTAGATTTTGATATGGCATGTTTTTTGTAATTTGTTCCTTGTATTTATTATTATTTTTAATGATAATACATCTGTTTTACTTATTTTTATATTCATCTTAACATTTTAATATTTATTTGTTGTTTGTTTCTGATATATTTTCTTTTTTTCTGATGAGTGTTCCATACTTGTTACAAGTGGAACCTTTTTGACTTCTCCCATCGGATTTCTCTTCTGGCTTCGGAGGAATGGGTATGGACTGCGCTCTATTTTGAGCTTATTCTTCCGGTTTCCTGATAGAAGTGGAACGCATTTGCGTTCCGGATACAGACGCACTAGGACTTCCGGTTTTGCGTGAGAATGAGGCTTGGAGTGCACGCGCCTCCGAAAGCGCAAAAGGATATTGAAACCCGACGGAGGAAATCAATTACAGATGCGTCCGATTGAAGGCACCGTCAGGATTGGTCAAAGACTTTTTAAAGGCAGGATATTTAATGTGTATTTTGTTGTATTTTATTTTGTGTTGCTACAAGCCCCTGATGAAGTCATTTAGACGAAACGCGTAGGGTGGCAAGCTTTGTTATTGTTTTACTGTGGATCTCTCCATCCCCTTTGTCCCCATTCTTCTGTGTATCCTGAGGGTTATAATTTTGATGGAAGACATTGGTATATGATGTGAAGAGCCTGATAACTACTGTCATTTTGTAAGTGTATCCAATAAAAGTTAAATTTTTTAATACTATACAGTTATACACTATGGTCTGTCTTTGTGCTTTGTTTTAAGCATTTATTTCTACACCAAGAAGAGACGAAGCACCTTAAGATGACTGTCTATATCCTGCCTATTAATATCTTTGTTTGTGAGTGCATTTTTTAATATTTTTTTTTAATGGTTTGGTTTTTATTTTTTAGTCTGCACTATTGGTCTCCCTTTATATTTTAATATTAGGGTGTGCTTTCTACTGTTTTAGAATAGGATAAAGGTCTAGCTGACTGCCTCAATGAATATTTTTGTTCTGTATTTACAGATGAAAATGAAGGAAAGGGACCTCAGTTGAGAAAAAGGATAAATGAGTCATTGATTACACGTGAGATTTCAGAGGTTCTATTTCAACTGTCAAAAGTAAAGACAAATAAATCAATGGGACCTGATGGAATACACCCAAAGCTATTAAAAGAGCTTAGTGGTGTACTAGCAAAACCATTAACAGATTTATTTAACCAATCATTGTTAACAGGAGTAGTCCCAGAAGATTGGAAGTTAGAGAATGTTGTGCCTATTTACAAGAAAGGTAATAGGGAGGAGCCGGGCAACTATAGGCCAGTAAGCCTTACTTCAGTAGTGGGGAAAGTGATGGAAACCATGTTAAAGGATAGGATTGATGAACATCTAAAAACACATGGATTTCAAGATCAGAGACAACATGGGTTTACTTCAGGGAGATCATGCCAAACTAATCTTATTGATTTTTTTGATTGGGTAACTAAAATTATAGATCAGGGTGGTGCAGTAGACATTGCTTACCTAGATTTCAGTAAGGCTTTTGACACTGTTGCACATAGAAGGCTTATCAATAAACTGCAATCTTTAAGTTTGGATTCCAATATTGTTGAATGGGTAAGGCAGTGGCTGAGAGACAGGCAACAGAGGTTTGTAATTAATGGAATATATTCGAAGCTTGCACTTTTCACCAGTGGGGTACCTCAGGGATCTGTCCTTGGACCCATTCTCTTTAATATTTTTATTAGTGATATTGCAGAAGGTCTTGATGGTAAGGTATGTCTTTTTGCTGATGATACTAAGATATGTAACAGGGTTGATGTTCCAGGAGGGATAAGCCAAATGGCAAATGATATAGGTAAACTAGAAAAATGGTCAGAATTGTGGCAACTGATATTTAATGTGGATAAGTGCAAGATAAAAACCCAAGGACAGAGTACAGAATATTTGATATATTCAACATATGAGGAAAGGGATTTAGGTTGTGATTATTTCTGATGACTTAAAGGTAGGCAGACAATGTAATAGAGCAGCAGGAAATGCTAGCAGAATGCTTGGTTGTATAGGGAGAGGTATTAGCAGTAGAAAGAGGGAAGTGCTCATGCCATTGTACAGAACACTGGTGAGACCTCACTTGGAGTATTGTACACAGTACTGGAGACCGTATCTTCAGAAGGATATTGATACCTTAGAGAGGGTTCAGAGAAGGGCTACTAAACTGGTTCATGGATTGCGGGATAAAACTTACCAGGAAAGGTTAAAGGATCTTAACATGTATAGCTTGGAGGAAAGACGAGACAGGGGGGATATGATAGAAACATTTAAATATATAAAGGGAATCAACACAGTAAAGGAGGAGACTATATTTAAAAGAAGAAAAACTACCACAACAAGAGGACATAGTCTTAAATTAGAGGGACAAAGGTTTAAAAATAATATCAGGAAGTATTACTTTACTGAGAGGGTAGTGAATGCATGGAATAGCCTTCCAGCTGAAGTGGTAGAGGTTAACACTGTAAAGGAGTTTAAGCATGCATGGGATAGGGATAAGGCTATCCTAACTATAAGATAAGGCCAGGGACTAAAGAAAGTATTTAGAAAATTGGGCAGACTAGATAGGCCGAATGGTTCTTATCTGCCGTCACATTCTATGTTTCTATGTTTCTAAATACTGCGGTTACAGCGCAGTTGTAAAAATTCTAATTGTTTTGGTGCTAAACTTCTAAATAGTAAATTTGGGGCGTGCTCTTCATATCTGAGAGTCAAATAGAAGCATCTAATAGTGCGGGTACAGCGCAATTGTAAACATTCTTATTTTTGGCTGCTAAAAAGTACATTTGCGGCCTGCGGTGCACTTCATATCTGAGAGTCAAATAGAACCATCAAATATTGTGTTTACAGTGCAGTTGTAAAAATTCTAATTCTTTAGGTGGTATGAAGTCAATTTGGTGCCTGCACTTCATATCTGAGAGTCAAATAGAACCGTCAAATAATGCTGTGACATAGCATTTTGAAACATTAAAATGTTTTGGCTGCTGAATAGTACATTTGCATCCTGCGGTGCACTTCATATCTGAGAGTCAAATAGAAGCGTCAAATATTGCAGTTACAGCACAATTGTAAACATTATTATTTTCTGGGTGCTAATCTGCTAAATAGTAAATTTGGGCCCTGCACTTCATATCTGAGAGTCAAATAGAAGCGTCAATACTGTGTTTACAACGCACTTTGACAAATTCCCATTTTTTTGCTCCTAAGAAGTACATTTGGGGTGTGCTTCATATCTGAGAGTCAAATAGTAGCGTCAAATACTGCGGTTACAGCACAATTGTAAACATTCTTATTTTCTGGGTGCTAATCTGCTAAATAGTACATTTGAGCCCTGCACTTCATATCTGAGAGTCAAATAGAAGCATCAAATACTGTGGTTACAGCGCAGTTGTAAAATTTCTAATTGTTTTGGTGCTAAACTGCTAAATAGTAAATTTAGGCCCTGCACTTCATATCTGAGAGTCAAATAGAAGCGTCAGATAGTGCAGTTACAGTGTAATTGTAAACATTCTTATTTTCTGGGTGCTAGTCTGCTAAATAGTACATTTGGGCCCTGCACTTCATATCTGAGAGTGACATAGAAGCGTCAAATACTGTGTTTACAGCGCACTTTGACAAATTCCCATTTTTTTGCTCCTAAGAAGTACATTTTGGGCGTGCTCTTTATATCTGAGAGTCAAATAGAAGCGTCAAATACTGTGGTTACAGTGCAGTTGTAAAAGTTCTAATTGTTTGGTGCTAAACTGCTAAATAGTAAATTTGGGGCATGCTCTTCATATCTAAGAGTCAAATAGAAGCGTCAGATAGTGTGGTTACAGCGCAATTGTAAACATTCTTATTTTTGGCTGCTAAATAGTACATTTGGGCCCTGCACTTCATATCTGAGAGTCAAATAGAAGCATCAAATACTGTGGTTACAGCGCAGTTGTAAAATTTCTAATTGTTTTGGTGCTAAACTGCTAAATAGTAAATTTAGGCCCTGCACTTCATATCTGAGAGTCAAATAGAAGCGTCAGATAGTGCAGTTACAGTGTAATTGTAAACATTCTTATTTTCTGGGTGCTAGTCTGCTAAATAGTACATTTGGGCCCTGCACTTCATATCTGAGAGTGACATAGAAGCGTCAAATACTGTATTTACAGCGCACTTTGACAAATTCCCATTTTTTTGCTCCTAAGAAGTACATTTTGGGCGTGCTCTTTACATCTGAGAGTCAAATAGAAGCGTCAAATACTGTGGTTACAGTGCAGTTGTAAAAGTTCTAATTGTTTGGTGCTAAACTGCTAAATAGTAAATTTGGGGCATGCTCTTCATATCTAAGAGTCAAATAGAAGCGTCAGATAGTGTGGTTACAGCGCAATTGTAAACATTCTTATTTTTGGCTGCTAAATAGTACATTTGCGACCTGCGGTGCACTTCATATCTGAAAGTCAAATAGAAGAGTCAAATACTGTGGTTACAAATCGCACTTTGAAAAATTCATATTGTTTTGGGTGCTAATGCTAAATAGTACATTTGCGGCCTGCAGTGCACTTCATATCTGAGAGTCAAATAGAAGCGTCAAATAGTGCGGTTACAGCGCAATTGTAAACATTCTTATTTTTTGCTGCTAAATAGTACATTTCGTGACTGCACTTCATATCTGAGAGTCAATAAGAAACCGTCAAATATTGTGCTTACATTGCAGTTGTAAAAATTCTAATTCTTTAGGTGGTATAATGTCAATTTGGTGCCTGCACTTCATATCTGAGAGTCAAATAGAACCGTCAAATAGTGCTGTGACAAAGCATTTTGAAACGCTCAAATTTTTTGGCTGCTGAATAGTACATTTGCATCCTCTGGCACACTTCATATCTGAGAGTCAAATAGAACCGTCAAACACTGTGCTTACAACGCACTTTGAAAAAAAAATTTTTTTGGGGTGCTAAATAGTACATTTGCAGCCTGCACTTCATATCTGACAGTCAAATAGAACCGTCAAATACCAATATAACTATATTGTAATTTGGGGACAATACCCTCTCAAGTCAGTTTATAGGGAAAACTGTTGCCTGGATACAATTCTAAAACAATTCCCATATGTCCTTTGCAGAGTTTACATCATGGGTCGTCAACCTGGTCCCTACCGCCCACAAGTGGGCTTTTCAGGATTCCAGGTGGGCGGTAGGGATTTCGGCAGCAAAATCCTCTTTTTGAGAGGATTTCTATTTTTGGGCGGGCGGGCGGGCAGGGAGGCACGAGCGAAAGTTTTCAGTGACCGTCAGGAGGGAAGTGCTCCCTCCTGCCAGGCCACCTTCTGAACCCCCCGGCGTGGCAGAGTTCTAATCCGAGGCGGCGAGGGAGCTCTAACCTCTCTGCTCTGCTCCTTCGCGCAATGTTTGCTGATGCCGCGGGAGCCGGAATATGACGTCATATTCCGCATCCCAGCATCAGTAGACAACCCTGCGAGGATGCAGAGCAGAGAGGTTAGAGCTCCCTCGCAGCGTCTGATTAGCACACAGCCGCCCGCTGAAGTGAAGCCCCAATGGACCCCAGGGACAGATCCACACCAGCTCTGCAGGTAGAGAGGCTGGGTGGACATTTAATATTAATAATTTGTGTGTATATGTGTGTGTCTGTAAGTGTATGTGCGTATATGTGTGTGTCTGTAAGTATATGTGTGTGTGTTTATAAGTGTATGTGTGTGTGTATGTGTGTCTGTAAGTGTATGTGTGTGTGTCTGTATGTATATGTGTGTGTCTGTAAGTATGTGTGTGTGTCTGTAAGTATATGTGTGTGTCTGTAAGTATGTGTCTGTAAGTGTATGTGTGTATGTGTGTGTGTGTCTGTAAGTATGTGTGTGTGTCTGTAAGTGTATGTGTCTGAGTGTTTGTAAGTGTATATGTGTGTGTCTGTAAGTATATGTGTCTCTGTCTGTTAGTGTATGTGTGTCTGTCTGTTAGTGTATGTGTATGTGTGAGTGTCTGTATGTGCATGTGTGAGTGTGTGTATGTTTGTCTGTGTTTATGTGTCTCTCTGTGAGTGTGTGTGTGTCTGTACGTGTATGTGTGAGTGTTTGTCTGGGAGTGTGTGTGTCTGTAAGTGTATGTGTGAGTGTGTGTGTTTGTCTGTGAGTACTTGTATAATAGAAGAAAGAAGGAGCAGAGTATTTGTAAAAAGGAGAAAGAAGGCGCAGAGTACTTGTAGAATAGGAGAAAGAAGGAGTAGAGTACTTGTTAAAAAGGAGAAAGAAAGAAAAGGAAAAGGAGAGAATTGTTGTTGGGCTACCTATCTCAGCCTTCCTACTGGGCATTGCTATAAGGAAGTTTAAAAATAGAAAAAAGGAAGAAAAAAAGGTGGGGAGGGGAATTGAGGAGGGAAAGGAGGGGAGCTGATGCACAGATGAGAAATCATATTATGAGCAAACAGAGAAATTGTCTGAATATCATCGAAAGAGGAGACCTTTGTTTGTTCCTTACGAAAATCGAACCAGATATCAAATATTTAGTCTCGCAGCATCAACCTTAAGGATCTCATTAATCACTAATAAAGGTAATTTCAATTTACTTTATTGCTTTCTCATTAACTCTTAAGGACACGTGACGGAAATATTCAGTCATAATTCCCTTTTATTCCAGAAGGTGTGTCCTTAAGGGGTTAAACTTTATAAAGTTAAAAACATTATAAACATGCATAAAGTAGAAATAAAAAGATAAATGTACGTGCATTTATTTTTTTTTAAAGCACCCTCCTTTCTAAAAAATAGTCTGCACTTGTGTAAAAACTGGTGGGCAGTGAGGAAATTTTTCCATCAAGAAAGATGCCTTTTTGGGGGCGGTAGATAGAAAAAGGTTGACTACCACTGGTTTACAGGCTGGAAAAACACAGATTCCAACTGCTGTGGCTTTCTGCAGTGTGCAGACCAGCAGGGAGGGCAGGGTTGAAGAGTGGGTGGAAGATGATGTGAAGGATGATGAGATCCAACACCCCACATTTAATCAAGGTCATGCGAGTGACGTGTGCAGTTTGAGGAAGAGGCGTTGGTCTCACAGAGGCACCAGCACAGCATAAGAGAGAGCAGGGTGCAAAAGCGGAGCGGCCATCCCCTAACACTAGTCAGCATGTATTATCTTTAGAATTCCCACAGTTATACAAGTAACAGATGGAGCGATAAAAGGAACCATAACAGATTTAACGAGCCATTCACAGTTTCGCAATCCAGTGACCGGGACCCAGACACTATCTGCGCGGCGGTCGGACGACAGGGACCCAGTATGCCAGATGTTGAAGTTAGGAGTCACAGTGTGGAATGGATTAGCAGGGTCTGGTGCAGGGTAACCACATGCCCCGTGGTGTTGAGCACCAGCGTTTGTGAAAAGAGTACTGGATACCAGAAGCCATCACCAGACTGATCTGCAACTTGGAACAGGATGTGACATTCACTGTAGCGGCTGTGCGCGCTTTCGGTGTTCTCAACCTGCTGCTGCTTGCCTGTCTGCACTGCAGCGTAACTTTGGTCTTCCCGCTCACCGCCTCATATGCGACGTGCTGACAAGGTGGAACTCCACCTTGCACATGCTGGAGAGACTGTGCGAGCAGCAGCAGGCGATAGTGGAATTTCAGCTGCAGCACGCATGGGTCAGTCGCTCTGCGTAACAGCACCACTTTACCACCAATGAGTGGGCCTCCATGTGAGACATGTTGTGCTGTTTCGAGTACTCGACCAACATGGCCAGTGCCGATGACGCCGTTTTCAACCTTACTATCCCTCTTCTATGTCTCCTTGAAAAAATGCTTCAGACGATGATGGAAGAGGATGTGGCACAGGAGGAAGTGGAGGAGGAAGTCATTTCCACGGTTATCAGGCCAGTCATTCACAAGTGGCTCGGAGGGTGGGTTCCTGCACCAGCATAGGCCAGGTACACAATTGTCCAGCTTCTCCACACTGTCCCATGGAAGCGTTCAGCTGTCCATCTCCCAAACAATGGAGAGAAAGAGGAAGTACCCCCCCCCCCCAGCCACCCGCGATCCCTGGCCCTGAATGCCAGCATTTCAAAATTCATGGCCTTTGAAATGCTGTAATTCCATCTGGTGGAGACGGACAGTTTTAAAAACCTGATGGCGTTATTGGACTGCAAGAAATGCACCGCATTTTATATGTCCCAATATTTTGGGGGCTACCCCAATTAAAATTTAAAAAAAATATATATAAAAACAGTGTTGGCTACCTCCTCCACCGCTGCTTCCACCTACACCGCCGCGGTCACCGCCTCCTCATCCTATGGGTCACTTAGTATTAACTATGTACACAATAGCAGAGGCTTGCGAAGGCCTTTTCTCCATGCATCAGGAGTTGAGCATTTCTCCATGCATCAGGACTGAAAGAAATGCACCACAGGCCGCAAATGTTTCTTTTTTTTATATGTCCCAATATTTTGGGGGCTACCCCAATTAAAAAAATTATAATAATAAAAAAATGACTAAATAAAAAACAGTGTTGGCAACCTCCTCCTCCTCCACCGCCGCTTTCTACCTACACCGCCACGTTCACCGCCTCCTCAACCTATGGGTCACTTAGTATAAACTACGTACATAATAGCAGAGGCTTGTGAAGGCCTTTTCTCCATTCATCATGAGTAGAGATGTTGCGAACTGTCCGCGAACTTCTCGCAAAACGGTTCGCCACGGTTCGCCACGAGCTGTTCGTGGCGAACTCCGGTCAGCTGACACGTCCCGGCCAATCTCCAGCAGACCCTCCCTCCCTTTAAACATGGATGCTGTCCAGGAAGTAGGAGGGTCTGGGAGGGAGGGTCTGCTGGAGATTGGCCGGGACGTGTCAGCTGACCGGAGTTCGCCGCGAACAGCTCGTGGCGAACCGTGGCGAACCGTTCGCGAGAAGTTCGCGGATGGTTCGCGACATCTCTAATCATGAGTTGAGTTCAGTTTGAACAATGAAAGAGAATACCCTGCACTCCAACCCACTCTCAAATAATTCTGGTGATCCTCCTGACAGCCATGCTTTAGATTTTGATTTATGTTCTTCCAAAGCTAAAATCAAAGATTCCATCTAGTGCTATTTTATGGCTCAGTTGTATTTTTAATTTTTATGTATTTTATGTTATTTTAAGTGATTTCCCAACACCACATTTGTTTGCAGGGCACTTGTCCTACTCTTACCCCCATTTTACTTCCTTTTGCAGCCCTCTAGCCCTTTCCAGGACTTTTTTAGAGGCATTTTTGTGCCCAAAAGTTTGCGTCCCCATTGACTACAATGGGGTTCAGGTTCGGGGTCAAATTCGGGGTCAAGTTCGATCCCGAACCCAGACTTTTTTTCAAAGTTTGTCCGAACCCGCCGGACCCGAACATCCAGGTGTACGCTCAACTCTAGTGAGGAGGCATTTAGGGATACCCACACGTTAAAGGTACTACCTTCCTGAGGACTTTGGGAACACCTTGAATCAAAACCAGGAGAACCGCGAAATGAAACTCTGTGTCAGATCAGAGGATGGCTGTGACCTAGTGGAATTTTAAACTGCCGTTGCTTGGGCAGGATACCTCTGATCTGGATGATTTTTGTAGAGTTGATAGTTTAGGAAGCAAGTTACCTAGGGGTGTATAGGTTGTGAGGATGCCGTATTGGCAAAGGGAGTTTTGGAGCCCCAATTTCCTGGTGCCCCTGTTGGAGAGGACACGGCAGGAGGAAATATTATTAACCCTGAACTGACATCATTAACAATTCCAGACAGAGTAGTGTTAGAGAATGGATTGTATTTTATTACATTGTATTGTATTGGATCAACCCATCGAGGGTGAATCCACATCTGATGAGCATAGATATTTGTAGTGTGTACTCAACAACATGTGTTCTGTATTACCCCTACAATAAAATGTGGCTAATGTTTTTGGGGAAAGTACTAAATTCTCTTCTGTGAATACTGTGTTGAAGAATATAGAATCCTCCCAAATGCACTGGATCCTCCAGAAGGCACCAAAGAAGCTCATCTGGTGGAAGTACTCAGTCTGAGTATGGAAGCTCCTCTATATTGTATGTTAAAAGAGAGAACTAATTGATTCTCTCATCCTTTTTTTGGGGGGGTGGCGGGCTGTTAATACCTGCTTTGTAAACTGACCTGTTTGTGAATACATTTTACATTTTAGTTAAGAAATCACAATTGCAGTTGGTATTGAAGAGGTTACATAATCTCTGGTTAATTTTCGTGATAGTTAATCTTGTTTAATAATGAAGATAATAGATTATATGCTGCTATCAATATCAAGCTTACTTATGTAATTATTTTGAAGGAGTGGTGAGAATGGACCTTATTTAAAATATATTATCCGATGATGTAATCTTTCTGAATTATATAAATTGTAACCATGGATTAATGTAGGCTAGACATTTATCAGCGAAATAAACAAAACATTTTATTTTAAAAAAAATTTTTTGTCTCTTCAGAGTGTATGAAGCTACCTTTCTATATGTGTCTGTCATCAATACACAAGTAAAACATCATTATTAATATAACCATTTACAGGCATTTGACATTTATTTCTACAGTAAAGCAATTCCCATGTGAGAATGTGTCATGCAATGTGAGCCTAAACAATGCTTTTCCTTAGTAGTGAATTTGAGACTAATGACTGGCTGATATATCTCAGCAACTTCCTGGTTGACTTGGATTTCCCAAATGGAACATCAAAGCCAATTAACAAGACTCGGCTACTTAGATAAATATTGTAGTAAACCAAACACATTAAAATATGGCAGTTTAGTACTTTGAAATCTTAATTAATGATTAGGAAAGCAGAATAGATAAATTACTAACATAATAAAAAAGAGATGCAATTACCATGTACCCCTCCAACAGCATTTCTAGACTTTGTGTATCACCCATTGACTATTCCTTCTAAAGTATAACATTGTGAGCAAGTCCATCTTTGGCATCTCAATGGTTTATTCTCCTGCAGACGTGATGCTAGATTGCAGGATGCATTATCATTGAAGAAACATTTTGATTCACAGCTTAAGAAAGACTCTCTTTATTGCATTGTTTGCTCTGTTAATCATAGTATTTTTGTTAAATAAAACAGTTCCTATCACTTTAAATCTTGTGTGTGACTTTTTTTTATTTGCGGCCTGCTATATTATGAACCTTAGGAACCCTGGGGTGATACACCAAGAGACTGACGAGGTAGTCATGTTCCTTCACTTTGTTTTGCCTCTAGATTGCAAGTTTGAGTCTTTCCTCTAACACCTTTTTTATTCCTTGAGTTTTTCCTATAGACTAGAAGCCCACAAGAACATTTCACACTTTGTCAAGATTGTAACTTGTGAGATGATTCCTCTTTAACAACTTCTCAAAACATTGTGTTTTAGGGTAAGTCGAATAATGTAATTCAAAACAGAGGAACCTAAAAAAATGTTTTCCTTTCCATTGTTGCTGACAAACGTCATTTTATGGTGCCAAAAATGATAAGTTCTATAAATATGTTTCCAATTCTGAGCCGCAGTTAACATGAAACCTTGAGGCAAGGTGTGGGGAAATCCTCTTGAGCAATAACCAAGCAAAATCCATGTGATGTGATTCTTAGAACTGAGTTTCATAATCTTAAGATTCATTATTTAACAAATTGCTTCTCTGTGATGGATTAAGATGAGTAATAATACACCACATACTAACCCAAGGATCCACACTAATTTCATACCCATCTCATGTTCCTCTAAATCCTCCTTCAATAATGCCCTCTGGAATGCACGCTCTGTTTGCAATATTACTAAATCCACTGCTGTCCATGACTTCTTCATCGCTCGTTCAATAGATTTACTAGCCTTAACAGAAACATGGCTCTCCCCCTCTGACACTGCTACCCCTGCATCTCTGTCCTTCGGTGGTCTTCAACTTACCCACAACCCAAGAAACTCTGAATGTAAAGGTGGTGGTGTAGGGTTTCTCCTTTCCCCTCACTGCTCCTTTAACCCCTTAATGACACATGACATGTGTGACATGTCATGATTCCCTTTTTTCCAGAAGGGGTTAAACCTCTACCCACCCCCCCTTCCCTCTCTTTCCCATCATTTGAAATACATTCAATTCGCCTTTTCAAACCCTTCTCTGCTAACATTGCTGTTATTTATCGTCCCCCTGGTTCCCCTCTTCCTTGACCACTTTGCTGCCTGGCTACCCTATTTCCTCTCTTCTAATATTCCATCCCTAATTCTTGGGGACTTGAATTAACCCACCTTTGACCTCTGCAGCCTCTAAACTATTTTCAATTACTTCCTCCCTCGGGCTATCACAGTGGGCTAATTCTCCCACCCATATAGCTTGACCTAATCTTCTCTTATACATGTACAGTATCTAATATCTGCAACACTCCATTTCCTCTCTCTGATCACCACCTCTTATCATTTGTTCTCGTGTACCCCCTCACCCAACAACCTCAGACTAACCCCCCTCAACTCAGGAGGGGCCTTAATTCTCTTGATCTCCAGCAGTTGTCAGCTGATATTGATTCAAAACTGCTGTCCATCCCTTCCCTCTCCTGTCCTTCACTGGCCATCTCTGCATATAACACTACCCTCACCTCTGCCTTGAACGCTGCAGCACCGCTCCAAACAAGCACCTCGAGGAGGACCCACCCCCAACCATGGCATACTAAATCAACATGCTACCTGCAAAGATGCTCCCGTTGTGCTGAATGCTCCTGGAGGAAGTCTCGCACCCAGTCCCACTTTCTCCATTATAGATTCATATTGTGTTGATACAGCACAGCCCTTGCCCTTGCCAAACAATCCTACTTTTCCTCTCTCATTTGTTCATTCTCCCACAATCCCAGGCATCTCTTTGACACCTTTAATTCTCTTCTTTGCCCTGCTGTGGCCACCCCCCCATACTAAACTTACTGCTGATAACTTTGCAGGTTACTTTACTGACAAGATAGAACAGCTAAGGAAAGAATTCTCCCCTCCTTGCCATTCTGTTTCTCAACCACACATAGATCATGCCTTTCCCACCCTTCAGACATTCTAACTAGTGATGTACCGAACGGTTCGCCAGCGAACGGTTCCTGGAGAACATAGCATGTTCGCGTTCGCCACAGCGGGCGAACATATGCGCGGTTCGACCCGCCCCCTATTCGTCATCATTGAGTAAACTTTGACCCTGTACCTCACAGTCAGCAGACACATTCCAGCCAATTAGCAGCACAGCCTTCCTAGCAGACCCTCCCACCTACTGGACAGCATCCATTTTAGATTCATTCTCAAGCTGCATGCTTAGTAAGAGGAGGGAAAGTGTAGCTGCTGTTCATAAGATAGGGAAAAGCATAGCTAGGTTAGGGATAAGGGTATGCTTTTTTTTTATTTATTTTTTTCTATGTAATGTAAATGCACTTAGTTGTCTGCCACTGCTGCCAGCTTCTGTGTCAGGCTCACAGTGCCCATTTCCCCAGTCAGTGCCACCAATTGCATCTGGTGTCACAATAGCTTGGATTTAAAAACAAAAAACTTTTTTCACTGTTATAGATTGAATAGCAGTCAGTTGTCTGCCACTGCTGCCAGCTTCTGTGTCAGGCTCACAGTGCATACTGTGCCCATTTCCCCAGTCAGTGCCACCAATTACATCTGGTGTCACAATAGCTTGATTTAAAAACAAAAAACTTTTTTTACTGTTATAGATTGAATAGCAGTCAGTGTCCTTAAAGCTGGTGTGTTACGCTAACAGTGGATACGCTGACAAGTGCCACTAATTAGATCCTGTGTCACAATAGCTTGGATTTAAAAACAAAAAACTTTTTTTACTGTTATAGATTGAATAGCAGTCAGTGTCCTTAAAGCGGGTGTGTTACGCTAACAGTGGATACGCTGACAAGTGCCACTAATTAGATCCTGTGTCACAATATTTGGATTTAAAAAAAAAATAATATTTTTTCACTGTTATAGATTGAATAGCAGTCAGTG